>NW_012192872.1:1965049-2021806 GCF_000504015.1 Erythranthe guttata | reverse complement strand
TAGCTTTAAAGTAAAAAAAAAAAGTCATAGCTAAAGTTGCTAGAATATAATTATTTCACGTGGAAGGTGGTATATTAATATGACATCAAATCAAAATGTTTTTGTAACCATTTAATGTGAATTTATTATGTAATACTTGAGATTTTAATTTAATAAAAAGAATATATAAATAAATGTACTGTATATATACATTAATTGGCCAGACCTCCATGCCAATTTAAGCCCAAACATATTTATGTACGGCCCAACTCCATTGTTAACTATTGGGCTACTAGGCCCAATACATAAAATCCATCATCTAACTTGATAGTTTGTTTCTAGGTCGGAAGATTCCTCCTGGTGTTGTAGGCACGACGATCGACTGAGATTCCTGTAATGTCGGAAACTGACGCAAGAAGAATCATGTTGACATCGTCCTGACGACATCGAGTAGATGAAGTAGATTCGAACACTATTATTTCCCGAAAATCGTTCATGTTTGTTTAGCTTTAAAAAAAAATAACCGTAACAATTTCTAAAGTTTCTCCTAAAAAAAAAAAAAATTAAACTTTAAATTTCAAATTATTCTTTTAAAATACACTTTTCTTATACATTTAAACATAATTTGACTGCTATCATGTATTTTATGCAAGGTTGTAAAAATCGGTAATCGGGTCCGAGTCGGTCAGGCACCGACTCACGATTAATCGGTGCGGCGTTGATTAATCGGTGATAAATTGGAAATAAATCGTTTTTTAAAATTTAATATAATATATTTCTAAATATTATTTATAAATACTCCAAACATATGTAAAAAGATATTTAAACATAGTTATATCTCCATCATGTATATATCCTAATAACATAATAAAAGTTTAATAATCATAAGATCATAATACATAAATATCCTTATAAAATATAAATAAAAAAACATTTTTTTTGAAATTACATTTATTATTGAACATTCGTGGCATACATCATTAGTTCTTTAACAATAACAATTAACATAAAACAAAATAAGGCATAAACTCATATTTTCTTTTATTAAAATCCAACTTTTATATTGAATTAAAAAAAAAAAAAAAAAAAAAACCGATTTTTGACCGATTTTTTGCCACCGAGTTTGACCCGCCTCAGATCGTCTCGGACCGACTCAGACCGCCTCGGACCGACTCAGACTGCCTAAAACCGCCTCACAGGCAAAAAACCGATTTTTCAAACCTTTACACTAAAATCGTAAAGGTTTTGGACCGCCTCCGCCTCGGAGACCGATTAATCGGCCGCCTCGGCCGATTTTTAGAACACTGATTTTATGTCATCTCAAAATAGAAACAAACATTAGTTTCATTTCAAATTATCTCCTCAAAATATATTTCCCAAAGTAAAATAAAAACCTTCACAGTTTAATATTTTGTACGTACAAATAAAATATATTCAAAGTAATAATTTTAAAATTTAAAACTTCATTCGATAACGTATATCGAATTCATTTGAATTAATATTCCATATTACCTAGCTATATATTTAGTTAATAAGATGTTGGTTACATTTTATTTACTTATGATTTATGAATAAAATTTTCATTTTCCTATTTGGTCACATTCTATAAATATTAGGCAGGGGTAGGACAATCACTAATTTTGATTTCTTATGGTTTATTTCATTAATTACCCCATGTGTTTGGTTTAATAACTACAAATTTCACGTGATATAAATATTAGCAAAACTTCTTATTTGATGACTTTTTTAAGCAAAATATCCACTAAACAGAGATGCGAAATCATAAATTGCAACAAAAATAAATTGTTCAAAAAAAAAAAAAAAAATCAAAATTGGAATTGATAAAGTTCTAACTTTTGGAATTATTTTCGAAAATTTAAATCCAATGGGGATAAAAAACCAGGATCAATATGTATTCCAATTACCTTTAAAATTAAGAATTCCGAAAAAACTCGAAACTTTCAAAATTTATAACGAAATATATTGTTTGAAAATCGAAAATTCCATTATAGTTAGAGACAATAAAAGAATATCAGTGCAAGTGATTAGTAATTTATTAACTAATAATCGGTCAAAATAACAAAATATATAATAAATTGACGTTGACAGCAAACGTTGACCGTAATCCAGACTGTAAATTGCAAACTCAAACTTTTTGAAAGTTTATTATCTAATAAAAATAAAAATAAAATAAAATAAATAGAATTAATAAGGCAATTAGTATCAACGGGCTTAATTTACTCACACGATTTAGTTAACACGATTCCCACTCCCTAAAATCAAATCATTAATCTTTCTTTCTTTCTTTCTTTCTGTGTTAGTGGAGAAAAAAGAAGAACAAACTGAAAAGTTAGAGAAAAACCCCAACTCAGAAAAACCATCGCAGAGATTTGGAGAGAAACTAGAATCAGTGATTCGAATCAGTTGATGGCGAGCTCGAATTATCGGTCGGATAAATTCGCCTTGACTCCGAGGAGCGCCGCGACCGGTTTGCTGTCCTCCCCGAATTCCGGTTCGGCTAGGGTTTTGAAAACCCCTTTGAGCGATGAAGCCATATGGAAACGCCTCAAAGAAGCAGGCTTCGATGAAGAGTCCATCAAACGCAGAGACAAGTCCGCACTTATAGCCTATATTGCTAAAGTAGAAGCTGAGGTATCGTTTCTCCCAACTACTATGTATTTTTTTCTACTATGTTTTTATTGGTATTTTTTCAGCCAATTACAGTGGGTTTGATATGCTAATTTTTATTTTTTTCTCTTGCTTACCTTCTAGTTTAGGCATTATTTCTTATTTGGCTGTGATGCTGGTTGATATGTATTTGAGGGGATTGTGATTAGGGTTTTCTAAGATTATCACTCATTCGTATTCTTCCTCAATTTTGTCTTGAATTATTTGAGGAAGGGGTGTTCGTGTTAACGTTTCTTGCTAATTTAATAAATTGATGTTCGGTTTGAAAATACTGACGGGGCGGGATTTATTTCATTAATTCCTTTCTGAATTGGGGTTTGTATTTAGTGGTGATATTTTCCTTAATTACTAGTGTTTGTTAAGGAGTCCTCTTTTACAGGTCGATGAGTTGAATGCTGTACTGAGTTTTCTATATCTGTGTTGAATCTGTTTGCTGTTGCCTATAATTCTTGGTTTTGATGTGATCGGTGTCTACTTCTTTCAGTTATATGAGCACCAGCATCACATGGGTCTTCTTATCTTGGAAAGAAAGGAGTGGCTTTCAAAGTATGAGGAAGCTCAATCTATGGCTGATTCAGCTGAGCTGAAATTCAACCGTGAACGAGCTTCTCATGTCTCTGACTTGGCTGATGCCAAAAAGCGCGAAGATGGTCTCAAGAAAGCTCTTGGCATTGAGAAAGAATGCGTTAAAAATGTACTGGTTTCTTTTCACGTATCTATGATTGTTTATGTATCTATTTCTGATGTCTTACTGAATTGAGAATTTATGTAGATTGAGAAGACATTGCATGAGATGCGTGCCGAATATGCAGAGGTGAAGGTGGCAGGTGAAAGCAAATTTGTTGAGGCAAGGAGTATGGTCGAAGATGCTCTTAAGAAGTTGACTGAGGCTGAGGAAAAAACACGTGCAGCGGAGTCTTTAGAAGCAGAAGCCAGCCGATATCACCGTACGGCTGAAAGAAAGTTGCATGAAGTTGAAGAACGTGAAGATGACTTAAGAAGACGAATTATGTCATCTAAAGCGGAGTAAGTTATTTTCCCCCCTTAGTTGATTATGTTAAG
Source organism: Erythranthe guttata (assembly GCF_000504015.1). Next base: position 2,018,077 of record NW_012192872.1, on the reverse strand, counting down.
TTTGTTATTTCCAGAAAGGCTGGGTGTCCTTTCTTTCCTTTCTTGGGTGTATTTAGATTGTCTTCTATGTCTAAATATAGTTATCTTCTTTGAATGATTTAAATCAGTGATCTGGTACGAGTTCGAAAAAGAATCAGTTCTCTTAAGTTGAAATCGCAGGATTTCGAGTTACTCAATACCCTCGCCCATATATCATTGTAGTTGTTTGAACATACTTGTGTTGATCAGTCTTATCATATTGTCTTCTCTACATTGTTGTCCATATTTTGGGTTTGTTTGTTTGTTTTTGTTAAACACCTGTCGATGTTGAATCACTTAGTATTGAATTCATCCTTATGTCTTATGTTCGTTTTATTGTTTTAGTTTTGAAGCTAAAGAGAAAGAGATTCAACTGGAGAGACAATCATTATCGGAAAGGCAAAAAGTCTTACAGCATACCCAAGAAACCATATTGGATGGGCAAGCTCTGCTTAACAGCAGGGAAGAGCATATTTTTAATAGAAATCAAGAGTTGAAGAGATTTGAGAAGGAGTTAGAGGATTTAAAGATCAGCATTGATAAAGAACGTATCGCCCTGAACGAAGAAAAACTAGTTCTGGAGCTGAAAGCAAGTTCTTTGTCAGTGAGAGAGGAGGTATACTTATGACTAATTTTATCTTTTATTATAAATTGATTTTTGTAACATTTTGCTGTCTTACGATTTATAGTTTCCTCAAGAGAGGGTTATTCATGTAGTTTATTTTTCTGCTCTTAGGCTGTTATAAAAAGGGAATGTGATCTCTTCAAGAAGGAGGAACAGGCACTTCTGCTTCAAGCTAAAGTTACAAGCAAAGAATCTGTAAGTCTATTCTTGTGGCTGAAATAATTTAAGATGGTTTCTCGTTTAAATTGTATGGAATGAAAAACTGGAGCATATAACCATTGATCAGAGTCATGATTCATATTTTTATATGCATGTTTTTATTAACCAATATCATTTAATCATTGATTAATTTTTATACATGTATTACTTAGTTTAGTAATTTCACATATTTGCTTTCATATGCTAATATGTTTGCACGTATAGACTCCAAGCTTCTTAGAAAATAGTTGTTAATGCTTATTAAGGCACTTTAGTGATAACTGATAAGTCACTGTGGTTTCTCATCAAATTTTTTAGGTTGTTAATCGGTTAAACTATTTGTGCAATACTAATTATTACAACCAATTGAATGTTATTAAACTCACCTATATGAGCATTAAGTGATGAAGACTACCCAGAAGTACCCCATAATTTTACTTTGGGGCCTGTTTTAATTCAGTTTGCTTTCGATGCACTTGCAGGATAATGCTCAACGAGTGATTTCTAATCACGAAGCAATTTTGGCAATGAAGAACTCTGCTTTCGAGGCAGAAGCGGAAATGAAGCGCAAATCTCTGGAAGATGAATTAGATGCCAAGAGACGTGATTGGGAGTTGAGAGAATTAGACATTAAGCAAAAGGAGGATTTAATCTTAGAAAGAGAACGTGACCTGAATGTTGAGTCGGAACTTCTTAAAGAAAAAACGAAGGAAGTGGAAGAAGCATCACGTTTTGTTAAAGAGAAAGAAAAGAACCTTTTGGCTGCAGAAGAAGAGTTGGAGGTGAAGAAAAAGTCTCTCGAACAAGAGAAAGAAGAGATCCACCAGAAGAAGCTCGACCTTAAGAAATTTTCCGACCTGTTGGAGGAGAAGAAAAAGCATATCAGTGATGCAGAAGAGAAAATGGAAGAAATGAAGAGAGAAACAAATGAATTGTTGGCACTTGAATTGAGACTTAAAGAAGAGATTGATATTATTAGTGCACAGAAGCAGGAACTTGAGGCTGAGGCAGAACGCTTGAAAGCAGAGAAGGCACAATTCGAAGCTGAGTGGGAGTTAATTGATGAGAAAAGAGAGGAGCTGGAAAAAGAAGCAGGGCGTATTGCCGAGGAGAGGTCAACCGTCTCTAAGTATCTAAAGGAAGAGCGCGAGAGCTTGAAAGAGGAGAAGAATGCTATGAGGGAGCAATATAAACGTGATCTCCAATTACTTTCCCGTGATCGAGAAACTTTCATGACTGAATTCGAGAGCGAACGCACTGAGTGGTTCAGTAGGATTCAGAAGGAACGTGAAGATTTCTTGCTTGATATCGAGACACGGAAAAAGGAGTTGGATGACTGCATGGAGAAGAGACGTGAAGAAGTGGAGAATTATCTCAGAGAAAGAGAGAACGAATGGGAGGAAAGAAAAGAAAAGGAACTTCAGCATATGACTTCTCTCAAAGAGAGAGTTGAAAAGGAACTAGAAGGTTTGAAATCTGAAATGAAGATACTTTATTCTGAAAGAACAGAGAAGATAATTCTGGACCGTGAAAAGAGGGCCCACGAATGCGCCGAGTTGAATATGTCGATAGAGGAATTGAAGGTGCAGAGAGAGAAACTGGAGAAACAAAGGGAGTCACTACGAGCTGACCGGGAGGAGATTCTTTCTCAGATCGAAACTTTGAGAAAATTGGAGGATCTAAAAGATAGATTGGATTCCATTACTGTGCATGAGATGCACCAAGCTAACATGCGGTCAAACAATTTGAAGTTGTCTGCTAAAAAAATTGTGAATCGAGAAAACGAATTAGTTTCGGATCAAAATGGAAATATTAACAATGGTTTTGGACATAATGCAATTGGTACAGTAGAGTTGGACAAGTTGTCTTCTCCCCTCTCTGCTCCTTTCTCGTGGCTCAAACGATGTGCTGATACACTTCTTGAGCAAAGACAGAGTAACAAAAAAAGGAGGAGAGAAAAAGACGTGACAACGCATGGATCAGAAAATTCTACCCCAAGGTACCGAAAATAAAAAAAGAAAATCAAAGTTCGTTTATTGCCATTTTATGGTCATCATGTTGCATACAATTTTTTCTTGCGAGTTCATTTGTCTCTTGTATTTATGCAGCTCGACACAGAAGTACTCTAATGCATCGAAGATTGAGCACACGGTTACACAATTCAATCAAACTCCAGATGGTGGAGAGACCACTGTATATATAGATAAAATCATCACAATTCAAGAAGTTACAACGGTTGATGTTGAAAGAATCACAGGGGACAATGAGGTTAGCTTCTTTGGTTTTTAAATTAACTATAGCTTGTCAAATGATTCCAAAGCTATATATTGCACCCCGTATTTGCTTCTTCGTTGTAACCTGAAACCGGTTCGTTTTTCTTTTCCTCGATTTTATTCAGGAAGCTGAATTCCAGCATAAGGATGAAAAACTGGAGAACAATGGTGACGTGGAATTAGAGATCAATGGAAAGCTGTGAAGGATCAGATGGATGAACTTCTAAGCTGTCAGTTTTTCTCTTGAGTAGTTACGGAAAAAGTGTATCTCTCTATCCATTCATCTACATATATATATACGTATATATCTATTTATATATAATGTGTTATACGTTTGCCTGATATAGTCCTTTTTTTTTATTTTTTCAGGTAATGCGTAGTGGTGGTTTTGGTGAGCATGTAGGATAATAGTGCTTTATATAGGTTGTGGAGTGAGTATTTCTTTTTCTTTTTTTCTCGTAGGTCGAAATGTATAAATGAACCGGGCTAACATATACAAGTTATTAGTAAGATGCGTTGATATAACGGCGATGAGTGTGGTGTAGATGTATGGATTAGCAGTAGTACTTGTGTGATGGTCGATGGTGGATTTCCCGTTTTCTCGTATTATATTGTGTATTTTGAGCGAGTATTTGTTGGTTTGTTAACGTAATGATTAAATTCGGCATACATGTTTTTACTTCATTAAGGTAGTTGTTTGAGCTCGAGTTTTTTATTCGACTTTCGATTTTAATTTTGTTATTATTATTCTAACTAAACTCAAACACGACTTGAAATTTGAAACAAACTTGAACAATCATAAATTTGACTCATTTTGATTTTCTATATCATTTAGAGTTACTAATTTATTGGGAATTACTTGCTCCAAAAAGGCGAAATGCCTCGCCCCCAGGTAGGGGTGGTAAACGAGCCGAGCCGGCTCGATAAAGGCTCGAGCTCGAGCCCAAATCTAGTTGTTCGACAGCTCGCGAGCTGCTTTCTATTTTTTTTTTATTTTTTTTATTTCTTTTATATATATATATATATATACATATATATATATATATATATATATATATATATATATATATATATATATTATTGTCTAAGACAGTTAAATTACTGTTGGATACAGTAATTTAGCAGTCAAGGCAGTAATATTAATTAAAATATTTTTTTCTAAAAAAAAAAAGTCAATTAACAATTAAATTACTGTCTCCGATAGTTAAATAACTGCTGGAGACAGTAATTTAGCAACGAATACACTAATATTAATTAAAAATATTTTTCTTGAAGAATAAAAAAAGTTAATAACAGTTAAATTACTGTCTCCGACAGTTAAAGAACTGCTGGAGGCAGTAATTTAGCAACAAATACAATAATATTAATTAAAATATTTTTGAAGAAAAAAAAATCAATTAACAGTTAAATTACAGTCTCCGACAGTTAAATAACTGTCGGGGACAGTAATTTAGCAGCCATGACAGTAATATTAATTAAAAATATTTTTTTTAAGAAAAAACAAAATTATAAAAAAAAAGTCAACGCCGGTCAACGGCGGCGACCGGCGGTCTCCGGTGGTGGCAGGTCAAAATTGGGGTCAAAATTGAAATTAGGGTTAAAATTGGTTAATTGATGAAATTGAGCTAAATTGGGGTGTAAATCATGAAATTAAAGTTGAATTAGGTTTCAATGAATTGGGTGTAATTGGTATATATGAAGGGATTTTCCTTATTTGCAAATAAGTTTGAATGAACTGGATTTATTTGAAAGACAAAAAAATTGGATGTCCCTCTTTTAATTAAGTGCCCTTGTCATGGGGCTATTTGTCATTTACCCTATTATTATTATTAACAAAATAGTAAACAGTCTATAATAATAAATATTTCTAGTATTTAAATTGAAACAAATATATATTACTTAAATAATTCATAATAATATAAAATATTATAATAATAATAGAAAAATTAAGAAAAAATATAACTAGAGTTCATTATTTATTTTATAATTTTCTTTTTATTTTCCTATAAATAATTTTTAATTAAAAATTAAATGATTTTAATAAAAAAATTAAATAATAAAAAAAAAATTATTAGTGAGCCCGAGCTCGAGCTCAAGCAAAAAAAAATTGGCTCGATGAGCTCGAGCTCGGCAACATGGACTCGAGCTCGAGCTCGAGCTGGCCAAAAGAATCGAGCTCGGCTCGAGCTCAGCTCGTTCCCACCCCTACCTCCAGGCCGTAGTGCCCCCATCTCTTGGCCCGATAATTATTTGGTGGAGGAATAAAAATTTATGGTGACTCAATGGGCCGTTAGAATAGCGAACCTAGATTTGGTGCTCACAAGGAACCAATCCTCATGGCAGTTGAAATTTCCACACCGCGGTTACCAGAATTCGATCATAGATCATTGCCCTAACTTATCAACCTGGAACCAGTTGACCTATGCCCATGCGGGCTAGGAATTATTTGTTTCATTTATTGATTAATTTTACACTTAAAAAAGTTGTGTATTATATCGTCCAGATGGATTAGGGTTGTTATGTGTGCTCATAAAAAGAAGTGGTTGTTATGTGTGAACGGATTTTAGATCTTTTTGAAAAGAAAATGAACTACTAACAATCCAATTCGACTCTTGGGAATTACTTGTTGCATTTATTGATTAATTTTACACTTAAAAAAAATTGTGTATTATATCATCCTAGATGGATTAGGGTTGTGATGTGTGTTCATAAAAAGAAGTGGTTGTTATATGTGAACAGATTTTTAAATCAAGAAAATGAACTACTAACAACCAAATTCGAACTCATTTTAATTAAATTATGTTATTTTAAAATTTTAATCATGCTCTCGTCTCGCTTTATGAGTATTTTCGGCTGCATTTCGCAGTTGTTTTAGTGGAATCCCTTTTACTCCATTCATCCAATTTATATATCGTTTTGGTTCTGTATATATTAAAAAACTCAATAAATATGCATACATCGTACAAAAATAAATAAATATTAAAATAACCTTGTCGTTAATAGTTTTTCACTAAGAAATTAAGAATGATAAGGGGAAAAATTGATAAACATGCAATTATAATTTATTGAAATTCTATATTTTGGCTCAAAATCAATTTTGAAGTATCTGCAATACCAACTTTTACTTTTAATTTTCTTAAAATAAATTAATTTAAGCTAAAATATAAAAAAACACCACTGAAACAACTATCTTAAAGTAAATTATTTGTAAACAACCCAACTTTTACAAATAAACATTTATTATTAACTTAACTCATAATCACCAACTTTTATTTATTGAAGAACTTTTATAAACACTATCTAAAAAATGTACTTGAAATACGTCAAAAAGATTTGGAAATTAATTTGTGATGTGAGCTAAAGATTTGTAATTTAATATAAAAATCTTCAAAGTGGATCTCCAAAAACTTTTACAAACACCACCTTATTATATATAAATAGACATCATGCTAATGTAATGTAAACAAGAGAGAAAATAGTAGTAAGCAAAAACTATTATTTGGCATCTCAAATTTCTGCACTGCAATCTTCAGCTTTTGAGCCTTGTTGTTCTACCGCAGAAACCAACAATGGAGGTTCGTTGTCTTGCAATTTTTATTCCTGTATATATCAATTTTATTTAAATATTAGAATTCGAATGAGATTTATTACGATTTATTAAACAGTAAAATATTATGAGTGAGAGGTAACGCCGCCAGTGTTACCGTCAACTACACCCCCCCCTCCCCAAAGTCCTTATCTGCCAATTATTTTCTACCACGAATTTATCATATCGCATAAGTTTATAGTAGAACGTCAATAAGTTAATACTCAATAAATTAGTAATCTCTCGATTGGATAATAATTTTGCTTTGGTTCCAATATAATGAAAATGTACAAAATTATTAGTTTAATAATTTAATATTTCGCTAAATTAATAGAATTTTGTTAGCCATAATTGTAGTAATTTATAGAGGTTTAAAACCGATTATAATTTCACTTACATTTGCTTGTATAGTTTGTGAACTATTTAGAAAAACTTATAAATTTACTCCAAAAAGATTTTTTGTAGGTCAAATGGGGCCCACCCCAGGAGTAAGGTCAAGTTAAAAAAAAAAACCCTCATGTTTTGCTAATTACAACAATCCCTCGATTATCTATTGTTTTACAAAGATACCCCTCATTCATTAAGTAAATTTAAGACCGTAAGAATTGACGTGTAAGACAATATATAGTCCATGGATGATTGTAATTATCCAAATTAAAGAGGTTTTTTCGTAATTTAACCATATCTGAGGGGTGGTCGTAAAAAGATTCTTCCTCTCACGAATTTATCAAAATATGGTTAAATTGCGTCAACCCCCTGAGTTATGGTCAAATTATGAAACGTCCCTACTGTTTGGATAATTACAGTCATCCCCTCAACTATATATTATCTTAAAAAAAACCCTCCAAATATAAATTTAGGGATGTTAAATAGGTAAGAAACCGAACCGAAATTTCGGTATTGCCAACATTAATATACCGTTTACCGAACTAAAAATATGATTTGATTATGTAAATAACCGAGTTACATAACCCTTTATGTAAAAATATTTAAAAGGAAGGGGACAACTGTAATTATCCAAATAAGATAGTTTCTTTTTCGTAATTTGTCAGTACCTCAATCGTCTCCGTAAATTGCCAGTCAAAATATTAGAAGTTATATAAAACAGGGGCTACTTGGGTTTAAATAGAAAGAAGGAGGGCCTACTTTGAATTTTTGACTAGTATATTATTATTTGTTCATCGTTTTACACTCACTGGTCAAAGAGAGAGAAACGAAAACCCGAAAACCAGAGAGAGAGAGAGAGAAATGGAGAGCGGCGCTGTGTTCGCAGGGCTACACCCTAACTCCCCTTCCCACCACCTTCTCCTCGGCCCTTCCCGCAGTGCTATTAAGATTCTTCCTCCCCCTATTTCCACCGACCATAAACTCCTTTCTCCCCATTCTCTTTCTCTCCAGGTATTTTGTTTTCTCCGCCGCCGCCGCCGCCATTCACTCCAATGGGGGGTTTTCGCCCCCCGCCCCCTTCTCAATTTAGATATTTATTTGATTTCTATTTTTAGATCCTTTGTTTTGATTATAGTATTGATTTTGTGCGCAGCTACAGAAGCAGACCCGTTTCGCTTCTTTCAGTAATCACAGCAATAACAATGTTAATTCTCTTCGAGTGGCCTCCCCCACTAGGTATATTCGTTTTCTCACTTCAATTAATTACTGTCTAATTTCTGCTTCTTTTTTTTTTTTTTTTTTTTTTTTTGTATATTTGATTTTGATTTTTTGGGGGTTTAATTTTATACAGCAATGTGGCATCAGAATTAGCTGACATTGATTGGGACAACCTTGGTTTTGGGCTTATGCCGACTGATTACATGTACACGATGAAGTGTTCCCAAGGCGAAACCTTTTCCAAAGGTGAATTAATCCGATTCGGGAACATCGAATTGAGCCCGTCTGCTGGCGTTTTGAATTACGGCCAGGTTTTGTTACAATGTCTCGTTTACTACTACCCCAGTAATAAGTTTTCGCTTCCTCAATTTCTGAATCTTGAAATATATGAATTTAGGGATTGTTTGAAGGATTAAAAGCTTATAGGAAACACGACGGCAACATTTTACTATTCCGCCCCGAGGAAAACGGGCAACGCCTTAGATTGGGGGCCGAACGAATGTGCATGCCTGCACCGACTGTGGATCAGTTCGTGGAGGCTGTGAAAGCCACTGTTTTAGCCAACGAGAGATGGGTACCATTTCGATTCAATATTTATTTGTGATGTTATTGTTGTTTCCGAGAGTTGTTTATCGTTTTTTAATGTTTCAGATTCCGCCACCGGGTAAAGGTTCTTTATATATAAGACCGTTGCTTATGGGGAGTGGAGCTGTTCTTGGTCTCGCACCTTCTCCCGAGTACACATTCTTGATTTACGTTTCCCCTGTTGGAAACTATTTCAAGGTAAAAACGACTTATATCCTTATGCATGCATGTGTTTTAAGGAAATATGATTCTGTCTGAGAATATTCTCTTTTCATGTTTATGATGATATGTGACAATGCATTCTTGAATGAATAGTTCGTGTCGGAAAACACTTGAATATCCTGATTTGGCTACATTCCCTTTATGTAATAGGAACAAATTATATGAATACTTACGCAAGGACGAATATTTTTTGGGTTCCTCTCTCTCTCTCTCTCTCTCTCAAAAAACAAAAAAAAAAAAAGAAATATTTTATCTACTGTGTACTATTTGGATTATGTGCTGTATTTTCAGGAAGGTTTGGCACCGATAAATTTGATAGTCGAGACTGAAATTCATAGAGCAACTCCTGGTGGTACTGGCGGAGTGAAGACTATCGGAAATTATGCTGCTGTGAGTCACTTTTCTTTTTATTCTTTTTATTATTTATACCTTATTATTCTGTTGGTTCTTGTTTACATCTGTGTCTACTTATCACCCGCCTTTTTACTGTTTCCGAAAAGGCTTTCATAACTTTGCATCTTTCTATATTTAGTAATTTTGGTATCTGTTCTTATCCCTTTTCCTATTAAATTATCCGCTTTTCTTTTCGTTTGAACTACTTTCATGTTTCGTACTTCACTATTCCTGTTTATATTAGTGTATATGGGGAATCGGGCCTCCGTAATTTCTTTTGAACATAGAATAGTTCCTATACGAACTATTCTAGATTTCTCAACTTTTTTATTCATATTACGACTAGATTTAATAGTGATCCATTGAAAAACAGAACTTCAATTCACAACATTCTAAATACTTGTTAATAATTCAAATAAAAATATTATAAATAATTGGAAGGAAAAATTAAGAACACACTTTAAGTTTGTAAATAATTAAAGATACAAATTAGGGGGGAAGTCGGTTTGGATAAAAACAATAAGGGCATAAGCATCCAATGCAACTTTCGATTACTTACAAAAGTGCTTTTGAGATTAATAATTTATTATAAGAGAAACAAAAGGAAAAGCTTATATTTGCAAATACCGAACTACAGATTACGCGTTAACTCACAAACACCACCCAATGTATAAAGATAACTCTTATGTGTATCGCCTTTTGTATCCCGTTTCTGAAAACTGAATCATTCGGACTATTATTTCACACAGGTTCTACAGGCTCAGAGTGCTGCAAAAGCAAAAGGATATTCCGACGTTCTTTATTTAGACAGCATTAACAAAAAATACTTGGAAGAAGTCTCCTCTTGCAACGTCTTTGTTGTCAAGGTACGATTTCTTCTAACTAAACTTGTTACGTTTTTTAGTAAACACTACTCAATGTGGAATCTTCCTTTTTAACAATTTACTAAATAATACTCAGGGCAATGTAATATCGACTCCCGCAATAAAAGGGACAATCCTGCCAGGTATCACACGAAAGAGCATACTAGACGTTGCTCTTAGTCAAGGATTCCAGGTACTTTATTCCCGTTTTTGAGTTTCTAAAGATACTAATTTTATCATATTTCGTATTGTTTTAATTGTTTGCTGTTGCATTAACAGGATCGGCAATTCTTTAAGCACCGCACAGGTTTAACTGATTTATAATTTTCCGTGTTTTTTTTTTCTTGTGATATAATAATAGGTGGAGGAACGCCATGTGGCGGTAGAGGAACTGCTCGATGCTGATGAAGTGTTTTGCACTGGAACTGCTGTTGTGGTCTCACCTGTAGGCAGCATAACATATCTTGGCAAAAGGTTAATTTCTTTATCCGAGTTCTTCATTACCAAAAAAAAAAAAAAAAAAAAAATCAGCAAAATTATATCAGAAATTCCGAGATTATTACATGTAAGAATTTTGGTGACATAATGCAAATATTAAATTAATTGGTGCAGGGTGTCGTATGGAAGCGAAGGAGTGGGGCGCGTGTCTCAGCAACTCTACTCAGCACTCACCAGCCTTCAAATGGGGCTCACTGAGGATAAAATGGGTTGGATAGTTGAGCTCAAGTAGCCTATTTTTATTTTTATTATTATTATTATTTTTTATTATCAGTTGTTTTAAATTTATTTTCTTTTTCGCATTTGTGGAAAATTCGTGAGAACTAGAGTAATGGATTGTTGTAATTTTGGCACTCTCGTTTTATTTTGGACTCGTGACTCTGAAGTTCGCTTGCTCTTCGTAACGCTTGTGGGTGTTGAATTTCTTTGTATGGATAATATTTACTATTTTTTGTTTAGACATAATAAATTGTCAAATTATATTTCATATGTTCAATCTATGCTTATGTTTATGTTAACTCTGCAAATTAAACCTCATTTAGTAGGTTCGGGCTTTGTCATATGACTCATATGGGCTGAATCCAATTTTTTTAATTTTATGTTCATTTAAGAAAAAAATTGTAAAAAATATAATAAATGACTTACGTGCCTCGTTTGGTTGCTAAGATAAGATTAGTCGAGATAAAATTAAATGATTTACTGAAAACCCAATTATTTTATCGGCCCCGGGACTTCAGACAAAAATGCTCCCTAGAAGATAAGATAAATCATAATAATACAATATTTATGGGTCGATTCGATAAATTATTGAAGATACCAAACATCAAACAAATTTCATTAATAATGGTTGATCTCCCCAACCAAACGAGACGTATTATTCTCTGAACCAGAGTTGGGTTGATGGTTGATTTGATGACTAGAGTTTAAAGTTAATCTAAAACAAGAGAATCAAATCCCACAAAGATTCGAATATATGACAAAAATATTAAATAATTATTATTCGAGAAAGCCGTATCTTTCAGTGAAATGTTGAACCGGGATATATGGGATCTTCTCACTACCATAGTACCATTGAACACTAAAAAACAAGCTAAGTATAATGTTTCTAATTGGACGGTTAAAGGAATAATATCTATATATTTATTATATATGTTTTGTAGATAGAATATAAATATATAATAAACTATATTATTTGATATTATATTTTTTGTGACGCCTTAAGAAGTGTATCTAATGCATGTTTATATATGTACCAACATAATATACCAAAAAAACATATGCGGATCTAATCATGAAAGTTTTAATTTTTATGGATGTTGTTTATGTTGTACCTAGCCAGGGAGCCCATAGGGCATACGTAGGGGTGACGATGTCGATCGAGATATGTGGACTCCGTTCGATCCATATTAAATCGAAGTTCAAAATAAATCGGATCGGATCCAATTGAAATCTTTAAAAACTGGATGTATGTGATAATCCAAGTCTTAGGGTGGGCGATTTTTTTTTTTCAAATTTAGGGCCACCGAATATTATAATTTTTCTAATCATGAGGCCCTTAATTATTAAATTTTCTAGCATCTTTTCCGGTGCGATGCACGTGATATTATTTCAAGAGTAAAAAAAATCAATTTAATACATAATAAGAAAATATAGTATAGGAACATAGTAAAATTTAATAATGTAGTATTATTCATTCTTTTTATAACATTAGTTTGTTTAAATTTTACATATTAAGATTTATAATCCAAATATATAGATTTATATTTAATAAATCGAATTTCTATCTTTATTTCTTAAGATTTGAGATATATTAATGAAAAATAAGAAATTGATAATTGTTGAAAATTAGTAGAGAAAAAATATTAAAAATAAATAATTAAAAAAATACCATAAAGGTTTTTTAGGGTACAACGTTTCTTTCTTTTATATATAAGATAATATCTTATTTATATATTTTTATATATATTCACTTGTTTTAGTGATACTTCATGTAAATTATCCTTAAAAAAAATCTAGAGCGCTGCCCCAGAAACCCCGCAAACTTTAACCCCACTCTATCACAAATTTCTTGTCTTGTCACTGGCTATATACCTTACGAAAACGAGTTAATATAGAGTTTATCACCCTTTAAAAAAAAATGAGTTTTATATTAGATTTAGAAAGGCCCTATTTTTTTGTCGTCTTAAAATCTCGCCCAAAATCTCATGAACGGACCTGCATATACGGGGTTTAGATGTTACACAAGGTGGTTTTTAATCGTTGATTATGGTTAAATAACCATCCATTAAGCAAATACACACGGATGTGTACTTGATTATCTGCCGGCCGACCAAATGTTAGAAATCACCTAATGTATATGACTCGGTGTAACATCAAATCAAAATCTCTCTCTCTCTCTCTCTCTCTCTCTCTCTCTCTCTCTCTCTCTCTCATATACACACAGAAGAATCAAAATAAGAAGAAACAAAAATCTTACAGAAAATCACATGGAAATAACATAAATCATGAATGTGTGATGGTCCAAATTCTTAGGGGCCTGTTATAAAGATATGGGTTGGGATATGATATGCCTAATTGGGCCAACCCAATGGGCCTACAATTTCTTTACCTACTGGGCTACGAGCCCAATATCGAAGACCAATATCACCGAGGCCCAAACACCTTCAAGTAAGGCTTGGGCCCAACAAAGCAAACCCAACCCAATAAACGACATATAAATAGAGGTTTTACTCATTTTATTAAGGTACGTCCTATGAACTGAGCAATACTACAATACGTATTCTCTGGACTAATTCTATGATCAGCACGTCTGACTTGAGCGTCGGAGGGGTTTCCGCCGGATCAACCCCCGGCGTAGTTCACGTGTGTTCATTTCGCAGGTACCTCAGGATCATCAAGTTGTCAAGCTACCGATCCGCTTTGCTCTCCCAATACATTTTCTACACTACCCCAGGTGATCTACTTTTTAGCATCATCATTTTGGCGCCGTCTGTGGGAACGATGCAAACCAGATCACGTAGCCAACAAGATCCTCCTGAGGCGTCTGCTCGGAGAGAAAGTGACACAGCTAACGACCTCCCATCTCGTGGAGGCTCTGGCTTGCCACCTCCTCCACATCCCATGGATCCGCATCGCGAGGTTCAGGTGATCCCCCATCGGGACCCACCACTCGCCGATCCACCACTCCCTGCTCCTCGAATGGTTCAAATAACCGAGGATGCGTTCCAACGCATGATAGCAGAAGCTTCAACTCGCGCTGCCAGAGAGGCCGTGACCCAATATTATCGCCACGATGGGAGCAAACGCTCCCAACGCGATACCAACACCTGCTCCACATGTGGAGCCACATATGGCACCACCGCCATCGACTCCCTGGGGGCTTACATCTGCCCCCAAAATATTTCGCTCGCCAAGGGTTATCGACTCCCTGGGGGCTTACATCTGCTCCCAAAATATTTCACTCGCCAAGGGTTATCGACTCCCTGGGGGCTTACATCGCCCCCAAAATATTTCGTTCGCCAAGGGTTATCGACTCCCTGGGGGCTTACATCTGCTCCCAAAATATTTCGTTCGCCAAGGGTTATCGACTCCTTGGGCTTACATCTGCTCCCAAAATATTTCGTTCGCCAAGGGTTATCGACTCCCTGGGGGTTCACATCGCCCCCAAAACATTTCATTCGTCATAGCAGGAGCCAACGCTCCTCCTCGTGAGGCCCCACTGGGTCCTCAACATGATCAATTTCTACTTACTTCTCGAACGGTTCAGATAACCGAAGAAGACCTTCAGCGTATGATCACGGAAGATTCAACTCGTGCTGCCACTGAATTAGTGGCACCATATATCGCCAAGGTGGGGCATCTCACCCCAGTGGTTCGTGATCGCCTCATCCTAAATGGGGGGCTATCCCATCCTAAAGTTGGGCATCTCCTCTCAAGGGTGGTACATCCACTGACCTTTCAACCCCAAGGGGTTTCACATCCCATCAAGTGTTTCACGTCCCTTCTTCAAAAACAGAAAAATGGTCTGACGCGCGCGCACGAACCAATGGCACAACCGTGCGCATCAACCTCAGACCATAGGTCTCGAGCGCCTCATCCTACAGTGGGCAGTTATCCCCATCCTAAAGTTGGGCATCACCCTTACCTTTCAACCCTAAGGGGGTTCACATCCGATCTCAAGGAACGAGGAAAATCTCCATACTCAAAAAATAGAACATCCCCAAGGGGGCGCACATCCGATCTCAAGGAACGAGGATAATCTCCCTACTCAAAAAATAGAACATCCCCAAGGGGGTGCACATCCCATCTCAAGGAACTAGGGTAATATCCCTATTCAAAAAATAAAACATCCCCAAGGGGGTGAATATCAACCAAAAAAAAAAAAGAGAAGAAGAAAGAAGACGAAGAAAAAAGAAAAGAAGAAAGAAGAGGAAAAAAGAAGATGAAAAAATAGAAGAAAAAAGAAGAAGATGAAAAAATAGAAGAAAAAAGAAGAAGATGAAAAAATAGAAGAAAAAAGAAGAAGATGAAAAAAGAGAAGAAGAAAGAAGAAGAAAAACAAAAAACAATAAAAATAAAAAAGAGGAGGAGAGGGCGCACGCACGCGCGCGCTGACGCGCGCCTGCGTCAACTTCAAAAAAAAAAAAAAAAAAAAAAAAAGGCCGGAGGCGCGCGTGCACCGCACGCGCGTGCATAGCACGCGCGCTTCAGCCAAAAAAAAAAAAAAAAAAAAATAAAAAGAACGAAGAGGCGCGCGTGCACCGCACGCGCGCGTGGCCGATACGCGCCTGACGCCCGCGCGTGCACAGCACGCGCGCATCAGCAGTCAAAAAAAAAAAAAAAAAAAAAAAAAAAATATTGGAGCGCGCGCAAGCACGCGCGCGCGCTTTCCAAGGAACCCTTGGACTGCGTGCTCCCATCATATCGCGCTCAACTTTCACCGTACTCCACCAAATTGCGCGTAGATTTTGACTCGCTTCTCCAAATCGCACGAGAATTTCAACGCGCTCCACCAAATTGCGCGAGCTCTTTAACGCACCTGCCAAATTGCGTTCGCTATCAAATGGAGAAAAAAAAAAAAAAAAATTATTTCTCCACACCATGCCAACGATTAACGCAAGACTACAACACCGATCTACTCTCGACAAGATCCGGTACCCTTTTCAACGTGGCTCCCACATTCTCTCGAGAGTGGGGGGCTTGCGAGACAACTCCCACGAGGAGCCAACTCGCGCAGTAATACAACCCGCAGCGAGATAACTCCCACGAGGAGCAAACTCGCTCGGCCCTACACACTCGTTGCGAGACAACTCCCACGAGGAGCCAACTCGCTCGGAACTTCAACCCGTAGCGAGACAACTCCCACGAGAAGATAACTCGCTCCGTCCTACAACCCGCAGCGAGACAACTCCCACGAGGAGCCACCTCCCTCGGGTCTACGAAACCATAGCGAGATAACTCCCACGAGGAGACCATTCGCTCCGTCCTATAGCCCGTTGTGGGACAACTCCAACGAGGAGCTAACCCCCTCTAGTCTCAAAACTACAGCGAGACAACTCCCACGAGGAGTCCACTCGCTCAATCCTACAGCCCGTTGCGAGGCAACTCCCACGAGGAGCCAACTCGCTCGGTCCTACGAACCCACAGCGAGATAACTCCTACGAGGAGACCACTCGCTCCATCCTACGACCCGCAGCGAGGAAACTCCCACGAGGAGCCAACTCGCTCGGTCCTACGAACCCACAGCGAGATAACTCCTATGAGAAGACCACTCGCTCCATCCTACGACCCGCAGCGAGGAAACTCCCACGAGGAGCCAACTCGCTCGGTCCTACGAACCCGCAGCGAGATAACTCCTACGAGGAGACCACTCGCTCCATCCTATGATCCGCAGCGAGATTACTCCCACGAGGAGCCAACTCGCTCGGTACTACAACCTACAGCGAGATAACTCCCACGAGGAGACAACTCGCTCGGTACCCTAACCCGCAGCGGGACAACTCCCACGAGGAGTCAACTCGCTCGACACTACAAATCCGTTGCAAGACAACTCTCACGTGCAACCACCTCACTCGATAATATTACTCACCGCGAGACAACTCCCATGAGGAGACAACTCGCCCGAAATTCACCATATAATCGCAAGCTCAAGTTAGCACGATTACAACCCTAGAAGCACTTAGAGATATTATGAGAATCTATATAGCCTGGCCAGCTTGATTACTCAACTTTATCTACTTGTTTTCGATGGGTCATTCATTAAAACGTGGCCACGGTCCAAACATACTTAAGACCCACGAGGTCTAACAAGGGGCACGACCCCCATATAAAAAAATCTTGAGAGCCTGATCCCCTCATCAAGTACATCACGCAGAAGGCTATATGTAAACACATACGAGCAACGCGTCAAAACATTGAAAATGTCGAAAAATAACAACTCCCACGAGGAGAATACTAGCTCCGTGCTACTACATTATCGTGAGACAACTTCCACGAAGACGTAACTCGATCAACTCGATTACCCCAGAGACAACTCCCACGAGGAGATTACTTGATCCGTGCTACCACATTATCGCGAGACAACTCCCACGAGGAGATAACTCGATCAACACTATTACCCCGCGACAAGATAACTCCCACGAGGAGATAAATCGCTACTACATCGTCGCGGGACAAAACCGACGACTCAATTAATTTATATCGCGGCAACTTTTTCACGCTATGCGCCAACGCGCATTCACACCCCTCCGACACACGCTCCAACGCATTTTCGCATACCATTAGGCCATACGCCAACGATCGACTTCTACAATTTTTACTCTCGACACGATCTGAGACCCATCACAACATGGCCCCCACATCAACTCGAGAGTGGGGGGCTTAATGATATGCCTAATTGGGCCAACCCAATGGGCCTACAATTTCTTTACCTACTGGGCTACGAGCCCAATTATATCGAAGACCAATATCACCGAGGCCCAAACACCTTCAAGTAAGGCTTGGGCCCAACAAAGCAAACCCAACCCAATAAACGACATATAAATAGAGGTTTTACTCATTTTATTAAGGTACGTCCTATGAACTGAGCAATACTACAATACGTATTCTCTGGACTAATTCTATGATCAGCACGTCTGACTTGAGCGTCGGAGGGGTTTCCGCCGGATCAACCCCCGGCGTAGTTCACGTGTGTTCATTTCGCAGGTACCTCAGGATCATCAAGTTGTCAAGCTACCGATCCGCTTTGCTCTCCCAATACATTTTCTACACTACCCCAGGTGATCTACTTTTTAGCATCATCAGGATATAATATGGTATGGGGAGTGGGTCATACTTTTATTATGATGTAAATTCAGTATTACTAGAATCAGAGACAAGAGATCATGTTAATATGTTCATTCCTGTCTTTACATATGTATACCAGGTTGTCTACATTACCAGGGCCGTCTCTATTGCGTAGGCAACTTAGGCCTATGCCTAGGGCCCCCTAAACTATCTGTAATATTCATAAAGCCCCCTAAATTATGTGTATTATAATTTAGGCTCCCAAATTTAATTTTTTGTTTTTATATTTTCATAAAACTAAACAAAAATATTTATATGAAAGCCAAATTGAAGAAAATATACATAAGATCTAATAATTTTAATGTTTCCACTTCAAATAATAAGAAAATACCAAAAATAAATATTTAATTTTAATTTAAAAAATTAATACAAGGGCCCCCAAAAAAATTATTTGGCTAGGGCCACCCCATATTGGTTTGAGCCAGCCGGGTAACCCTAATACCCGACCCATTTAACATTATTGAAGCAGGTGTTCTCTGTTCTCTTTCACTTTGCATGTGATTTTTGCATGGGATCGGAGCATTACTCACGTGATTCCCACGTGAACACCACCATGCCACTTCATCATCACCATCGTCTGTAATTAATTGTTATACTCCCATTCAAATTTCGATTTTGCCACCATATATATATATATAGTAGCATAATTATGCATAGTGAAAATTATCTTTTAATAATTTAATCTTAGCAATTTTAAATTTCTAAATGAGAGCATCCTATCATGAGACCATGACGAAAAAATTGAACTGAAGATTGATTAATTAATTAAGTTAGTTGCTTAATTAATATTTTTGTTTTTGGTAGATTCAAATTTTTAAATATGATATACATATTCATTTAATAAAGTAGATATACTGCAACTGCAACACATAATTCAGTTGTTGGTTAATCGACGAATAATTATGAGTTTATATGGAAATCTGGTCAACTAGGTATTACATATTTGTTTGTCACGATACTAGGACGTTTATTCAGTTTAATTTAATTAACGGTATATATTTGCTCTTGAGCATTAATTAAATGTATATATTGATCAATTGGCACCCTAGCCACCATAAATCAATGATTAAAAATAAAATCAAATTCGTTATTTAGTTATAAAACAAATCGCAAAGCACATGGATATGGTCAATAATAACATGGGGAAGAGATTTATATTTTAATTAGTTGAATATATATATATAATACAATTTAATTTATTATTTTTTTTTAATAGGAAAAACAAATCCCTCATGTCACATGCTATCGGATTAGGATTTCAGCCGCATATCATGATAATATATGAAATAAATACAAATATTTATTATATATGTAATAAAATATAATTGTAGCTTATCATTAGATATCAGAAGTTGTAACGACCGAATTCTGAAATTAGACTTATTGTACAATAGTGACTATATATTATTGTTTTTTATGACATTAATAATGGGGTCAACCGTCAATGTATATCGTCGGCCTATAATGCAAGGGATTTATTTATGTTATATTAAACTAATAAAAGTTGATATAATTAGGTAGTAAAGATACTGCATTTTATTTAATTTTTTGCTCAATCAATGTTGTAGACTTCTCTTTTGTCTCGTTACAATTCTATGTATGGTGTCACTCAATATATATATATATATATATATATATATATATATAAGAAAAATAAGAAAAAAAAATAATAGCAAAATTAAAGTGAAAAAAAGGAAGCTGAAAACTACACCTACTCCAAGAAATGACATGTATTCTATTATTTCGCCTCTCCCTACTAATCCCATGTCACCGACCGTCTAATTTTGCGTCACGACATCATTGAAAAAATGTTATTTTCAACTAAGATGTTTATTTGTAGGTCAAATCATCCAACTAAGTTATCATTTCTTGTTTAGGTTGTCTATTTCCAATTCATACTCTTCAACTAAGTTGTCTATTTTCAGTGGAAATTGTCTATTAATTATGTCTTAATTTAGTTGATTAACCGATGAGACACATCCAAATCTTAAGTCCAATTCTTTTGTCAAATTAAGTTGCAAAAAATCTTAAATTAAAAGAGCTAATATATTTTTAATCTACTTTTTTTCCTTTAGGCTTAACCTTTTGATTGTCAATAATCAGCAAAATACACACACACACACACACACACACATATATATATATATATATATATATATATATATATATATATATATATATATATATATATAATGGAATCTTTCCGCTTAAATCATGCATAAGACTTAGCTTTTTGAAGATTATGTTCCCCTTTAAAGGAAGTTAGATTTGGTGAGTTTCCAATTAGGATTTATTTCACACTGTATACCGTGTGAATTAATGTGAAGTATATATATATATATATCCGGTAAATATTTAATTATTGATTGATTCATTGTCCATTGATTGTAGCCTAAATTTGATACTAGAAACGGCGTAGTTTGATATGTAATGTGTATGTGTTGAAATTTGGGAACTCTGAATGCAGAAACTGTTTATTACTTGCAGCCAACTCAATACGTGGCCCCTTCCGCAGTTAGTTTTATGTATATAGATAAAAAACTGACTTTTCTTCTACTACTACTACTTTTTTCAGTAACAATTTGGGTTGACAAACTAGGTCTTATTTTATTTTTTATTTATCTATTTATTTATTTTTTGATCGAAATTCCATTAATTGTAATAGAAAGTACGCTTTGGACATACCATATTTTAGTATATCTACATTTGACTTATATTGCGTTCAATTCTTTTACTAAGTCATAGTATTGAGACAAGTACCAACGATTGTCAGATCGAGCTTGTCACACGTGGTGAGTCTAGTGCAATTTACGTCTCTCGTATAATTTGCAAGCTATTATACAAGAG
Organism: Erythranthe guttata; assembly: GCF_000504015.1. Next base: position 1,997,020 of record NW_012192872.1, on the reverse strand, counting down.
TTTAGATTTATCCAGTGCACTTATATACTTGACTGCAGATTCTTTTGTTAAAAAAAAAAGAAAAAAAGTTAAAAGTATAAATCCTTTGACTCTATGAGTTATGCTGCTTATATGGTTGGTTAATTCCCAATTAGCATTGTTAATTGAGTTTGACAAATTAAACCCGCCAACAATCCAATGTCGACATCCTCTTTCACCGACAATCGTGCCCTTGTAATATGTTAATTGCGATTAACGTTAAATTTACTCATCTGCAAATTAAAAAGAATTACTAATAACGTTTAATAATTAAATTGGACAACTTTTTCATCAAACCATGAGTAAAATTAAACAAGGGTTTACAATAAAATAAAATAATTAATAAATGAAGCACAATTCAAACACTTCACGTCCACATGGGACAGAGTGCACCACTTTCTCTCTCTAAATAAATGAACCAAAAAGGGTTTCAAAAAAAAGAAAAGAAAATAATAAAAAAATAATTAATGGTGGGTGTTATTCAGTTCACACTGAAAAGACTTATCGCTCACGTTGATCACGATCATGGAACGATAGCCGAAAAACCCATTTTGACAGAATCTTCCTTCTCGAGTTATTCTTGCTCGAATTCTTGGTACTACTGTTATTATTCTTGCCGCCGGAGCAGATGCCTTTCACGAACGATCTCAGCCGTTGGATGGCCAGCTCCAGCGTGTCTTCCGACATGTTGGCGAAGCAAACCCTGAACCAACCCGGTTCGACGCAGTGGCACGACGAACCGGGCGAGATATTCAACCCGACTTCGTACACAATCTTCTTCCACAGATCCATTTCCGCTTCGAAGGTTTTTGACGTCAGCATGTGTCGCATGTCAACCCAGCAGAACAACCCCGCATTGCTCTCCAGGCTGGATATTCCCGCGCTTTTCAGCCCGCCCACCAGCATTTCGCGGCGGCTCTTCAGCCGCCGCTGGTTCTCGACGATGTAGTTTCCGGCGAACTTCTCGTCGGAGAGCATGGCGGAGAGGAGGTACTGAGTCTGCGACGATATCAGGCCGAAGCTCGACATTTTTGTCGCCGCCGCCACAACCCGGCCGTCGTTGGAGTAGATGCACCCGACCCGGAAACCCGGGAGGCCGAGATCCTTTGACAGGCTGTAAACAATGTGGACCCGGTTCCAAAGCTCCGTTCCGGCGTAGTTCCGGTTGACCAAGACCTCCATGATGCTGACGAAATCCGGGGAGGTGAAGACGGTGCCGGAGTAAATCTCGTCGCTGATGAGGTGGATGCCTTTGGCGTCGATGAAGTCAACGAGGAGGTTGAGCTCGTGGCGCGTGAGGGTAATCCCGAGTGGATTAGAAGGATTAGTGACTAATACGCCCTTAACTTTGAGATTACGCTTCTGTGCAAGGTGGTAAGCCTCCTCTAGAGCAGGTGCAGTGATCCTGAATCCATTGCCGCTGGTGCACTGTATCGGCACGATTTCCACTCCGGTTCGCCATTTTAGGTCTCTGTCGAACCTGCATTAATTCATCCATTTTTTCAGTTAGTCAATAATTATTCATGAAGTGAAGAGAGAGATCTAGAGAGAGAGAGTTATGGAGTGCGTACGTACCCTGGATAGTAAGGAGTGGGGACGAGAATGGCGTCGCCGGGGTCGGCGAGGCAAAAAATGAGGGTTTCGTTAGCTGACGTGGCGCCGGCGGTGAGGACTAGGTTGTTAGGTTGGAAGTTGACTTTGTTTCCTCGGATTTCTGCCATGAATTGTGCCAGAGCCTGCGTTGGTACGTTTATGAATATTACTCGATCGAAATTCAATTTGATTTAATTAGTAAATAAAATAAATATTGCATGGTGCATACATTCTTGAAAGCAGGGAGGCCATGGTAATCCTGGAAGAGAGCAAGCTCTCTGAAAATGGAGTCTCCATCTCTCTTGAAACTAGCTGCGTCTGGATTTTCTGCTAGCCATGTTTCCAGTAGATCGAATGAGAGCTGTCCGGCCGGAGAAGAAGGTCAATTTTATTAGTTAATTAGCATTTAATTAATCATTTAAATAAATATATTTATATAAAGATAATTAATAAATACCTGATTCTCAGCAAGACCCATCTGGATAATTCCGTCGGGATTACGGAGCTCGTCGTAAGGATTCTTCTCGTACTCTTGCCATCCTAGAAAGTAGGAAGAATCTTGGCCGTGTGAATTACATGTGGCTTTCTTTGACAGCCTCATTTTCTTTACTGATGATCAATGATCAGATTTATATTTTAATTTTAATTTAATTCGTCCAATAACCTAACAATTATCAGCTAAAGGAAATTCTAGAGAGAGAGAGATAGTAGAGAGAGAAAGAGAGGGATAGATAGATGTTTAAGTTTTTGTTTTGTTTGTAAGAGAAGGTATGTTGCTATCTGGGTAGATTGAGTGGGGGGTTGTATATATAAGGGGGGTTAGCAGTAAAGAAATGGCCACGTCAGATGTCCCAACATGTTTTTGACCGGTTACAGTTTTGACACCAATTATTTCTCTATAGCCTTACATTATGGATATATTTTTAAATCAAAAATATAAATAAATTCAATTCTTTTGCTTGTTGGATATGGAATATATTATATATTATACATATGAAAGAATTGGTTTTCAAGTAATGCATATGCATGTTGTCCATGCACTTGGACTAGTTCTTCCATTTTATTCTTTAAATTAATTAAATTTTAAATACTAATTAAACTATAGGGTAAATTACAGCAACCCCTTAAGATAAGGTCAAATTATGAAGAAAAAACACTCTAGTTTCGATAATTACAAACATCCCCTCAACTATAAATCTTTTTACACGTCTATCCTTGTGCTGTCAAATTTAGTGGAATCTTACAGATTATGTGGAATATTCTCTATTTTGTATCTGTTTTACCCCATTCGAGCTCCATATTTTGAAACAAGATGATCATAAGATGTATCCGTTGGCTTGTAAATATCACATTGTGGTGCATCAAAAACTGTATTTTTGCACAAAATGAGTACAAACTAGAGAACATTCCACAGTATCAAAGCATTCCCAGCTAAAGCAATTTATGAGAGGAAAAAGATTGTTAGACTTGGTTTAGCAGCAATTGTCCATGTGGAGAAGGCCCAGAAATGGGCGGCCCACAACTGAATGGCTACATAAACTATGTTCTAGTTTTCTATTTACTATACCCCTCAATTTTTAGTATTTCTTTTTTGGGTGTTAAATATTGTTGAGAAGAAGTGCCGACAGGAAATCGGAGGTGCGTGAAGAAGCGATGGTGAAAAGAGGAACAAAGCCCATGTAAAACTGGACCCGCAGCCGTGCTTTGGTCCATATCCTACCCGCCTAATTGGGCCCATCCCTTACTTTCATGTTCACCTTCACCATAACTCTCCCTACTTCTTTCTCTTTCTTTTTCTATATAATATACTAATTTATAATTTTGGCATCAAATATATATTATTTGTTTCATGATATTAACACTCTAACAACCTTTTTAACTTCACAAGTCAGCCTCTTACGATTCTATATGTATAATTGTGTTCGCCTGAGTTTGACAGCAATTGTCCACGCGGGGAAGACTCGGTAACATTCGAATTCATTCAGTAATTTACAAAACACATATAGATATTTAAACAGTAATAGCCATCGTCCATCTTCCATGTGTGAGAAACTCAACTCACAAAATAATTAATGAAAAAAATTCAAATTCAGGTCATTTAACTAAGCGCCATTTAATTAAACAAATGTAGCAAATTTGTCAATATTGTACAATATAACAAATCTTGCGGAGAAAAAAGAATGTATATCGGAAAACATAAAGAGCCTGTGACTCTACAAACTCCAAAAAAAAAATCGAAATCAAGAATATGCCATCGTCGGGATTAAATAAATAAAAAGAAAAATCCAAACGTGAAACCAGGAAACAACGAATTCCGCCGTTAGTTTTAGGCATTTGATTATAATTAGTGCCCTGATCACATGACCTACACAAGTGTGTAAGCCACAGGGAGAATCTAAAGAAGATCCGTTTTGGGTAAAACGAAGTACTAATATTAAGAAAATTGAAATGGCAAAGTAGGTGACACTGTTGATTTATAAACACGCTGATTTAATTTGGAGGAATGGTTATTGCGTTTTTAGGGATTGTTAATTGCAATTTGGATCCTTAATTAGACAGCTCATCAGGGCATAGTAGCATTGCCTTTTTTTTTAATCGGTTTAAACTTAAAATAAAATAAAATAAACGACGCAAAATCGGGTTTTACGTATATTGGAGGGAACCAGAGTCTTTTGACGAACGATCTGGGAACCTTTGTTATATGCCTGCCCTGTTTGACTATTAAGCGGGAAAAAAAGTACAAAATGAAGCGTTTGTGCCATTTTATATTTATATAAATTTATTTTTCATATATAATATTCGATCGACAATTCAAATAATTAAAAAATCAAAAAAAAAAAAGGGAGCGTCCGAAACTATTTAAAATATTCTTTTGAACTTCGAAATTCATGATGTTATCAATCAGGAAATAAAAAATGAAAATAAAAATAGTTAAGCAGTTTACGGCATTTACGCACTCCACGCTTAACTAGACGGCCTGTGAGATCCTACACCTGGTTTAAGGAGTTTTTATATTTTAAAACACTTACTAATTAGGAGCATATATAACCCCCATGTTTTTATTTAAATTATCTAAGCGTGGAATACATGCTTTTGAAAAATAAGTATTTATATGAATTGTTTACCTCGACTAATAGGATTTTCAAATATTTTTGTTATTTACGACGTTTGATTTATGTCGCATGAAACTTGAATTTGTAGACATGGTTGCTAATGACTAGGATTAATTCTTAATCATGTTATCACCATGTCTAACTATCCCCCAACTAATTATCTAAGTTGGCATTTGAAATTGTAAACACTTGATTGACTGATTCAAAACTTTGTTGACTAATTCAAGCTTAGTTTAAGGGACAAGAAGTGACATTTCAGACAAGAGTTATGAAATTGTTGAAAAAAAACATAACAAACACAAAATAAAAAATAAATAAATTGAATTTAATTACACCACCTAATATATCGATTATGTCCAAATCATGCATTTTCAAACTTCAATTTTTTTATTTGTTAATCATTTAATCATAAAACTCTTTTTTTATTCACTAGGAAAGTACATAGTTGGAATTCGTTTTATACTCTTAAGCATATATTAATTCTTAATTAAACAAGTAACTATTTGAATTACTAAAGTTCTCACAACCAATAAACATGCTCTCTTTTTTTTAATCTAATTATATTGGTCATGTTTAGTTAATGTAATTTGCGAGATAAGTATAATGTCTTAGAGCTCGTTCGGTTACCTATATTGGATATAAGATTGGATTAATTTTCTACCGACTAACTAATTATTTAGTTAGTAATATGTTTGGATCGTATGAAATTAGTTAAATTCTGGTATTATATTGAATTTGTCCATAAAACATCTTATTTCATAAAAATAAATTATGATTTTAAGGATAAAAATATTTTTTTTCTTGTTTACTCACCCCCCTACAAAACTAACTACACAGGGGACGAGTGTTACTAAATTAATGAAATAGTAGCATGTAGTAGCGAACTTTAATTTCCGTAGCTGTTTTGAATAAGAACGAATCTTATCAGCTGAATATGTTATTACTCCTTACTATTTAGTCTATATGTAGAACTTAATAATGGAAATCAAAGGAGTCTTTATTATTATGGGTGAGGTCAAGAGATTTTTTTTTCTTCTTAAAATACATTATAAAATATATTGGGGAAATTATTATTTAATTCACTGAAAACTTCCTCAAGAACTATAATTGAAGAAAAATGAGTTTTAATACAAAAAACGCCAAATTGACTTTGGTGGAGTGGACCAATTTAATTAGGCATATGGGACTTGAATTCCATTCACATGTAGGATCATAACAAAAGCACATGCAATTTTCTTGTGAAGCAACCAATATTTTAAGAAAATGTCAAACTCCCCCAAGTTAAGTTTTTTCTTCTTTTTTTTCATGCTCTTCATAATATTTAGATATTAGAAAATATAAAAAAGCAAAAAGGGTTTTATATATTTGCCATTTTTTAAAAAATTCAAGTGTTCAAACTTTGTCGAATTTGATAATATTTTGTTATTTCGTGGGGCAAGAGATGTGATTACTTTTTATATGGGCCAAAAGAATGCAGCCACTCGAACTGTATTTGGTTAACTTCGCTCTTGTACAATAACTCGCAAATCATCATATGAATATGTAAAGCAATGATAGGTTAATTAATCATGTATTCATGTGTGACTAGAAAATATTGGTAAGTAGGATCAAACTCAAAAAAAAAAAAAAAAAAAAGAAGATTTGATTACTTGGAACTTAGGTAAATGGTATCTTAGTACCTTAACTAAATACTACTACATTGGGAGTGATGTAAGGAAAATGATTGAGAGGGGGCCACGTGGTTTGTTGTGAGAGGAGGGCGATTAGGGCATGTGAGAGCCTTATTGATTATATATTATTATACCCCACCCCTCGAAATTTGTACATTTACATTAATTAGAGCTAGAGAATTAATTATATTGATTAATTAAGAGAGAAGTTTAATTTGCTTGTGGTGGTGGCAACTAACATGCACGCAAACTCTCCATGGCATAAATATGGACCATTTGCTCCCTCTTCGTTAAACAAACCTACCCCCCATGCCTTCAGTTTGTCCACTCAAAACTACGTCGTACTAATTATAAGTGTTAATTACTAAATTACGTACACTTCGAAATATAGTTTTTTAAGACATTTATCTACGTACATGTATACTTGAGCAAAAAATATTGATATCATGTGTAATTTATCACTAATATTTGCAATAAATATTGTCGATATTACAAGTGATCGATCACATACATCGATCGGCTGCAACTCGAGTGAAGTGTAATCGGCATTTTAGGTAGTCCACAACCTTATTATGTATATCTACAACATCCTACATATTTTTAACTTTTTGCAATATCCACCCAAACATTTGACTTCATCAAAAAATAAAATCGGTAATCCAATTGAAAATACTCAATTTCCTTCATTTATAAAATAAAAATATGGAAAATATGGAAAATTTAGAAAATATAGATATCGAACTAATTGTATTTAATATTTCAAGTAATATAGTTATAAGTTTAGACAGTTGAAATTTAATTTGTAGTATATACATTTGATGCAATGCTCAAATCCACCAAATCTAAATAACCAGGTGTAACATTATTTAATATTCGGGTTTAATTTTCCCTCCAAAAAATTGTATGAAAGCCCTAGGTCACGTATGTCAAAATTTAAAATATTTAATAGAGGTGAGTGTAAATTAGGCGATCGAGAAACAACAAAACTTTCGAAGCGTGTGGCCGCACCTGTCAATCGTATTGCAATATGGTTTGGTGTACACTCGAAGTCAACTAATCGGAAGGTCAACGAAAGTTACGCATCACAAGTTGACCAACTAAGTTGAAATTGCAAACGCAGCACGCACGTAATTCGTAAATGCATGAGAAAAAACTCAAGTCATCGATCGATCTTCATGTTAACTCAAAACTAGTGGCCGTTGACTTGCAGAAATCTCACACTGCAGCAAATAAATAGATTCAACAAAATGTAATTCATTCAAAATAAAATATCACTCCATTATTTTACGACGAATTAAGATTATAATGAAGTATACATATGAACTTTGAATTTACTTATTTCTAGGTCAAACTTGCAGAAGCGTGTAATTAATTCTGCGCCTTCACTATCAATTCTCCACTAACCAAATTGCTGCACTAGTTCAAATAAAATATACATATAATTCAGTATTTTATTTTTTTATTATTATTTAAAATCATCACTATTACTTATTATTATTATTATTATTATTATTATTATTATTATTATTATTATTATTATTATTATTATTATTATTATTATTATTATTATTATTATTATTATTATTATTATTATTATTATTATTATTATTATTATTATTATTATTATTATTAATATTATTATTATTATTATTATTATTATTATTATTATTATTATTATTATTATTATTATTATTATTATTATTATTATTATTATTTCACAGAGAATCTGAATTGATTATTAACTCGAGATTTCGTATTTTTATTATACCAACCAACCAACCCATTTTGACATTGCAAAAATTTTATACTTTGAATAATATTTTTTCATTTATGATTATATTTAAGGTCCTATATAAATAAGCTAAGTCTTAGTCTTGCATGTTTCTTTCATATATATTACAGCAAAGAATTTGTCCGTAAATATATATATTATAAACTGGCAGATAAAAGTAGCAATCACGAATTTAGTACATATTATAGCAAACTCTAATTAAGGATGTAACTGGTGGAAGTTGACAAAAAAATATTTGGTCTATATTTATTTATTTATATATTGTATGTAATAAGGTGGTGTTTGCAAAAGTGTTCCTTCGATCCTACACCCGGTGAAAAAAGAACACGTGGCAGCAGAAGACTCACCCGGTGTTTTTCACCGGGTGTAGGGTCGAACAAATCTTGGCAAAAGCTTATTTAAAAGCATAGGTTAGTGATTGTGTTAAGTTGATATTAAGTGCTTAATTCTAAAAGTTGTGGGTGTTTGTAAAAAATCTGGAAAATCAATTTAAATAGAAAAAGTCGGTTTTGTAAACACCTAAAAGCAAGTTATGAGAGAAAAAAAGTTGATAATCTATTTCTAAAAGTTTTTACAAACACCACCTAAGTGTCAAACGCTTTTGCCCGACTTATCAAAACAAAAAAAAATATATATAATGTTGAAATCCGGTGAACACTTCTGAAAAAACGCGCGACTACCAATAAAAATAAAAATAAAAATAAAACGTTATTTGAAAGGAGCCTCAATTCTAACTGTATGTATTTCCAAAGGAGGTATAATAATAAATGAGCCTCAACTGTACCACAGATGATAAAATTATGGGAGGATTAATGCAAATTGAAGCAAACTTAACGTAGCTCGGGTTCTTGTTTAAAACTTTGGTAATTTAATTACAACATTAAAATTATCGAACAATATTAATTTTGCCAATTGGTGATCGATCGAGAACGTCAAACAAATGGGGTCACTTTGTCACAACTTGTACCACGATTTATTGTCTAGAAAGGAACACTTTTGTAGTATACAAGAGGAACACTTGCTCATTAAATCATTAACTTGTGATGTCTCTATATATATCATTTCCCAAAGAACAATTTGACAAATTGTTAACAAAAGCCAGCCTTGTTACGTTGTTTTCAAAAATCTAAACTATAACACGAGTCGAGGATGAATACGCGCCATTTTTTGTTGATCGATTAACAGAGCGAAAAAATTGAGAAATTTGTTTAAATCCACCCTTTAAATATAATGTATACGTAAATTATAAGACAACAATATATATACTATATGCACAATTTGTACACAAAAGTTGGTAATTGTGTGACAATTGAAAATGTTGAATTTTGAATGCCTATCAAAGTCCACTCTTCTGTTGAGACAGACTACGTGTTACGACATTAGGAGTGGCAACAGTATTCTTGTGTTATCACAGTAATTAACCTACTAAAAGCAGAATAAAAAAACACAAGAATTTAATGTGGTTCGGATACAAACGTACCCTACATCCACGAGGACTTGCAAAACTAGTTCAGATTTATGTGTACATTAATAGGACTTAATAAAACACTAAAGACTCCCTCTTTATGTGATACGCCGTTCTTGCACACGACTCGAACTTGTTGATAATCAAAGCAATTCCTCCTCCGCACTCTTGGACTTCCTCCAATGTTGAACTTCCTTCAAACGGCGGATCGACCTCTCCCGAGATCTTTTAAGCACTTCTCCCGAAACGCCGATCTTCTTTATGGCCTGGTAGAAGAAACCTGTTATGTTGCCACACCTGCCGTGCAGACAGGGCTGCAGCACGGGCTGCACCCTTCAAAGCCTTTATGCTAGGATTTTTCTTATTAAAGCTCCATCGGACTCATATGAGGTTGAGGGCCTTATATAGGCACGAAATCTCCACCCTAAACCTAACTTGGGCCCTAAGAAATCGATTTAACTAGGTAATAGAATCCTAGTCGATTTCTACTTCTATTCTAGATAAATACAAAAGATACCTAACTAGAATACAATACATGGAAATAAATCTAAGTCCTAATAACAATATTACAAAAATAGGACTCTAATTAATTCCAAAATAAACATGGAAAACAAATCTTTGCCAATCTTTAATTTCCACGTATGGCGGATTTCTTCAATCTTCACAAGTAGAAATCTCGTGCCAACAATCTCCCCCTTTGGCATAGATTGGTTAGAATCCATGTTTAACAAGAACTCCCCCTGCAGATGAGATTTACTCCCCCTGCAACACAGATGCCACTTTTCTTCACCCGTCTGGTCTTCTATCAGAGTGTCCCATCACGGGGCACGTTACAACGCAGCGGAATTGGGTGAATGCCGTGACAGACTTCCGTCTCAACCTTCCTTGTGAACACACGTCATCCAATAAGCAAAGCAAACAAATCAAAACCCAAAATCAGACACTAAGTATATCTAGTGACCCGCTCTGATGCCAATTGTTGAATTTTGAATGCCTATCAAAGTCCACTCTTCTGTTGAGACAGACTACGTGTTACGACATTAGGAGTGGCAACAGTATTCTTGTGTTATCACAGTAATTAACCTACTAAAAGCAGAATAAAAAAACACAAGAATTTAATGTGGTTCGGATACAAACGTACCCTACATCCACGAGGACTTGCAAAACTAGTTCAGATTTATGTGTACATTAATAGGACTTAATAAAACACTAAAGACTCCCTCTTTATGTGATACGCCGTTCTTGCACACGACTCGAACTTGTTGATAATCAAAGCAATTCCTCCTCCGCACTCTTGGACTTCCTCCAATGTTGAACTTCCTTCAAACGGCGGATCGACCTCTCCCGAGATCTTTTAAGCACTTCTCCCGAAACGCCGATCTTCTTTATGGCCTGGTAGAAGAAACCTGTTATGTTGCCACACCTGCCGTGCAGACAGGGCTGCAGCACGGGCTGCACCCTTCAAAGCCTTTATGCTAGGATTTTTCTTATTAAAGCTCCATCGGACTCATATGAGGTTGAGGGCCTTATATAGGCACGAAATCTCCACCCTAAACCTAACTTGGGCCCTAAGAAATCGATTTAACTAGGTAATAGAATCCTAGTCGATTTCTACTTCTATTCTAGATAAATACAAAAGATACCTAACTAGAATACAATACATGGAAATAAATCTAAGTCCTAATAACAATATTACAAAAATAGGACTCTAATTAATTCCAAAATAAACATGGAAAACAAATCTTTGCCAATCTTTAATTTCCACGTATGGCGGATTTCTTCAATCTTCACAAGTAGAAATCTCGTGCCAACAGAAAATTAGATATAGGCATCCCCCACGTGCACCATGTTGAATTGCCTCCTAAAGAGGTCAAATTAGCAGACTATTGGCCCTTCATGGTGGCCAAAGTGGTCTCTTCTAACACTCTTAACTTATTACAACTTGGTGTTCAATTTCTTACATTTTTTTGAGCTATAAATTTATTGGTCTTTATTTGGTTAGACAATCATGGAACACACCATATTCCCAACACTTGAAAACCGGTGAAATGAGAATTGGGCCCAAACAAATTTGTTTCAGCTTGATTCAAGATCCATCGCTAAAATTTGTTTCAGCTTGATTTGTTAACATAATGAACCATACTTGAACACATGTTTTCGTTCGAAAACTTGTGACGCTCAGCTTGAGCTCAAGTTCAACTAGCATCCACTCGATTAGAACTCGTTTCAGATTGTTCAAAACATAACTTTTAAAATTCAATAGAAGTTCAAACAAACTTGAGCGACCATGCGTTATGCTGACTCAACGCATTTACGCCCCTACTTACAGACATATTGGAATCTAATTATAGAATTGGGTTGTCCGACGCAAAATTCCATAATTAATTCAGAGAATGCCTAAAATTGGGACTATCGGACTGAAACAAATTCCCCGAACCATCACGAAAGGTGATTCGTAATGATAAAACATCGAATACAAAATAATTATTTAATTAAAATTTATATAATTGCCCAACCAAACAAGACCTAATGTATCCCATATTCAACTTTGTTCATCTTTAATTATGTTAAATTTTTAATTTTTAAGATCCTATTACTTGGGCCCAATAACCCAATTAAAATTCATCCGAACCAATGGGCTTATATAATATACTCCTTCAATGCTAAAATGGGCCGGGCCGGGTCGAAATCCAAATGCATATACTAATTACGGGTCGGGTACAACCATATTATGCTGGTTCATGTTATGTACGAACATATATATATTTCATCTGATTGCAGAGTGTGAAGGTATAGATGAACCAAATTTCATGGAATCTCCAAATTTTCCGCCAAATTTTGAAAACATGCGTAGATAGAAGGGATCTCACAACGGGAAAATGCTTGCACGCAGTTTATATCAAGTCTGTTGTTCCACAGGTTACATACATTTCCAACCACTTCACTCTCCTGTACTCCAAATGCGGCCGTCTCTCCGCCGCCGGGAAGGCCTTCGCCGCCACCGCGGAACCCAATGTCTTCTCCTTCAACGTCATGATCGCAGCCTACGCCAAAGAATCGCTTCCCCATCTTGCACGCCACCTGTTTGATAAAATTCCCGAACCGGACATCGTCTCTTACAACACCCTCATTTCCGTCTATGCTGAACGCGGCGATGCTTCGCCGGCGCTGGATCTCTTTCTGGGTATGCGGGAATCAGGTTTGGGTATGGATGGGTTCACCTTTTCTGCAGTCATAACTGCTTGTAATGATGACGTTAGATTGGTCAAACAGTTGCACAGTTCGGCTTTTTCCGGTGGGTTTCATGGCTATGCTTCAATGAATAATTCCTTGATTTCCGGGTACAGTAAAAACGGGTTTTTTCATGATGCGGAAAGGGTGTTTTCTGAAATGGGTCCGGTTAAAGACGAGGTGTCCTGGAATTCGATGATCGTAGCATACGGACAGCAGAGGGAAGGATTAAAGGCGATGAAATTGTACCAAGAAATGGTGCGCCTGGATTTGTACGTAGACATGTTTACATTAGCTAGTGTACTGAGCGCTTTTACGAGCATGGAAGATTTAATCGGTGGGAAGCAGTTTCATTCTCAGTTGGTAAAGATGGGGTTTCATCGAAACGCACACATCGGAAGTGGTCTGATTGATTTGTACTCAAAGTGCGGCGGTCATATGTGCGACTGCAGAAAGGTGTTCGACGAAATGCCTGACCCAGACTTAGTTCTTTGGAACACAATAATCTCTGGCTACTCCCTCAACGAGGAGTTCTCAGAAGAGGCGCTCAATTTCTTCAAGCAGATGCAGCGAGCAGGCAACTTCCCCGACGACTGCAGCTTTGTCTGTGCAATTTCGGCATCTTCTAAAATGTCGTCTCCTTCACAAGGGAGGCAAATGCACTCGTTGGTCATCAAATCCAATATCCAATCAAACAGAATCTCCATAAACAACGCCCTCGTTGCAATGTATTCCAAGTGCGGGAATTTGCAAGAAGCCCGCCAGCTGTTCGATAGAATGCCTGAGCATAATAACGTATCGTTTAATTCCATGATTGCAGGCTATGCTCAGCACGGGCTTGGAGCTGAATCTTTGATACTCTTCGAAAAAATGCTCGAGAAAAAGATTGCTCCCACGAGTATAACATTTGTATCTGTAATTTCTGCATGTGCACACACTGGTAAAGTTGAAGATGGAGAGAGATACTTTAGTTTAATGAAGGAAACTTTCGAGATAGAACCGGAAGCTGAACACTACGCATGCATGATCGATCTTTTGGGGCGAGCAGGAAAGCTAGACGAAGCAGAGGGGCTTATTTGTACAATGCCATACACTCCAAATGTCATGGTTTGGGGTTCGTTACTCCGTGCATGCAGAACACACGGTAATATCAAGCTAGCTGAGAAAGCTGCGAATCATTGCCTTCATCTCGACCCTTCAAATGCAGCTCCATACGTAACCATGGCACACATGTACACGGTGGATCGAAGATGGGATGAGGTGTCGAGAGTGAAAAAGCATATGAAAGATAGGAGTGTGAAGAGGCGACCAGGCTGCAGTTGGATCGAGATTGACAAGAAAATCCACTCGTTTGTGGCGGACGATAAATCTCACCCTATGAGAGAGGAGATTTACGGGTTTTGGGATAAAATGTGGGAGAAGATCAAGAAAGCTGGTTATGTGCCTGATTTGAAGTGGGCTTCGGTTAGAGATGATTGTGGCGTGACGGAGGAAGAGAAGGAGACGATTTTAAGGCATCATAGCGAGAAATTGGCGGTTGCGTTTGGGCTTTTATCGACTACAGAGGGTGCCAGTTTGCTTGTAATGAAGAATTTGAGAATGTGTGGAGACTGTCATAATGCTATTAAGGTTGTTTCTGATGTTGCTAAAAGGGAGATTACTGTAAGGGATTGTCATAGATTTCACCATTTTCGACAAGGCCAATGTTCGTGTGGCGATTTTTGGTGAAATTAATTAAAAAAAATTGGGTTTTTTTTCGGAAACTGTATACAGGGGCCTCGTGTCCTCAAATTTTTTGTATGTGATGTATAATGCACACTAATTTAATATACAAATTTCTATTTAGTGATATTGAAGCAAAACTAGCAGGCGACGTACTAGAAATATTCGAGTTCGATAGGGGGTGAAAAATGGAATTCAAAACGATATATAGCAAAGTCACAATTCAAAACGATAAGAAGGTTTCTACTGCTCAATTGCAATGTCGTTGTCTTGGCCACGTGGCGGTCTCCACTTGCTATCGAAAACGGTCCTTTCTACCACTCGAGACTGTCCTAACTTGTCATCGATTAGCTGAAGCAATTCTTGCAAACCAAGTCCAGTTACTGCAGATGCTTTCACAGGGCAACTGGATTCTGCTACAGACACAGCATCTTTAACAGAATCTTTGACAGAATCTACCAAAAGCTCGTTCGGTTTGTCGCTTACAGTATTGCTTCCAATGGAGCAACCATCATAGTCAACCCAAGAATCTTCTTCTTGCTCCTCCTCATCCTCAGATAAGAGCCACTCTTCCGGATAATCTCGATCTTCATCGTGTTGACCGGTCAACTGTTCAGATGCCACGTCAGCGTCGTCGTCGCCCGAGAGACTGGTGTCGTAATCTCCATCATCAACTTCGTCGATATCGGGTTGCTTTTCCAGAAGATCGACCTGAAGAATTTTTTAGGGAATAGGCGAGTCAACTCTCTGTTGTCTCCATATATTTTATTTCCAAGGTAATTACAGATAGACCCCTCAAGTTTGGAACATTTACACAAACCTTATTCCAAACTTCAATCATATTATGGAGCTTCTCCTTTGACACGCCTAGCTTGCAAAGAACTTGCATTACAGCTTCGCGGTGTTCGTTGATACTTGGAGAACTCGAGTCCAGTACATGCTGCAAATTTTCTCAAAGTTTGTAAAACATAAATATAAACATCAAGATTTGCTAACGGGAATATGAAGGGCATAACCGTAAATTCATACCACAAGCAGGTCAGCTTCGACGACCTCTTCTAAGGTAGCGTGAAATGCTTCAACTAGCTGCAAAATAAAAACTACGTGACCACAAAGAACAGTCTAGCCAATTGAGATTTAAAAAAAAAAAAAAAACATATCCGATGAAAAGCATTTTCGCTAACCTGCACGGGCAAATCTGAGATGAATCCAACTGTATCACTAAGCAGCACTTTCCTCCTAAATTTCAGACAGGAAATATTTGAGGCAGAAATTAATATTACAGAGAAATCACAGAGGTAAAATATAGTAATTATTACCCTGATGGAAGAACGACACTGCTCAACTTCGGATCAACAGTTGCAAACAATCTGACATGAGGAAATTTCTGTATCAGATCGACAGCTGTCATAAACCGAGTGGTGGAATATGTGAATGTGTACATTTGATATTAGCAAGAACATCCAAAATCGAAAGAAATGTTTTTTTTTTTTGACTTACCGATCATCGCAGTAAAGATAGGTGTTTGAGAGTGCACTAACTAATGTAGATTTCCCCTGGAAAAAAAAGATGTTCACGAAAAACGAAAATATTTCGTAACTTTAATATTAGATGAAACGAACATAGAATAAAAAAAATGATTACGAGGCACCTACAGCATTTGTATATCCAACTACAGCAACAGTAGGAATTTCTTGTCCTGGGGAGCTTCCTTGCCTTCTTCTAGCAGCACGTTGGATGGCTCGAGTACTTCGAACTTCTTTTATTTCGGACAACAACTTCTTTCTCCGATCCAAGATTCTGAAAATCCAACAGTTTTACTTAGACTGGACAAATCCGAGACTCTGAATTGCATATTATACATCGAATAATAACACTTCAAAACTTCATAAAGAAAACAAAAAAATCTCGTATACAATTTTTCTGCAAGGCGGAAACATATGCAATCAATAAATAGATGGATAATTTTTATCACACCTTCGCCTTTGAAGCTGAAGTTCGGTTTCTCCAGCACCACTGATAAAACCACGCCCTCCACTTCCTCTCCTGCAAATCACCGATCGTTTTAAATGAGAAATTTAATAATCATGTGATTACAACTACAAATATGAACCCCTCGAGAAAAAAAAAATAAATAAAAAAAAAAAGCAGTTCATAAATATGCTAATTAGAAGTTCATCAATAAAACTCACCCTCTGGCACTAACGACTTCTGATTCCCCGGCTCCACCAAACGTGTAACGCCCATCAAGCCCACGAACTCGAACAAGTCTGCTTCTTTTATACATCAGAGCTGCCAACTCAGCCTGAAAATAATAGAATATTTGAGGCTAAATGTTAAATAGAAGTCGCCATTGCAGCCTATACGTCAATGCGCTTATATACTATTACAAGGAATTTGTTGGCAAATATATGAAGATCGCAAAGAAAATTCACTTTAACCTGTAGTTTAGCTTCCTTTGTTTGAGCATGAGCATTAAAAATCTCTATTATGAGACTAATACGATCAAGAACAGGTTTATCCCAAGTCCGCTGTGAAATAATTAAAACAGGGAATCAGCTTAACTAATATGTTAATGGAAACTTGTAGCACGGGAAATTATATTTTAATTATATTGTACAGACGAAATGTCGTTTTGTCAAGATAGGGTCGTATCATATATACAGAAAACTTGCCTCCAGATTCCGTTGCTGAACGCCACTAAGAATAGCGTTTACGAAAACGGCATCCACCTCATCCTGTTTGTAAGTAAGAATCATGGAAGAATCTATTCAAATTATTTGTACCAGACTTTGCTAAAACTCACGAGAAATAACTACCGAAACATGAAAATTCCTTACCTTCGATTCCAAGTTATTTATGTGGCATTTAATATTCCCCACCGTCCCACCTCCGAAATATGTATCTGTGGCATCATTCAAAGTCAAAAAGACTAAGCTATATCCAACTAAACTTTGCCAATACTACATAATAAAAATGAATCATCGATTCATGGCATTAGATTTTCAGTCATTGAATCGTTAATTACATCGACTTATTTTAATCAATAGACTAAAACGACCGACATTGCCCAATACTGAACTCATTCTTGCTCATTTGTTTCGGTTCTCTAGTTTTAAGTTCATAACACTTCAACATTTCATAGTAAGCACAATTTGCCGCCATATCGTAATCGAGCTTAACCACGTGACTTGGAATCAACACGACAAATCAAACACTTTAAACGAAACATTTCCGTTTGACAGGAGATTTTTCAAGCTATGAACTAATTCAACTACATTTATAACAAGCCAATTTACTTATCGACGAATCAGAATCAAACTCGTGAAATAACATTACAGAGAAAAATAATCATGGGAAAGTTACCGGCCCGAGTTGATCTGGCAGCAGGGTTCTGAACAACAAGATGAGGTGGCATTTCCTTGTCCGAAAACTCCGTGTGGTACAACCCATCACGCTGTTGCTCAAGAGAATTTGCAAGATTCAACGCCTCCTCAAGCTTCGCCTTCAAAAGGGTTTCGGGTCGGATCCTGGGCTGTACGACGAATAACCTGGGCGGGCAATCGGGTTCCCTGTTGAACTCATCGTTATCGGGATTAAGCTGTTTTCTTTGTAGAATTGGGGAGTTGGAGAAATATGCAGAAAGGGGAGGAAATTGGGAAGGTATAATTGATGAAGACGAAGTATTTATGGGGTTTAAGAGGGACAATCGGGAACGCAGGTGCAGTATGGCTCCGAGCATCTGATTGTTTGTTTGTATTGGTAATTTTGCTCTTCAACTTTAAGCTTATGATCAGACCGCCGAAGAAAAGTTGATCAGCTGTCTAGGTTTCCGCCGCGCCGGTGGATAAAGTTCGGGGACGAACGGCGGTGCATCGTCGTAGTTGATTAATGTCAGTATTGCTTCAATTGAGGGTTCTCTTTCTTGTTTGTCATCAATTTTAGGTTATTATTATTTTTTATTAAAATGCAAGAGTTCCCTCAAATTGGAATATTCATAAATTAATAATCTCGTTTAATAATTTTTCTAATCCCGACATAATAAAGTATTAAATTATTCATCCCATAATCTAATATTTTACTAAAGGGCTAAATACAGTTTCCACCCTTAAAGTATAGGGTTGGTAACACTTACCCCCTTAAAGTTACAAATGTAACACTTACACCCCTCATTAATGAATTTAATGATAAAATTTTGACTTTGAATGATGTGGCATTTTGTCTTCCTAAATTATCCTTCTAGCTATTATATTGATGCATATACAATAATATATTTTCAATAATATTTCAAAAACTAAATTTTATTAAAATATAATAATTATTAAAAAAATATTTTGATTTATGTTTAACTTCACATTTTAATTACTATAGACCCTAATATAAATAAAAATTTCAATATTTTAAAAAATATATAAAATACGTTAAACATTTGCAAGAAAAAAAAATATTTCCAAGACTTAAACGTCCAATTTTTTTTATAATAATTATTGATTTGAAAATTTATTTCAGTTACTTAAATTGCAATAAAAAAATATTTCAATATTTAGACGTTTAATTGCTTATGAACTTTTGAATACATTTTGTGATTCTCAGAATAAAAAGTGAGATGATTATATTAGAGTCATATACGCATTAAAATAACTATATAAACTATAAAATCATAATTAAAATCTATTAGCTACAAATGAACACAAGGTAAAACAAAAATGAAACTAAAATTCAATTTTTTTCATTCATAAATTTACAATATTAAAATAATAAAATTAAGTTTTTGCAAAGTTGCCGATTTTTTTATTATTACATATTCATTATTTATATAATGGCAAGAGTTGGGAAGAAAAAATGCCACATCATTCAAAGTCAAAGTTTTGCCTCTAAATTCATTAATGAGGGGGGTAAGTGTTATATTTGTAACTTTAAGGGGGTAAGTGTTACCACCCCTATAGTTTAAGGGTGCAAACTGTATTTAGCCCTTTACTAAATTAATAGAATTTTATTAATCGCACCTGTATAATCGACTTGAAACCGATCCAGAAAAAGAAAAACTCATTTTTCTAAACTCAAATGTAACACAAGCACCATTCTGCCAAACATGCAGGGGAATATATCGATACAATAATCGGAAATAAATCCTATAAACACAACTATAATTTAACCAAAATGTCGAAAGAAAACGAGTAATTTACTAATTAATATAACAAATTCTTCCATATTTTTTGTATAAAGTCCAATAATAGAGCTCTCCAAAAATCCTCATTTTGTGGATTTTTTTACGTTCTTTCTTTTTTCGGTCGAGGCATACGCGCGGAAAACAGCAACTTCCAGTCAGCAAGAAAATCAACTATCGATAAATTGGAGTCGAACTTTTTTTTTAATTTGTTTAGAAAATCAAACCTCACAATAAATTACGTCAACTAAGCACAGTATATTCTAATGATCATCATCCCTGTTTCTACTTTTCCTTTTCATCCCAGCTTTTTTCTGACTTCGCTTTGGCCCCTGAAGCAAAAGATAAATCAAATTACGAGAAAAAATAAATCAAAGTGACGCTAACAAACGGTAACCGAATTACATGATAATTAGAAGTTTGTTTGTTACCTCAGCAGAGAATGTTTTTAGGGGATCTTTGCTTCTTCTAGATTTTCCTTTAAACACTTTACGATGGGTAGAATTGGTATTTCCCATAGCAGCTCTAGCAAGCTTTATAAGCTTGCTAGCTTCTTGTGTTGTTGGATCCAACAAGTATTCGGGCACATTGCGTAAGTGTGGAGGAGGTGCCTTTTTGCTCAGCGCTTTATCGTGCTTTAATAGATCTGTTCAAAAATGAGAAGAGTACAAGTTATAATAATACTATAGTTATTTAACACCTACGAAATATATAGCCATTGATATACATTCAATAAGCTTTTACCTAAGTCCTTTGGATTTTCTTGAAAATGAGCCTTCAACCTGCATATTTCCAAACAACCGAAACATCAAACACAAAAGCAAAACCCAAGAATTCTCACAAGCAATAGAAGTTACTACGACAACTTACTTTTCGGAATTGAGGATTTCATTTCTTAGATCCTGCGCGCGTGATTCCCTAACGGCGATTTTTGTTACACTCCTTGCAACATCCTGCATATAGTCAATCGTGAAGAATGAACTTGAAACATTCTTCCACTAGTGTATGAAACTTTTCATAAAGGTGAATAATATACCTCAGCTCTGTACCGTAAAGACTCAACAGCATTCTTACTTAGCAAAGGAAATGGAGCAATTAATTTTGAGTCCTCGTTGTCATTTTCACCCAAAAGGGTTTTGATGTCTTCGAAAATTTCCGTATCCTTAGGAGAGACCTATTCAAAGAGAAGAAGATATGTCAAAGTATGCATGTCAGGAAGAAAAAAGAAAAGAGAAAATGGGAAATTGGATCGTGTTCAAATATAACATGCAATTAACGAAAATAGAAATTCATTTGTTTTCGTACAAGAGAGACAGATGCACCGGTATTATATGCTCTTCCAGTACGACCAATCCGATGCACATAACCCGCAGCAGTTTCAGGCATGTCAAAGTTTATCACCTAATGAAAAGTAAGATTCAATCATATATGGGTATCGATTTGTCTACTAGCAATTATCAAAATTAAATTATCAATTTGTCTCACCGTGTACACATTTTTGAAGTCTATTCCTCTGACTACACCGAATTCTGAATCAAACTTCACCTTGGAATTCTTTTTAGATTTTTTACGAGGAGGGTTGTTAGACTTGTCGTTTTGGTCTTGTGTCGATGTTGATTGGCTGCAATCAGTTGCAATAAGGTAATCAAAAAGACCAGCATTGAATTCCTGAAACGAAAACAAGGAGTTGAAAAACGAGGCCGAAGCATTATTCATGCAATTTCGACTCGCACAAGCCAGGGCACTGAATAAAAGTTTAAAACTCAACGAAGAATGACAGACCGAAATAATTTAAAATGTACCTCAAGAATGTGTAAACGAGAATTCTGAGGCAGCTCGGCATTTAAAACTGCAGATTTGATTCCAAACTGCCATATTATGAATGGGTTAATTACCAAGAAATTAGCAGAGTTACCATAAAAATTGAAAATATTTCTTGGTTTTGTGGAGAGAGTTTTAGAATACAGCATCATCTTAATGCAGGCATTTAGTGAACCAATCTACCTGTTCAAAGAAGAGCTTAAGTCTAAAACTCATGTCAATTGAATTAGCAAAAATCAGCACTTTCTTCTGAACCAGCTCCAGCTTCAAGAGAGCAAGTATATACACAAGCTTGTCACGCTCACCGCATGAAACCTACACAAGTAATATCGTCAATACCAAAATAATGCAAGAACTGCTTAACACACACAAAAGAAAAAGGGAAGACGCGATAAATAAATAAAAGTGAGACAGATAAATCTCACAGGAAACTTTAGCTTATCAAAGAGACATACGTAAAAAGAGCATAATTATTTTACTCAACAAACAGAACGAAATAAACTGCAAATAGCGTACAATGATTAGAACAATTTACCACAAACAGAGGCAAAAAGTATACGAATACTTACATAAAACTGCTGAACATTTTTGGGGATAATATCATCTTTTCCTTCACCCACTTCAGGTAAAGTTAAAATGTAGGGATTGTGTAGAATAAGCTTTTTCAGCTTTTCAACATCAGCACTGGAAAATATTCATGTAAAAAAAGGGTTATTAGAGCTGGTCATATTGCACTTGATGGTAAACAAGCTTTCAAAATGGAACTGTATAAAGAATAGGGTTGATATCATGGTACATAAGTGTCAAGAAATTTCAACCATCATCAAGTAAAGTAATCTCACAGAATATGGAATACACACTGTACGCCACTTACTCTTAATCTCCCACTTATAAAATAAATCGAAAAAGACAAACGCCAAATTCTGGATACACCACGTATTATATATATTTTGGATGTACATAAAAAATCATTGGTGCTTTGGAGGCCATGAACAACTTTGCCTTCTTAGTCAAGAAAATATCAACAAAACTATAACCTAGTTATTGCAGCAACATTATCAGCGGAACACACCTTGAAGTAGCAGACATGAGAAGGCATTGGCAACGCTTTGGAACATGAGCCGTAAGAGCTTTTAGATCGCCCTCATATCCATACGACAAGAGAAGATCTGCCTGATTTTGTAAATTAAACTATTAATATCTTCATATAATCACATCTCTTCAAATATTTAGCTAGGAAATACGCTAATGCACAGCCATGTAGACATAAATGCCAAGAATCGAAATTTGCCACAATACTTTACGTTAATGAAAACCTTTACTTTCAAGTTAAGATATACACTCCACTTAGTATAGATATTCTGGAGTATCTTGGACCAAAAATTAAAGTTCACTTATAACTAACTATTTTTTTTTTAATCATTATGAGGATATGTCACATAAATGATACGATATCAAACTTCAAGCATGAAGAACTTATGAAAAAGTAGACGATTATGCAAAAATTGAAGTAGTATTACATTCTAGGTGGCATTAAAAATATCAAATGGTACAATAAGAGTGCTTTAAACAAAATCTACACCCGGTATAAACAAAAAGCATATAGAAAAATTAGTTTGTATTTGCGTGTTTAGTCTAAAACTACCCATTTATGTATCCTTGTATTCTGTCTACAACTTTTGGGTCGAACGTTTGACAATTGGTTTGTCAGAATGATATAAAATCGATATACATACCTCATCAAGGACAAGAACCGAAAGTGATTCTTGAAGAGCTTTAGCTTTAAGGATGCCTTTTGTCAAGCACGTTTGTACACACGCAGGAGTTGACACAACGATATCAGGAAAACCCGCCAAAGATGTTTTCTGGAATAAAGGGAATAACAAGTCTCCTCATTACAAAATCCATATCACACTCACAAAAGATTGCAATAAATCACATTTCCGACTATATAAATCACGACAAAGTTAATTCACCAACCAAGTCAGAAGGAGACATTGTGCTCCTCAATTGAACAACTTTAATTTGCACTCTGCATAATTCAATTAGCGAAGTCGCCTCCGAAAAAACCTGAACAAAACAAATAAAACGGCAACATATAATAAGTTAACACGAAAAAACCCAAGACCAAATCTTTTTAGTTGTTAAACTGGATTCAAAGAAGCTAATTACTTGTTGCGACAGTTCTCGAGTCGGAACAAGAATAATGGCTGCAGGGGCGGTGTACTTTTTCGAAGGTGAATCAGAGAAAAGCTTCTGAAGCAATGGAAGCAGATAAGCTAATGTTTTTCCAGAACCGGTTTTTGCTCGGGCCACCACATCTTTGCCTTCCTATAAACAGATAATAATCTCGGAAAAATAAAAAATTAAGCTAAAAATGCAAATGGTAATACAAATTCAGCAGAGAAGAAGACATACGAGGATAAGAGGAATGGCAACGTGCTGGATTGGGGTCGGCTTTTCGATTGATTTCTTCGATAGGGCACGAATGAGGCGGGAATCCAGCCCCAATTCTTCGAAGCTCTTGTCTTCTTCGTCCTTCTCTTCTTCTACTTCTACTGCTACAACAGGTTTATCTTCTGCTTTCTCTTGTGGCTTTTCTTCTTCTTGTTTCTGCGCAGCGTTTTCGCTCTGAGCACTGCTTTTTCTTTTCGCCATTGATGATTGGGATTTTTGGGTGAGAGGTCGAATGATGAAGATGAAGACGATGGAGAAAGGCAGAAAGGGTTTTAGGGTTTCTTTTAGGGGTTTTTGTTTCAGACGAATACGGGTCGTCTGAAATCGGGTGGGCTATACCGGTTCACCTATTGAGTAAGCGCGGTTCACAACTCGAAATACGATTTATGCTTTTGGAAATGACCAACTTAGCCTCCATAAGCCACAAGATAAATTATTTCCATGCATCAACATTTTTCTTCATTTTCATAGTCAATCACATTCAAGATTGTCTAAATTTTTGCTATGCTTTTTTTTTTTTTTTGGATTTGGTGTTCATCGAATTCCATTTAATAAGTCGAATTCATGGATCGCACAAATTGGGCTAGAGTTTAAATTTATGTATACACCGACTTCGTTATCCGTTCTGGCATTTATAGATTTATTGG
The DNA here is from genome assembly GCF_000504015.1 of Erythranthe guttata. The sequence continues at coordinate 1,972,324 of NW_012192872.1, read as the reverse complement.
GCCACTTGGACCTGTTGATTGAAGTTGGATGCATGAGTTAAAATAAAAACATTATACTAAATGAAAATATTATTGAATTCATCTTCAAACTATCGTGATTAAAGTTGAGTAATAAAAAAATGGAAATTATACATAGTAAAAAAAAAATTAAACATAAACTCAATTCATGTAATAAAAGTAATGACATAATTCACATGACACATGCACTGCGAAGGGGGCCCCATTGTATGATGACGAGCATGTTATACTTACAAAATTCAATTTAATGAGATGTATTTATTACGCATCTTTGACTACTAATACTATATATGCTTTCGGTGCAACATCTCTTTTTTCTTCGTTTTGTTATTTGGGTATTTAGGGCAAACTCAAATTCCTTCCTTCACATATGAAAATCTAGTGCACTGAAATATGTCACAATTTACTAACCAAGGACCACATTTTTTTTATTTTATTTTTTTGTAGATAATGTAGTAACATTGAAATATATGTCATGAGTCTTGTGACATATAGTAGTTAGTACTAATATTAATTTAGATTTAATTTACAATTTGGCACCACAAAAAATCATACGCACCGCTATGATTTCAAGATCCTCGTCCCACCAACAATAATCATCACGGCCAAATATTTTATTGTTATCACAAATCTAATCTTTTGGTAAATTACTCGTAAAATTAACAGCAGCCCGTTATAAATTCCCATGGATATATTGCATTCACTCCCCATAACGAATATTATTTAGAATCTTCAAGATTCTGTTATTCATAATTCCGTAAATATGTAATTGCAAGATAACACAATAGCTAGTGGAATATTTGTAATTAACTAGTCTTACAAGAGAAGGTGCCCGCAATTTACCCTAAATTTTATTTTAAGACATTGAGATAATTAAATATAACATTATATTTTTCATAACTTGCTGGCATCATTGACAAAACTTTGTAGCATGACTTAATTGACGAGGAAATTGAAAAAAAAATTTGATGCCACATAAAATGAGGTGTTTTTTTACTCGAGAATCCTAATTTATGGTGGCTATAAAAATTAACTTTGTTCATCTTTGTCAAAACTCCATTGCACTAATGCTTCAACCCTAATAAGAAATAGACATACCGCTGCAGTGGAAATAATAAAGATGTAATTAACCGCGGAAATCGCACCGATCGGGTCAAAATTAACACTCTCGATATATATTTTTTTTACTGGAAAAATTATTTTCTATTTAAGCTCATAGAATTCAGAAAAAAAATTAGAAATTTCCAAATTAGAGTGCAAAAGCTTGTTTTTAAATCGATTTTTTTGAATCAGAATCGGCGAAAATAAAAAATAAAAAATAATACCTCTCTACATTATATTATTATATAATCAGTAATCAGTAATCAGGCATAAGTTGACTGATCTTGCCTTCGTCGTCGTCCAATTTCTGCTCCGTCAATCTCAACCAAACACAGACGGCGGCGAAGCTGATTACCAGGCTCACGAACCCACTGCCCAGCCCGATTCCGACTATCGCCAGAACCGATAGCCCTTTATTATTCTTCATGGGGGCCAGAGGGTACCCGTACAACCCCTTATTCCCTTCGTACGAGCTCGAATTGAACCGGGCCAGATTCCTGCTCCGGTTCCCCAGCGACGGCGGTATCGGCCCGGAAAGTTTGTTATTCGACACGTCGAAAACCGACAGCCTGACCAACAGCCCTAGCTGCTGCGGAATCGGGCCCGACAGCTGGTTATCGTGGAGATCGATGACGTTTAAGTAGGCGCAGAGCGCCAATTGCGGCGGAATTGGCCCGGAGAGGCGGTTGGACGAGAGGTTGAGGACGGCTAAATTGACTAAATACTGTAGCTCCGGTGCGATTTGGCCGGCGAGCTGGTTGGATGAGAGGTCGAGGGATTGTAAATTGGTGCAATTGGAGAGGAAAGGGGAGATTGTCCCCTTGAGAGAGAGGTTAGAGAGAGAGAGCTTGTAGATGCGGCCGTTGTTGCAGGTGGCGCCTTGGAGGAAGGAGGTGAAACCCTGGCAGGGGCTGGCGAACGTGGCCGTTGTCCAGTTCTGCAAGTTCTTCAATGGATCCTGTAACGACTCGCTCAGGTGGGTCATGCACCTCTCGTCGTCGGGATCCGCCGCGGCGGCGGCGGCGGAGGATAGAATCAGCACGGCCAGGAGCTGGCCGCAAATAACTACACCCATCTCTAGCACAGAAGCTGTTTGTGTATTTTCCTCTGACGAAATAGTGACAGGTTTTTGCAGCAGGAATGAAATATATATAACGCTGAGAAAATTTAAACTAATTTGTACTGTTTATTTCTCCATATATATATATATATATATATATATATATATATATATATATATATATATATATATATATAATTTTTTTTTTTTTTGGTAATTGTATAGGTGCATGTTAGCATGGCATGAGTCCATGGAAAAAGAGAATTGGTTATTTATGTTATAGTGAAATGTTTATATATAGGTGTCACATGTGGGAAAAGTTGGTGTAGTAATCATTTTGGGATTTAATAGTGGGAGTTATGATAAAGTTGAGTACCCTTTACCAATTGCTTCAAATATAAATCTGATCTTTGGTTCTGATATTACTTGTATAGTTAGTTAGGGGATTTTTATTTTATCTTAATATAATTATCTCTTCAGAATTATGAATCTTCTCACACGTCTATTCTTATGGTGCAAATTCAACAAAAAAAATTTGTGGAATGTTCTCTAGTTTATACTCATTTTATGCAAAAATACAGTTTCGGATGCACCACAGTCTGATATTTACAATGTTAAGAAACACATCTTATAATCATCTTGTTTCAAAATGTGGAGCTCAAATGGGGTAAAACGAATACAAACTTGTGAATATTCCACATAATTTAGAAGATTTCACTAAATTTGACACCGCAAGGGTGAACATGTAAGAAATTCATAGTTGATAAGGTTGATTGTAATTACTCAAATATGAAAGAGTTTTACCGTAATCTGACGTTACCTCAAAGGTAGCCGGAATTTACTCAAAAAATATTAATAAACAGATTAAAAAATACAAATGGGCCAAATGAAACAAAAGATTGAACTAGGGGCCCAAATAGTTTATATTTATTTTTATTTAAAATTAATGAGGGCCCATACTCTTAAGAAAATCTTACTACACAAAAACCAAGATCTGGTCCATAGAACCTGAGACCACAAATTTCTGTCAACTCGGAGTAGTGTTTGGGTAATATGATGGACAATGCATTGTGATATGAGAGTGAGTTTGATTTTGAGTAAAAAGACATATATTATTTATGTCTGTAATTGTTTATTCAGCTACTAACGCATTAACCATGGTTTGGTTGAAGGAGGGTACTTGTTCGTGCAAATACGTAACAGGTAAATTGCGGGATTCTCCAAAGCTCAGTTCCGAAAATCGGACCTTTCAAATTGGAATCAACCAAAATCGGAAATTTTATATTTCACCTCTCATCGACTAACAATACAATTGATTGTTTTTAAAAAAGATTTAATTTTATCTTAGCAAATAAAAACTTCATAGCTTGTAAAATTATAAGGTCAAATTAAAATATATCTTTTCAATACTACAAATGATATTTTTTTTCCCTTGTCTTAAGAAACTTGTGATTTGGATAGATATTTTAATGTTTCAAATCAACGGCTGGATCCAGCCCAAGTTTACAGTCATAGCTTAACGGCTAAAACCCATTTATAGGCCCATCAATAGATAATAAGATGGTACACTTGATTATTTATATGTGTTTTTTTGAGAAAACTCCCTCATTACTTGCACCAAAAAGGCGAAATCCTTCACCCCCTGGGCCTCCATCCCTTAGCCCGACAAGGATTGATGGAGAAATGTAAATCATGGTAACTCAATGGTCCGTTAAGGTAGCGGACCTGGACCTGGTGCCCACAAGGAACCAACCTTCGTTGGAGTTAGGGGTGTGCATGGGTCGGTACGGTTCGGTTTTTGCAATAAACCAAACACGTACCGATAATATCGTTTTTCATATTTTAAAACAGTGTATGTCGGTTTTTTTTCGGTTCGGTACGAATCGGTTTTTCGGTTTTCGGTAAACGGTATCGGTATCAATTCGGTTTATTTTCGATTTCGGTTTCATTATCGGTTCGGTATAAAACCGATGTTTGATTAACGGTGAATTTGGACTTCTATCACATTTCTTTGAGAAAATTAACAAGTAACAATCCAAAATTAATTAATAAAATAAATTTACTGCCATTAGAAAAATAAAAATAAAAATATAACCCTACTGCCAAAAACAAAAAATAATGAGATTACAACTAATAAACCTAAATGTCATTAATTTCATCTTCAAAAAAATAAACCTCTTGTCCCATCAAAGAAGTCCAACTACATTAAAAGATTAAGTATTTGAATGTGGCCACATTGATTACCAAAAACACTTACCGATTTTTACTATCTATCAAACCACGTCGTTTTGTATTCCCAAATCGGTTCGGTTAGGTAAATCGGTTCGGCAATTTTTTTTTCTCCATACACATACCGATTTAAGTCGGGACGGTGTATATCGGCTCGATTTTTTCGGTTTCTCGGTTTTTATGCTCACCCCTAATTGGAGTTGAAATTCCCACACTGCGGCTGCCAGGATTCGATCCTAGGACCTTACACCAACTTACCACATCCGGAACCAGTTGAGCTACACCCATGCGGGCAACTCCCTCATTACTTTTTTCTAATGGAGAGAGGTCAAAAATATTTCAATCCATTTGAGAAAATCCCACACCCATATTGAGTCATTATGTTTTCCCGCTTTGCCCCCGGCCGCCACATCATCACAGGGTCTCGCGCTTAGCGAATTTTTTTATTATTATTTTTTTTCTTCCGTTTTTTCCCCCTTCTTTTATGTATCAGTTTCCTTAATCGACTATGAAGCATAGTCGATTAGCCTAATCGACTATGCTTCATAGTCGATTAAGGAAAATCTTTAATTTTTTATTTTGTTTTAAAAAAAAAATTATATATCAGGTATATTAATCAACTATGATGAAACATAGTCGATTAAGAATCTGCTACTAAACATAACAAATCTCAATTGCGAAAAAATGCAAAATCAACTATATTTTACAAAAAACAAAAATATACAAACATTATAATTGATTTATACACTTGGAATCAATAAACAAAAAATCCAAAATAAAAATAAAAAAATAGATTCGATCAACCTTAATCGACTGCCAGAACATAGTAGATTATCTTAATTGACTACTGAATATATACATAGTCAATTAAGCTTTCAGCCTCGACAAAATTCTCTACACGCGCCGACCTCCGTCCGATGCACACAAAAACTCAAAATCAACCTCTCCATCGTCACCACATAGTCGGACTTGGTGGGAGCTTTCTTTTCCCCTTGGCTAAAAATTTAAATGCGATAATTACAGTAAGGAAGAGAGAAAGGAGAGCATATATCCATATTTGTTTATGAATTACATGTTCTTAGTGAAGAACTCCTTGGCGGCGGCGACGGAGCAGACCACCACCGACGACTTCAAGCTCACCAAATGCGAGAACGTCTCCAGTCCCCGCATAGTTCCCATGGGGTTTCTACGGACATAACGGCGACAACGGCGGCGGTGGAGGGGAAGTCGAGCGTGTACGATTGTTGGCGTCATGTGCAGGCGCGGTGGTGGTGTCGGCGACTGTGATTGTGAGGGTTTTGTGCGGCGAAGACAAAGTGAGGTTGAGTGGTGGAACGACGAGGGGACGGTGGTGGTCGGTGAGGATTTGGCGGCGATAGCGGTGGACGGCGGGGGATCGGAGAGGTAGTGGTGGTGGTGAAAGACAGAGATGGTGAATTTGGGAAATAGATGAATTAGTGGGTGAGTGGAGCATGAGGAAAAATGAGAGAGAAATTAGAGTTTCAAAATAGTATATTGACAATTAATGATAGATTTGGAATTATAAAAATAATACTCGGTAAAATACTAACCAAGGAGTTTTCTCTAATTGTTTTTGGAATAGGGATTTTGCTTAACTACATTTCCTAGATGAGGGGGGTCTTGTTAATAATCTCGTATTTATATTGGATGAATTTACGACAGTAAAACTATATGTAATCATATAATTTACATGATTATTTACTTAATTAGATCTATGATTAAAATTCATATAATATAAATATCTAGGTGTAGCATCAAACTTCAGATCCCATTTGATTGGGTAGATTAGCCATGATTAATTAAATAGTTGAAATTAGTTGGATGTTTGGTATTCTCAATAATTTATAAAATCGACCCACAAATATTAGGTTATCATGAGTTATCTTGTATTTTAAGTATGACTTTTGTTGGATCTAACAAAACAATCGAGTTTTATTAAATTATTTATGATGATGCTAATTACTTAGATCACCTGGGGTGGTGTAAAAAATGAACTGGGAGAGCAAAGCGGATCAGTAGCTTGACAACTTGATGATCCTGAGGTACCTGCGATCATAGAACACGTGAGCTACGCCGGGGGTTGATCCGGCGGAAACCCCTCCGACGCTCAAGTCAGACGTGCTGATCATAGAAATAGTCCAGAGAATACAGTTAATAGCAATGTTTTGAAAACCGGACCGGACCGGCCGGTCCGACCGGTTAAACCGGGAACCGGAGGTCAGTCCGGTCCGGTTAAGCATGAAAACCCGGATGCTCCAAAAAATCGGTCAGAAGGCTGAAGTCCCGGAAAACCGCCGGTTGAACCGGAATCTTAGGAACCGGAAAAAACCCGGGTTTTGTGAAAAACTGACATTTTAAGACAAATAAATTACAGTTCTGTAAGAAAATGCACATCTGATTAACGAGAGGAAGAAGAAAAACAAGAGAACTCAGTCCTCATGATTGCCGATGGAATAGACGAAAGGTTGCGTGTTGAAATCTTGGGATAAGATCTACAATGGTGGCTTAGAGGGAGGTCTGATAATTGGGGAAGAAAGAAGACTGAGATGAAATAGAGAGAAAAAAAATATTTGCGGTGGCTGGAGTGCTTCGAAGTATGTGAAGTGTTTGTTTTAAGATAGAGGAATTACTGCTTTAAAAATAAAAAATAAAATGTAAGTATAAAGAAATAATATTTAAATATATTAATAAATTAAGTTAATTAAATTATTTATATTCTGTGTAGATGTTCAATATATTAATTTAAAATTATTGAATTGAATTTTAACAACGAATAAATTTACTAAATCATATTTTTAAAAGATAACCACATATAATTATTCACAAATAATTCAAAATGAAAAATA
>NW_012192872.1:1938782-1948951 GCF_000504015.1 Erythranthe guttata | reverse complement strand
ATTTCCCTAAAATCCAACTGAAAATAGTTAACTATTACTTCTCGATTATATAATTGCACGGCATGCAAATAAATCTGATTTTAATTAATTATTTGTATTCTGCGGTAAATCCTCTATGTTTTTTTTCCCTGTATATAAATACATGGGTCATTTTGAAATCAGAAACAGAAAAAATAAGCAATATAATAATGAATAAAAAAAAAAAAAAAAAACCAGAATGAATGAATGAATGATATAGGGTCCCTCGTAGAGATGAAATTAAAGAATTAGGTAAAGACAAACAACAAGAAAGATAAATTATCGCAGAAAGCATTCAATTCAACTGCAAATAGTAGCTGTTCCTGCTGCGGTTCTACTTTTCTTCATTTTTTTCCTTTTTTTTCCTTTTTTTTCTTTTAAAGAAAATATCCAATTGGTTTTTGACCTTCTTCTGAATATATATATATATATATATATATGTGTGTGTGTGTGTGTGTGTAAATATAAAATGGACCCAATTGATTGACATGATCGGTTGATTTGCCACATAAACTTTTGTCCCTCATGCAAGGAATAATGTGAGCATAATTACATAATTTACTTTCATTCATATTCTTTAGAAATTAATTTGTTTTATGTTTATTATCATGTGATCATAATTACTTCCGGATGGGTGGGAATTAATCAGAATGTATTGAAAATGACAACCATATATCCAGACTGTTAAATAATCATTAATTCATTAGCTACTATGGAGTTTCAATCTTTTTTTTTTTTTTTTTTAATAAGATTATTACCTCGTACCATGGAGTTTCTATTAATTAATTCCTCTGTTCCTCAATTTTCTAAATGATTTTTTTTATTTAATCAAACAAAAAAGTTATAATCACCAATAAATTTTCAATTGTTGGAATTGAGATCCGATAAGCCATTTAAGCCCGGCCCGATGGGCCGTAAAGTTTAGCAAAACAGCCTATTATGGGCCGTTCTCTCAGCCATTCTTTATTAATCAAAGAAAGAAAACCCCAACTTGTAAATCACCAGGGCCCATATATTTAATAGTAGCACTAAGGCCCAACAACAAAGCAACGGTGAGGCCACGGTCGCGAGTGGGTTTCAGATGCACTTCGGCGGCGCGTGTACCTTCAAACACTCCACATTTCAGCAAGCGAGTGGCAGAAATCAGTACCCTGCAGCTAGATCTAAAGAAACCCCATGCTCGTGCAAGTTGAAATTACTTCACTACCCTTTAGCCCCACCCCTGCATGGAATTATAATACATGGATTTATTTATTTCTTCAATTGGAAAAAAAGTTTATTTTGAATTAAATCAATTAAACAAATTACTAAAATTTACTCACACCATATATTAAGTATTTATTTGATGCTACACCCAATAAAATACATCGATGATTATTAACTATTAATTTGCACATAATCATACGCACATCCATGTATATGTGTGTTTAGTGATATATTATTTCATCACATCTACAATTAAAAACGATTGAGTGTATTTTACTGGATGTAACATCTTAATAATCTTCGAACTGATTCAAGGACAAGGTACGACTCCCTTGTCGAGTTGTAACGGTCATTTATGAAATTAATATAAGAAAATCAATCAATCTAATTAATAAATTTTTATTTTATTTTATGAGTTGGAGAATAAATGTAGATATTTATAACTATGTCCAATCTTTCTTCCTTTTGTCCTTTACAACCCCAATTCAAATCCCAACTACTTATATTGGCTTATTATAGGTGGGGTTCGAATCTCATTATTAATAGAATTTGTTTTCTTAAAACATTTTGAAGTAAGCTAAAAAAAAGGCCATAAACAATATTATTTTAAATGCACATTTATTGTATTTTGGATTGAATTGATGGGACGTTACTAAGATGACATGGTTAGTAATTTGTCTTGTTATATTTATTATATTAATTTTTGATAATTCCTAAATAGTTGAGCTTGAGTAAGAATAATTTCACTGGTAAATCATTTATGTGGTTCGATAATTTGACCCTAATAATATTTGCAACCAATATATGTCACACATTGGGAGGTTATTCCATATTAGGGATGTAAATTGAGATATATTTAATTTTGTAAAATATTTTCCAATGAATATTCCGAGTTTGTATTTTTACTATGTTAGATTGTATTTGGAATTGAATATATATGAAATTCGGATTTTCATTCATATTAAAAAAAATCGATTTTTGCCATTCCGATATTGGAACATGTTTTTTCATATTGGTTTCCGAAGATTCAATTTTTCTATATATTTTTTCATATTTTTTTTTGAAAGTGTTAATTTAGTATTTATTAAAAAATAACTAAAATCACTAAGGAGTTTTTAGTAAATTACTCTTGCAATAACAAGATAAAGTTTTGGCTTAACCACAGCTTTTGTCCGAGATGAGGAGATTGTCTTCCTTTGGAACTACTTTGTCTTCTCTCTCTCTCTCACACACACACACAGACACACACAAACACACGCACTCACACACACACGCAAATATTAAGTATTTTTCACTTATCTTTTTTTTATTTCAGCAGTAGTGAATCTTGATTGCTTCTCCTCAAATACATACAAATAAAAATCTTTAAAAAAAGAAAAGAAAAAAGGAACAAATCTTGAAATGAACTCATGCTCATGTGTGTGGGGATAATGCAGTAAACTTTTCTCCACCTTTTCTTTTAATTAAAAAAAAAAAATGGATTTTGGGGTGGTGGTAAGCAGCAACAAGCAACCCTCTCCTACTACTGAACCCAGAGATGAAAATCGCCATGGATCTGCAAATCTGAAGCACCAAAGATCTGAGTTTGCCGACGACAGCTGGAGATTACCCAAAATGCCCAAGCCCGGCGACGAAGTTGATTCCACTTCTGAAAGTTTCGCCGCTTTTGGGAGATCTACTTTGTGGCCGTCGCCGGCGGATGACGGCCAGAAGATGCTTTCATTCTCCTCCGCCGAGCCTCGCGGCGGCGACGGCGGCGGTGGTGGTGGTGGTGGTTCGAGCAGGAGTATAGCTTTTTCTATTTGCCAGGACGAGCATCACAGCAGAACAGGAGGTAATATATATTTGCTAATGTTTAATGTTTAATGGGTTCTTGATTAATATTGCTAATGTTTTAATTTTTATTTAATGGGGTTTAATAAAAATGAATAATTTAATTAATTATGTAAAGATTTGATCTCCATCTTCAGATGTTTAATGTGACATGAGAGAAAGAACAAAAAAAAATCCAATCTTTGGTATGTGTTTGAATTTCTTGCAATTGATTTAGGTGGGGGGCTAAACGGGGGCGTTCGGGGGCCGTTTGCTCGACTAAAGGGGCCGTTTACTCCGTCGCAATGGATGGAACTCGAACATCAAGCTTTGATCTATAAGCACATTGTGGCAAATGTACCTGTTCCTTCTAACTTACTCGTTCCACTCAAGAGATCCCTTTACGCTTACGGATCTTACGCCTCTAATCTTTGTAAGCTCGATTAATTATCGCATTCGATATTTATCGTTGTCAATTTAATCGTGTTAATTATGCCTTAAAAGATGTGATTAGTTGTTTGTTTATGTTATATGTTTTTTTCTGAACGAGTTCCTTTTCGGTTGCGTTTGGATGGGATGCAGTGGGGTGGGGACCATTCCATCTAGGTTACTCCGGCAGCAACGACCCGGAGCCGGGGCGGTGTAGGAGGACCGATGGAAAGAAATGGCGGTGCTCTAGGGATTCCGTTCCGGATCAGAAATACTGCGAACGGCACATCAATAGGGGCCGCCATCGTTCAAGAAAGCCTGTGGAAGGTCAAAATAATGGCCATGCTATCGTCTCCGGATCATCATCTACTACTTCTCTTTCTCTCTCTAAACTTCCGTCCATTCCTTCTTCTTCTCTCTCTTCGCCATCACTCGTGCACCACCCGTTCAGTTCGATGCAGCAGCCCAATAGTGCTGCCGCCACCGACCATCTTATTACAAGGTGAATGATCTAAATTTAATGTGTATGCCATCTTCCTTTATTTGCGCTTTTGTCCGTATTGTTTTTATTGAATCTTGAAAATGCGGAATCTCTTGTTTTGTTCGACTCGATTCATTTACATCTCTAAGTAGACCTTCTTGTCTATATATAAGTTAAGAATCTTTCTGTTGTTGGTATTTATTTCTAAACTTGCGCAAGATCTTACGACAGATCGCAAGGATTTCAAGGCGGCCTCTCCTTGATACCTTCTAGTACTACTGGTCCAAAGTCAAAAGATGGCCCGCCATTCTCTACTCAAAGTCAACAACAGCAACAACCACACAACGTGCCGCCGTTCGTGGGCCCGTCTCAATCGGAGTTCGGATTCGTCTCCTCGCACTCCCTTCTCAATCCTTCCGAAGAAAGAATATTCTCCTACATGAACACCACTACCAACAACACCGCCCCCACCACAACTACCGACTCTTTCTTGCCGTACGATCCAAATTTAGAATCAAACAACAACAACCAACATTCATCATCTGTCCACCACTTCATGGACGATTGGCCGAAGGCGGCCCACCAATCGAACCGGGCCCCTGTTTCTTGGCCCGAAGAACTCAAATCGGACTGGACCCAGCTCTCGATGTCCATCCCCATGCCAGCTTCTTCACAAGAGAGATCCACTGAGCCGGCCCACGGGCTCGACCAGATCCATATGGGCCTTGATCTCGGCGACAGGACCCATATGGGCCGTGATCTTGGCCCGGTGAATTGGGGGAATGCGATGGGCGGGCCCCTGGGAGAGGTGCTGACGAGTACAGGTGGCGCAGGAGCGGGGGATACTTTCCCTTCGGGCAAGGCCGGGTGGAGGAATAGTGGGACCCGCGAAATAGGGTCTTCTCCGACGGGTGTTCTCCAGAAATCAACGTTCGTTTCTCTCTCGAACAGTAGCTCTGGGAGTAGTCCTCCATTGAGTGCGGAGAACAAGAAGGTGCACGAGAGTTCGATTCTCTGCAATGATTTACTTGGTTCGGCAGTTGCGAGTTCTGCTGCTATTCAATCTCTATGAAAACACGAAAGAAAATCGGACGGAAAACGGCAGGAGATAATTGTTGCAGTGATTTAAAGGTGGTGGGGCAGTGTTCAAGTGTGCTTGTTGAATTGGTTTGTGTTTTGTTCTAATTTGTTTTCGTTTCTTGAAAGTACTGAACCTAGTATTGGTTTGTAACCTTATTTACTCTGAACTTAGTTTGACATTGTGATTTCAAATTCAGGGTTCTATATGCACTATAAAATTTCAATATTCACTTAGGGTAAATTACATCCATGTCCCTGACGTAACGTGTAATTACAAAAAATCCCTTCTTTTTAAGAAATTACATATCCAGTTACACTTTCAGAACTTTTTCGTTTTTTCTTATCGGTTACACTTTCATAATTGAAGTTCTGAAATAATGTTACACATAAAGGCTAACATCCCTAATTTGATGAAATTTTGATAAAAAAAAAAAAAAAAAAAAGTTGGGATGTTTGTGTAATTTCAAAAACTTTAAGGGTTCAATTGTAATTTCACAAAATTACAAACTTGACAATTTCGGGGGGTTTTCATCCACCGGCAACAAATGCAACAAGCAGCGGCGTCATCAAATTATTAGGATGCTTTATTTCAATTTTTGTAGGGATTCAATAGTTTATTTCAATTTAGGGCTTATTCATGTACCGTCAAATGGAACCCGTCGATTCAACCATTCTTATTAATTAGTGATATTCAGCACTAATTAAGTACAAATATTGTAATTAATACAGATTAAATTGCAGCAAAGTGATGAGAAACAGTACATTAATAATTATAAATGATATCTACACTGAAAAATAATTTCTTTTTTTTCAAAAAATAAAATAAAATAAATAAATAAAGAAAAGTGGGAATTTGCTCAGATTCTATGGGTGTTAAAACAGAGTCTATCATGCCAATCGGCATTCAGAACGAGGAATTATATTCTTATCATCGCAAAATCCCACTTTCCAAAACTACCAAAAATAAAATTTTAATTTGAAAAACAAAAAAAAGAAAAGAAAAAAAACACAGAAATGGAAGAATCGGAGAAGGCTCAGACACGCATAAAAACAGGTCATCAGAAATAAACGAAGGTCCATTATCTCAGCATCGAGAAATGATTTCTTTCTTCATCGCCTCATACGAATTCACTCAGAAATTTACAGAAATTAAGAAAAAAATTGAACATGTAAGAGAAAACGTAGATCTGTATCGGCTCATAATAGATGCCGAGATTTATTGTCCTGGAATTTTTAGATTTAGGGTTTGCGCCTCGGACATAGTATTTATTGGACTGGGTGCTCTTGGGCCTTTGTACATGAGGCCCAGGTTATCATTAATTGTTTTAGTATTTTATTTATCCACGTGTAACTATACTTAAGGGTAAATTACAATCAACCCCTGAGGTATGTTTAATTTATGAAAAATTCCTCTTGTTTGGATAATTACATCTACCCCTCAACTATGATTTTTTCTTACACCTCCACCCTTATGGCCAATTGCCAAATTCAACATAATCATCTAGGTTTCGTGGAATATGCTCTAGTTTGTGATTGTTTTGTGTCAAAAATACAGTTTCTTATACACTACAATCTTATATATATTTCAAGCCAAAAAACATATATTATGATCATTTTACTTCAAAATTTAGAGTTCGAATGGGATAAAACGGGTACAAAAGTGATAATATTTCATATAATCTCGAAAATTCTACCAAATTTGAAACCGCAAGGGTGGACGTGTAAGAAGATTTATAGCTTACAAGAGGGAGTTTTCGTAATTTACGCTATAATTAATTCTACCACTCCTGAAAACTGAAAATCAAACTAAATTTTAGCTTATTATTACTTTATGGTTTTTTTGCTCAAAGAAAATTAAAAAAAACATTAGTTTATTTTATAATCAAAACTCGGTTATTTTCTGATCAAAATTGGCGGCATTCGGGAATTCCATTTTGATTTTCACACTTATGCACATCAGACGTGTCACAATGAGGAAAAATTACAACTTTCATCAAACTCTAACTACACATTAATTATGATCTACATTTCCTTAAATTGCAATCAAACATTCAAACACCAACAACAAGTGGCTGTCAAATTTGGGTTAATTAACATAAAACATTGCAAGTAATGATAGTATACAAAGACTAATTCTCGTGTCGTTTTTTCGTGTTACACCGGTAATCAGCTTTAATTCTTTTCTTAAATAACAATCAAGAAAATGGATGTCGTTTCATTGTCTTCCTACTAAAATTCAAAGTCTTGTCTCACAATCAATTGTGACCATAAGTTCTTGATTAGTGACACAACCTCTATAAGTAGACGAACTGAGCCGAGTTTAGACCGATCGAGTCAACTCAATTACGAACAAATGAGCCATAGAAGGATTCACTCGAAGGGGAACGTACCATTTTCCTGGGAAGAAAAACCAGGAGTACCCAAATCGAACCGTCACCAAAAGTCCTCATCCGATCACACGTGTCTCAAAATCCAGCCAGTATATGATCCGATGGTCGGGATCAGCTACGTGCATCCTCAGCATAAGAACATTGCACCACCACCACCAGCACAAAATGCATGCAGTAAGGCAAGAAAAAGTTTTTGCAAAAGGTGGAAATTAGATGATCCATTCGTTACAGCTCTAAAGTCATGCTCGAAAAGCAGCGTTGACGAATATTCTAACAAGGGAAAGAATAAATATTGTGGTGGCAAGAGTAGTAGTAATAATAATAATATTAGTAGCGTTTTCTCATGCAAATATTCTTGTGATATTGTTGTTGTTCAAAATGATGATGACGTGTTCAGCTTCTCGAAGCTTCCACCTATTCCCAAGCAGAGATACAGCTCCAAATCCTTTGTTAACTACACTCCATGTTAATTATACCTATATATATATGACGTGGATGAATTAAGCAGGTAAATAATTAATGTAGTTTTTACAATATTTTTTTTTCCTTTAGATTATTGTGGTTTTAAATTAGGAACTGAGATCACTTCCTATACGTACGAGCTGGTACATTTTTATGAATATTTATTTCTATGTTTTGGTGAATTCGAAGTAAATTTTTTTTTTTTATTATTGAATAAAAATTTGGATTTATCAACATAGCAATTTTCACCGGGGGATTTTTGTCAAACTCAATATTATGTTAAGAGATATCATATTTTTTCGGCCTAGTGATCGAGACCAATGTCGTCAGAAGCGGAACGAGCGCAAAATTGGATAGCTATTCGAGTTATGGTTGAATCGGCTCAACTCGTTTTATATAATATAAATTAATTAATTAATTAATACTCAGATATGCCGACGAATCCGTTCGTTTTTCACCAAACAAGAACAATCTTGCCAGTCAAAATATGACACGTTTTTAATATTCCAGAAAGAGAAAACATGACACGTGCACCAGCCTATATATATATAAATATGCTTTTTTTTACAGGAAATTAGAATCTAGGGTAGGGCTAACTTATCTCTGAATGTTTTTTGTACTATGATAAGTCGTGTCATTGTTATAACTTACATCCAAAGAAAGGTAGATACACTGTCGCAATACCTATTAATTAGCCCATTTTGCATAATATCTAATTTGCTTAATTAATTAGTTAATCATTGAACCAACAGTTTAATTATGTTCGCCTGTTTTGAATTTTGATTGTCTAACTAATTTACAATAGAGGAACGCTAATTTAATAATTAAACAGAATTAATAGTAAAAGAATTGCATTCTCTTAAAATAAATACATGACAAAAAGATTAATTATATTATACGTACATAAAATACTATTTCTCTACTTAGAAATTAATCGTGGGTGATGAGATCAATCAACTATATTGTTATTCGCATAATATGAGGGTAATATCCGTTGCACTTACAAAGATTACAATTGTTTTTTTTTAGGGTTTTACTTAGTTGCCCACTAATGCAGAAGCACTTGATGATTAATTAACTAATTAAGCTTTGCTTAACACTAATACTTTACTTGATCAAATTCATTAATAATAATTGGAAGTGACGTCTGCACTTAATTTTATTTTTAATGGTAAAATAGAAATTCATCTATCAGATTTTATTATTAAAAGATTAAAAGCTGCTATTCTTATTTAATTTGTACTTGATCAAAAGCAATTCGATCAAGTTTACTAATAAAGAAAAAGAAAAAAAAGTGGGTTTATTTGATACTTTAATTTGATATCTTTGAACTTGCTTGTGTCCACAAACGAATATCATATTCGCCCTCTCTCATCGATTCTTTGTCTAACATAATCTTTTGTATTTTATTATAAATTAATTCCATGCATAGTTTAATTAGCCATTTTATCAAAAAAAAATTAGTTTGTTTAATTAATAAAATTGTGTTGGCTTCTAGATGGGGCTTTCGGGGTCGTTGGCTACGTAAAATTATATTTAATTTGAAAGATGTTTTTGACTAATTAATTAAATCGTAATTAATATTCAAAGTTGAAACATGAGAATGCTTGCAATATAATATACCCTTTAAATTAAGGGGTCTTAAGATATAGGTCCCTAGTAACAAAACTTATTAGAATTAAATGACAAGTCTAACTAAATCTTTGCTTCACATCCTTTATAAATTTTATTCCAAAAATGCCCTTAACAAATAAAAATTGTAATATACATCAAATAATATTTTAACAGCATTTATCATTTTCATTTTTCCATCTAGCATTTTTTTATTATTTTTTTTACGTAGAACATATTTCTCTTTTTCTTTTTTTCTACATATTTCTTTTTTTTTTCATGTCGTATTGTTTTCATTATTATAAAAATCTAATTATATAATTTTTACACTATTATAAAAAACATAAAAAAATCTTTTTTTTTCCAACATAATATTGAAAATTATAAAAAAAATTGTTTTTTTCGTTTTTTTATTCAATTTACATTTTTTTAATTTTATCTGTTGTCAAAATTGTAGTAGGCTATGAAACACTATGGTATACTATGATATACTATGGTTATGGTGTACTACAGTGTACTATGATCTCCTATAGTTTACTTATCCAAACCCTAAAAGCAAAGTATACAAAGTATACTACAGTGTACTATAGTCTACTACGGTGTACTACCAAACCCTAGCACCCAATCTCGCCAACCCTAGTCGTAAACACAGTAGCCGTCAAACCCTAGAAGCCGACACC
>NW_012192872.1:1922451-1934852 GCF_000504015.1 Erythranthe guttata | reverse complement strand
GGTGCTCGTAAGTTGACGAGTTCACTGAACTCCCTCACCCTAGAAATCTCTAAGTGGTTCCCAATAATCGAGTAGAGATATCTATGGTATAGTTGTACACCATTAGTCCTTATGACCTAGACATCACCGTGACTTCACTAGAGGACCAGCTGTATCGTGACCTGTCCCTGAGTTCCACCGAGGACCATCCCAAGGGCCAGTGTTCGTGCAGTCCGAAATCTAGTGGGAGGTCTGTGCATTGTAGTCGGGGATTCGATCGCTAGAATAGTCTTGGATGTCCTGTGTGTTCTGAAAGTTTGTATTCATTCTAAGTCTCTGGCCAGAGCTGACTAAGTGATGATTAGAGAATTCGATTCTTTAAGTCATGCACGTAAGGATTACAACACTTAGAACGATCGCACCGTTATTGAACATATAAAGAGGTCTCGATGAACCAATGCCTCTAGTTCAATCGGGACATATGAATCGAAGGGACCGTACTGTACGTTAACTATATCTGAAGGTTCTTGCAGGCACTTCATTTGTATCTAGGGAATCATGACGCGTAGTTGCTAGACGCCAATCTTGATTCGTTGGGTGATTAAGGTGAAACGAGCTTCATCTTAATTGTAACTCGAAGGGGACGAGTTTTGACCACAAAGAGTTGTGGGCCCACGGCTAGCTTACACCTGAACCATCGAGGGTCACACTGCTCGTGCACATGAGATCTTTGAATAAACGGTCAGAGATAAAATAGTTTATCTTTGCATAATTGGAAGTCAATATGATTGAGTCCAACATTCGTAATTTGGAATTATGAATGAGAATAAGAAAAGGAAAAGAATAAGCGAACATGTTAGTGAACTTTCTAAATCGGGAAGTTTCCAAATTTAGAAAGTCCACTGAACTAGGGTTTCCACTTTTGGAAAGTTGGAAAATAAGAGATGGCACTCGTAATGACGAGAAAATTATAATGACTCGGAAATTGTAATCGTTACAATTTTTCGATCATTGAATTGAGAGATACGAGCGATTAAAGAAACTAACGAGCTTAAGCTGTTGGGCCCAGTCCAACTTAAGCCCGCTAGGGTTTCATGCTAGGGACTATAAATACATGATTTATAACCCTAGCACACAACACACAAAAACCCCTAACCCTAATCGGCCACCCTCTCTCTCTCGCCCTCTCTTCCGCGCGGCCACCACCGCGCCACCACCGCCGCTCCGTCGCCGGAAACGGCCGTTCCTCGGCCGGCTTTTGTTCGGTATTCTTTCTCCTTTATTTTCTTTCCGTTTTATTCTAACTACTTCGTGTCTAGTGCCACGATTTAGTAGATCGAAGTATACGAGGTGAAATCCGAGAGGAGGAAGACCGTAGATCGAAGAATCGAGGAGCAACGCGGGGAGCCGAAGCCGCACGCTGCCCCACGCGCCGCCTCGCACAACCGCGCGTGCTGTACACGCGCCGCCGTGAGCTGCCCCACCGCCGCTGCTGCTGCTCCATTGCTGCCCCGATTCTACGGATTGGTTTCCGTAGCAATCACGACGAATCGTTCGATCCTACCTCACGCGTCAAGAGGTAAATACTCGAAACCCTAGTTTCGTTTTAGGGTTTAATTTAAACTATGATTTCATGCTTGTGTTTGTATGATTTTATGTGATTATGTGTAATCGATTAAATCGTTGCGAGCATGTTATTTGGTTTAAATTGCGAGCATGTTAATTGATTTAAATTCGGTTAAATTTATTAGCATGTATGTTGTTTTTAATTTCGCTGGAAGCGCAAAGGTACGCAATTAATTGATTTGATTTGTCGGGCATGTACTTGTGTGCTTTAAAGTGGTTTAAATCACGTAAAATTTTTGTTTTCCGCTGCGTATACGTGCCCGAAACCCAACAAGCCCCCCAACACCGCCGACCACCGCAACCCCCAACACCGCCGACCACCGCAGCCCCCAAACACCGCCGACCACCGCAGCCCTCCAACACCGCCTCGACCACCACAAACCCCCAACACCGCCACGACCACCACAACCCCTCGCCGTCGCCTCGACCACCACAACGCCTTGCCGGAAGATAAAGAGGCGAGAGGGAGAGGGAGAGTGAGCGGCGAGAGGCGAGATAGAAAACAAAAAAAAAAATCTGAGAAGAAGAGGCGAGAGGGAGAGGGATCGGAGCGGCGAGATGCGAGAGAGAAAACAAAAAAAAAATATGATTAGTTGAATAAACGTGGGATATTATATTTAGGGTATAAGGGCAAACTAGGGATAAAATAAAAATTAGGGATGTGGGTCATATATTATTTTAAAATATGGATTTAATTAAAAGATTGAATTTAAGGTTGTCATTTAGTTTAAATTAGGTTTCATTTAAGGACTCTTAGCATATTAACCCTTAAATTAATTACGTGCTTTAGTTTAACTTTGTTCCACTAATTAATAACAAATTACGCGCACTCAGTGGTTCAATTCGTCCATTAGCATAAAGTGTGACTGCATGCTTGCTTTTGTTGTCTAAATCATACTGTACGTACTCAGATTAAATATAGAAAGAAAAAAAAATATTTTGTGGGAGTTAGGACAAGCACTGTTAAATCATAAATGTAACACAATAATTAAATATTCACAACCTCCAAACTTTGAAAAACTCTTTAATTACAAAATAATTCGCCTCTGGTTTTGCCCAAAAACAACGGGTACCATTGTTTGCAAAACCAGTCCGATCCTAAAATTCATCCCTGATTTTACTAGCTCTACTACCTTTAATTTACACAAGCACTCATCATATATATATATGATATATATATATATATATTTATATATATAGATAAAGAGAGAGAGAGAGAGTTGTTGGGTTCATGCATTTTTGATTACTTGATAGTTTTTTTGTGATTAATTAATTAATAATTAATTAAGTAGTAATTAAAGACGTTGGAAACGCGTTAAATTTTCCGACGTTATTAATTAGTGCGTGCATGGCGATCGATCACGCGGAGGGATTCAAGAGCTGCTGGTGGAGGTGGCGGACGAGAAGTAGTTGGCGTATGTCCCAAAGTCTCTGCCGGAGAACCGCCGCCTCCGACATGAGGTATTCATTTTCCGACCGGACCATTTGGGATTGGTGCACAACAAACCGGAGCCGGTTCATTAGTTCCCGGTTCCCGGCCTTAAGCCGGTTCGCTTGGTTCCTCAAGTTCTCCGTGTGTTTCTGTTTTCTCATTCTGGACCGGCGCGCCGACTCCCGGTTCGACAGCATGCGCCTACGCTTTCTCTCGTCTACGACCTTCTTACAGTTATTATGATTCGGGTTACGGTCGTCCGACCCGGAGTTTTGATTCTGATTCGCTTCACACGAATCGGGACTCAGAGCCGGGTTCGACGCGTCTGAACCGGAGTTCGAAGTGACCGGTTCATGGGAAGGGTGTGGGCTAAAGAGAACCGGTTCCTGATCATTAAACAAAAACGAAGGCTCGTGGAATTCCCAGTTCGGAAAACCGGGTTCGAAAGAAGGGAGGAAGTTTCCGACGAACGAGTCGCCGGAAAGAGTGGCCGGAAAAGTGGACAACATCGCCGGAAATTTTTTTAAAGAGAGGGAGAGGAGAGAAGGGGAAAAGGGAAGAATAGAAGGATATGAGAGCGGTATTTAAGAGCAAAACCCGTGGGCAGTTTCTGTGGCCCGCACGAGGGTATTTTCGTCATTGACTAATACCATGGGGTTAACTTTTGAGTCAGGCGGCACTAACTGGTGGTGGACCGGTGGTTAGCTTTTGGGAAAGGGTGTTTTGTGCTTACATCACCATGCGGGTCCCACTTAAGCTTAGTCATGAAGAAATAAAACAGGTCGGATTTTAGTGGACACGTGTCGCTCGGTAAAGAGCCAATCGCCTGGAAAGTTTTGCTTACGTCAAGACCATACTACTCACTCGCCTTGTAGTTTAATTTTGTTCGTGATATTTTTAATTTTTCATATTACACTAGCCCCAATCAATGCAATTTCATTACTACTTTGTTTATATTAAAAAAATGTCATTACTCGTTTCGTAATATTTTAATTCTCATGTAAAGTTTAGGGTCATGTATTATAAAGTCATTAAACAACCTTTTAACTTATTAGAAAAAAAAAAAAAAATGTCGCTACAAAGGATGATCTAGCAGTTTGAGCACGAGAACTTGTGTTTATAGAACAAAGTTCAAATTCGTTTGCCAACAGTCGTCGTTAGGTAGAGTTTATCGCAAATGGTTGGTTAACTTAGTGTTTACATCTCTCGTATGATTGCACTTTTATAGTTGGTTGCGGCTTTCTTCATTAAAAAAAAATTAAAATTATCAATATAATAAGATTATTTCATGAGGCAAATGACTGAATTCTCATCTCTTTACGATTAATGGTCAAGGGTAAAATTAATTTAAAAAAAACAGTTAAAATGGCATCAATGGAGTATATTCTATTCTACTACATGGGAAACAATTTCTTAAGACAAAATGGGACACAAAATTCTTTCTGAAAATGAATGTGAAACCTACTTTATAGCCGCGCATTTTGTTAGCACCATCCTTTGCCCACTCTATTAATTCGGTTTAAGATAAAAAGAAAAAAAAAATGCTATTTTAATAATAGGTGTCTTTTTAATCTTTTCATTAATGTTAATTCCGATTAATATTACTTACTTAGTAATTAGTTGGGTGGCATGAAATTAAGTTTGCTGGAATAAGAATATTTAGGTCGGTAGAACAGTGTTAGAGAATAAACAGAAACCAACCTCTCACTAACTTTAATTTATGGTCTAATTTAAATTGGTTAGCACGAGGCCGACAACCCAAATTAAATTTATACATAATATATTCTCTCTATTTCACTTGTCTTTTCGAGATATGTTTTCGATGTGTGTTTGATTATATATAAATCAGTTTTCGTAAATTAATAAGTTATTAATTAAGTGTATCATAATTTGCCACTACATGCATATATTGAGTGATAATATATTTTTTTGTTGTCACTATTAATTGTTTTTGTAGTCACTTATTAATTCTTTTTCTATTGACTGAATCACACTACTTTTTTTTGGTCGTGTAATTATTTATCGTTTTATGATTGATTGATATGATGTTTCTCCGAGGTGATAGAATTTTAGGTTAAGACCCTGTTTTCGTCGTTATTAGCAGATGATTAACATCTAATTGTGATTAGATTCTATTACCGTACCAACCATGATAATTATCGTCGACCTAATTAGGTTCTAATCGACTTTTCTCTTTCCTTTTTCTTTTTTGGATTAAGCGTGGAAAACTGGTAAAATATTTTTTTTATCGCTTTATCGTAATTTAGAGTATAATTAGAATTTAAATATACTAATCGGTGAATTATTACTATAAATTACATTGGAATAATTAAACCTCTTTAATTTGTTAACTTTACCTGGTGTTGAGTTAATTGCATGATAAGTTTGTACTAACAGCCTAATTGCTGCTTTTAGAACCCCAATTTGGAAATATTTGGATAAAGATTTTCAATCAG
Organism: Erythranthe guttata; assembly: GCF_000504015.1. Next base: position 1,929,359 of record NW_012192872.1, on the reverse strand, counting down.
TATAACGAATTTCTTGAGTTTTTTTAGATAAATTCATTCAACATAACTTTTAAATCACCTAACTTTTAATTTAATCTGATTTTTGAGTTCCTGCAAGAAGATTATTGAAGTTCACTTTATATGAATTTAAATATTCGAAATCATTCCCTTAAACACAAGTGATATATAACTGATCAGCATATCTTTTAGAAAGAGAAAAGAATACTTCAAACGAGTGGTGGAAATCGGAAATGGAATTTTCGAATTCCGCCAATTCCGATTCGAAAATATCCGTATTTGAAACAGTACTTTTCATTCCCATTTTCGAAGTTCAGATTTCTACTTTTTTTGAATTTATTATGTATATATGACTTGTGCAAGTTTCCGCAGATGCCAGTCAAGAGTACGTGATGGTTATATTATAACTTTAAATATTTATTTGAAAAGTAAAATGTGGAAATACCAAACAGCAACATGGATCTGGACCACATTTTGTGACATGAACAATTGAAAAACGTGATTTAATTAACTGTCCTGGAAATCTTAATAACTTTCATATTGGTCCCTGAATTTTTCTCCGTTTAGAATATTATCGCACTTTTTCTTGGCATAATTAATTTAGACCAACATTTACTGCACCTCAATTCAAGAAAAACTAAATTTGAGCTAGATCAAATTTATAAGTTTCCCTAAGTAAATTCTGGTTCTAAATGCTGTGTAAACCGCGATATTTTGGGTTCGTACGTCGTGTATGTTTTGCAGAAGTTTTGTATTCATCATATCCCGTTTATCGCATATGATTTACTCTACAGCATAAAATATGAGTAAACCGCAAAAATTATGACCATGTAATCTTGAAATAGTGAAAAATCATATGTTATAAATAAAATGGCAAAAGGAATCCATGTGATTTCTTTTTTAAATAACAGAATCAGTCCATTATGATTTTAGTTGTTGATCGAAGATAAAATGACAAATACACCCTTCAATAAAATAATTTAGAATTACAATAACATAAACTGTAGGATAAATTGAATCCCAAAAAAACATAGAGACTAAATTGGAATTTATGCTAAAGTTTTTAAACTTAAATTAGGGACTTAATTGCAATTTTCCCAAATCGGATTTGATTATATGAACCCGACCGGTTCATTGCAGACATTTTTCCTTCAGCCGATCCGCCTAATCGCCATCCGGGGCCTTCACAAGGCCAAACAGGCCTTGATGCTCGCCGGTCTGGTTTTCCACTATTTCGAGATTACACATTGGTAATTTTTGAACAAATTAAATTTCAGTAACAATATTTTATGTTATCAAGTAAACAAATTAAATTAAACTAACTTTCAGTAACAACTTGAATAATTGTGGTAATAATAATATTGTTGAAGTTGTTATTCAATTTCAATTTCCACGGCCACGTGATCTTCCAGCTCATCCTCCTGACGGTTACTTGTGCATATGACATCAGCGGCCGGAAACATGATGTCATCAGCAATCGACGGCAAGCTACCACAGTCGTCGTCATCGAAATCATCTGCGGTGGTAATATTAATGCATGAGCACCGCTGCAGCGAGGCAAAGAACGCCGTCGTAAAACCACCAAACAGCCGAGTTACCACCACAGCGCAGGTGGTGGTTGGTGGTGGTTGTTTGGCGGCGGAGTCCGGCTCAATCGCACCATCCCGGCAGTACGTTTGAGTGGTCGCAGTATTTTTTGCCATCTGTCAATAAAGTATGGGATGAAAATTTGATTTTTATTTTAGCATAGTGAAAACCTTTGATTTTTGTTCTTTACTTGTTTGTAGGGTTCTTATATTCATTCGTATTCTTTAATTATCATTATTGTTGGCATGCAACTTCTAATTATAGTTAATTAGTACAAATAATGAGATTTTAATTTATCGGAAGTTAAAATGAAATTAGATAGCGCATAATCAAAATGGGCGGCATGGCTCCCTCTTGCACAATGCTAGCTCCGTCATTGCACAATGCTGGCTCCGTCACTGCATTTTAACTTATCATTAAATTGACTTTCCAACTAATGGAATTGATCCTTTACCTAAAAATTACTTAAGGAATAAGTGTCATGTTAAAGATGCTTATCACAATTTAAATACTAAACAATTTGTTCACTTGCAGTGATGGCTGCAAATCAAATTAAACTGTTTGGTAATGAGAATTCTCGCAGCCAATTATATAAATATATTGGGTCGTATAATAGCTTGGAAACCATACGAGAGACGTAAACTGCACTAGGCTAATTATGTGTGGCAAGCTCGACCTAACGACCGTTAGCAAGAGGATTCGAACTTGTGTCAATTGACACAAACTAATTTGCTGCAATCGCTAAGCCATCCGGAAATTCAACTTTAATGATGGATACATAAAACAAATCAAATACACCAACCATACGTGGTAAGCCATAAGCCCAATAACACTTAAATTTTCAAGTATTTGACATAAAATCAGTTGAATTAATACAAATGGGCCGAATAAAAAGGTTGTTCATATGAAGTTAAATATAAGTAGCAAACTAATATTCCTTTACATAGTTAATTATTTACTAATTGATAAAGAGAGAACTTTTGAGAAGAGTAGTGACTCTTAATCTGGGCCGTTGATTGTGGTTAGGATTCTGGTTCAATCAATCAATCAATCCTTTAAAGTGGTTGTTCACATGAAAGGGGGCGGGGCCCACATTCTCTATCACGCTTCTTCTTTGATAACTCAAATTTCCCCAAAAGATTCAACATATCTCAAAATCAAATCTCAATCTTGTGTACTTCATCACCTTTAATAATTCACAAATGATAAATGCATGTTGGTTGTCTTCACCAAGAAACCTACCTCCTCAAATATGTAGAGACTAAATAATAATTAATTAGTTCTTACCTATACATACTCAGTTTCGGCGTTCCGTAAACGTTTCGAAAACCGAAACATTGTGACACCTGTTGGAAACGTTTCGAGCCCTTTTCGTAAATATTAAAAGTTTTAAGGACGTTTCTATTAAAAGTTGTAAGGACGTTGCTGGTAATAATAAATATATGAAAACGTGTTTCAACCCAAAAAATTCCATTTTGAATAAGGGGTAATGACAAATAGGCCCATGACAAGGGCACTTAACTAAAATAGGGACATCCAACTTTTTTGTCTTTCAAATAAATCCACCCCATTCAAACTTATTTGCAAATAAGGAAAATCCATTTATATATACCAAAATTACCCCCAATTCATTTGAAACCCAATTTAACTCCAATTTCATGATTTACACCACAATTTAGCCCAATTTCATCAATTAACCAATTTTAACCCAAATTTTAATTTTGACCCCAATTTTAACCCTAATTCGTATCAATTCCACCCATTATGCTCTAACTTCTTTAATATTACACATTGACCCCGGATTTTAACAAATATATCACATTAACCCCCAAAACTTTTTTTTTTCAGAAAATAATTTTTTTTCCGGCCAGATTCCGGCGTTGACCGCCGGACTCCGGCGTTGACTTTTTTTTTTTTCTTTTTTTTTTGTTTTTTGAATTTTGTTTTCCTGAAATTTTTTTCCGGTCGGTCAACGGCCGTTGACCGCCGGGTTTCCGGCGTTGACTTTTTTTTTTTTTTTTTTTTTTCCTGTCTTGGCTGTTAAATTACTGTCTCCGGCAGCTATTTAACTATCGGAGACAGTAATTTAACTGTTAATCGACTGTTTTTTTTTTTTTTTTTCAAAAATATTTTAATTAATATTACTGTATTCGTTGCTAAATTACTGTCTCCAGCAGTTATTTAACTGTCGGAGACAGTAATTTAACTGTTAATTGACTTTTTTATTCTTAAAAAAATATTTTTAATTAATATTACTGTATTCGTTGCTAAATTACTGTCTCCAGCAGTTATTTAACTGCCGGAGACAGTAATTTAACTGTTAATTGACTTTTTTATTTTTAAAAAAAATATTTTTAATTAATATTACTGTATTCGTTGCTAAATTATTGTCTCCAGCAGTTATTTAACTGCCGGAGACAGTAATTTAACTGTTAATTGACTTTTTTATTCTTAAAAAAAATATTTTTAATTAATATTACTGTATTCGTTGCTAAATTACTGTCTCCAGCAGTTATTTAACTGTCGGAGACAGTAACTTAACTGTTAATTGATTTTTTTTTTTTTTTAATTTTTTTCCTTAAAAAAAATTATTTAAATTAATATTACTGTCTTGGATGTTAAATTACTGTCTCCAACAGTAATTTACCTGTCTTAGATAATAATATTAATAATATTACTGTTCGGAAAAATAATATTCATAATATTACTGTCTCAAACAGTAATATTACTGTCTGAGACAGTAATTTAGTAGTCAAGACAGTAATATTAATTAAAATTTTTTTTTTTTTTAGGAAAAAACCCTTTCTAAAAAAAAAAAAAAAAAAAAAAAGAAAAAAGTCAACGCCGGAGACCGGCGGTCAACGGTGGTTGACCGGACGGAAAAAAAAAGCAGGAAAAAAAAATTCAAAAAAAAAAAAAAAAAAAAAAAAAAAAAAGTCAACGCCGGAGACCGGCGGTCTCCGGCGGTCAACGCCGGAATCTGGCCGGAAAAAAACAGTTCAGAAAAAAAATTATTTTCTGAAAAAAAAAAGTTTTGCGGGTTAATGTGATATATTTGTTTAAATCCGGGATCAATGTGTAATATTAAGGAAGTTAGAGCATAATGGGTGGAATTGTTAAGAATTATATTATTGAGGGTATTTTAGACTAAAGACATGGGGATGGGCTTAATTGAGAGACTGTTTTTTTTGTGGACTAAAATGCATTTAAGTCCCATGTGATGGGCCTTTTTGCCATTTGCCCTTTGAATAAAGACTCGTAATTGCATACTTACGTATTTCCGTGTCGATGCTACATAGATTCTTCCATTTTATCTCTAAATAAATACGACGAAATATGAAAAGTCTGATTGCATCATCCTTAAGTCATAATGTTACATTATTGTAAATGTGGTTTCACATGAGAATCTTCATACCGTTCACACAGTACAAATATAGTACATATTTTCCAGGAATTTGTTTTTTTTTTTTTACCCAAATATACTTGCGTTTTTCAAAACCATTCCATCCAGAAGATTATATATATATATATATATATATATATACTTTAGATTTCCGAATGACGACATGCGTGATTTCAGAATATCTGGAATTTTAGGACCAAAACAAATGACTATTAGACAAATAATCCCCTGGAAATTCAGAATTGAATATCCATCAATATCAGAATATCATCAATTCTTATTTTTGGCTCCATGAGTATCGGAACCGTTTGGTTAAATTTCGAGAATTTTAGAAAAAAACGTCGGCCAGCGATACAAGCTGAGACCGTGGGAAATTGAATTTGAACTCGATGAGTGTCCAATACCATTTGGTCAAATTTCGAGAATTTTATCGGGATGAAGTCGGAGTAGTTTTCTTTAGCAAGGTGCATCACAAAAATATATAATTAATTTATTCTAATAAATAAAAGAAAAGCAAGACCAAATCTTGATGAGATAAGAAATAAAGTTGTTTTCATGTATATCAGATGATTTTCTTGTCCTGAGGAATTTTACACTTTAGAAGCCTGAGTGGTGATTTGTGCTTTTGACTTCCTAACTAATTAATTGCTTTTTTTGTGTATTATCTACACATTATTTAAACATGTTTAATTAGCTATTAATTAATTCCTCCAAGATTAAACACAGAAACCCTTCTTTCTTAATTTCCACTTAACTTCATTTTTATTAGTCAAACCTAAAAAAGTAACTAATCAAAGTCGCAGCAGCTATGTATTCTTATGCCGACTTAGTTAGGGATACCTATCTGTTTTTTAAAAAATTGGCAAAATATTGAAGTTGAATTTTGTGAATATTTATATTCAAATTCGCGATCTCCAATATAATATATGTTACAACTTACCTATATATCTAGTGGAATAAATGCATAGTGTGTTTCTTTGACAACACGTCCACCTTGATAAATAAGGCGAGTTAAATTTTCGAGATTTGGGTTGGTGGCGCGAAAAAATATAGGTTCACGACACACTGCAAGGAAATGATTATATTACTAAATTTTAATTAAAATAATATATATGTTGTAATTTTATCATATTTCAAGCGTGTTTTTTCTATAATTAATCACAATTATTCTAATAATGCACTATACTTAGAGGTATTGGTAAAAATTCAAAAATAAGTAAGTATTCATAAAATTTATTTTATATTATTATTTTAAATTGACAAGTTAAAACATATTTACAAAAATGATGGGGGTCAAAAGTAATATTCAAAAACTACAATAACAAAATACCAAAAGAAATTATGTCGGACCTATATAAAGGAAATTCATAAATTTTATAATTAAAATGAAATAAAAAAATATGTGAACATTTGTTTCTTGTGGAAATAGAATAGTAATAAGTGATATATGCCAAATTGATGGTATTTTCATTTTGACCAAAATTGATGTATATTTACTTATTTACCTGACCAATATATTTACCTAACCGAATAATGGAATTCACATGGTACAAACAGAAAACGACTGAGAGAATCTTCCATCACAACCATTCCACTTTCTCACTTGCTTTTAACCTTCAACAATATAATATAACTAGTGATTTCTAAAATTAATCAAGGTCGAAGTCGGAACGAAATTTTCAAATTCTCCTGATTAAAATCCGTATCTTTTATTCCTACTTTCGAAGTGCCGGCTTCCGATTTTTTTCGAATTTATTTGGAATGGAATCTGAATTGTATATAAAATTATCGGAAATTCTGATTTGCGATACGGTTTTATTTCCGATCTGAAATTTCAGGAATTCTGCCGGTTCCGCGATATTCCGGAATGATTTTTTTGGCAAGAAAAATGGGAACCCAATCTTTACTTCAAAAAAATATT
>NW_012192872.1:1891846-1912773 GCF_000504015.1 Erythranthe guttata | reverse complement strand
ATCATTCAAGTCAAGTTATACATTTAAATTCATTAATGAGGGGGGTAAGTGTTACATTTATAACTTTAAGGGGTAAGTGTTACCACCCCTATAGTTTAAGGGTGCAAATTGTATTTAGCCCTTTTAATTTTCTTACCATTAACGAAATTAATATATATATTAATTATAGTGTGTGATTTAGGTGGTGTTTGCAAATGATTATTTAAAAGCAGAAGTTAGTGATTGTGATTTAAGTTAGTTTTAAGTGCTTATTTCTAAAAGTTGGGGGTGTTTGCAAAAATTTCGGAAAATGAACTAAAATTGAAAAAGCAGGGTTAGGGGTGCTTTTAAAAAAATAGCTTAAAGCAGATTATTTTAAGAGAAGCAAAAGCAAAAGTTTATTTTGCAAACACCTAAAAACAGATTATGAGCAAAAAAAACCGCATAATCACTTTCAAAAAGCATTTGCAAACACCACCTTAATCTTTTCCACCACATTGGACTAACTTTTCATCAATTTGTTTTAAGATTTTCTACTTTTTTATAATTTACGGAAGAAGAGAAAAAATTGAACTTCAACTACTAATTTAAAAGGTTGACTCACATGACTTTTTTGAAAGAAAAGCATAAAATGAGAATATCTTTTGGTTAATGGGTCGATGTGTATTTTACTTAAATATATATATTGTGAATAAGAGATTATGAACATAAAAAGTAGTTTTATGCATTGTATTATAAATTTATGTGTAAATTACGGCAATATGTAAGGTTAAATTACGAAAAAAAAAACAATTCATGTTTGGGTAATTACAACCAAACCATCAACTATAATCTTCTTACACGTCTATCATTGCGGTGTTAAATTTAGTGGAATTTCCTAGATTATGTGTATTTTCATTTAACCACATTCGAGCTCCACGTTTGAATAAAATGATCATAACATGTGTCTCTTGATTTGTAAATATCAGAAACTGCATTTTTGCAAAAACGAGTACAAACTAGAGAACAATTCCACGGAGTATAGAAGATTTTAGACGTGTAAGAAAATTCATAGTTTATGCCAAACATATTTTTGTTTCTACCTAATAAGGGGTGACCAAAATTGAAGCTAAATTTATAAGTTAGTTAAACGGGTGAGCTAAAAACATGCCAATTAAATGATTAAATGAGCTTACAATGAGGCCCAAAGCCCGAAACTTAATAGCCCGCCCATAAGGGAAAACAAAGAAAAATACTGAAAATCTGAGAGATCGAGTTGGCTCCAAGCTTCATCCAAGTTCATCTGTGATTTGGTATTAGGGATTTCTATTTTCATGTGAATTGATTAAAATCCTCACAAATGTTCGGTCGGAGAAGATTTCTGTCACTGCCTCTGGTCATTGGAGCTGTCGTGTAAGATTTTTTTATTTTTTTTCTATAATTTTCCTTTTGTTTTTTTATCATCGGCGCCCACATCTTAATCTGCTTGGAGAATTGATTATTTATGGAGGTATGCGATTGTTTAATTGAGCTCATTTGATTCATAGTTTTCGGAATTATCCACTGCTTACTGGGTTTTGAATAATTGAAATTTCTAGATTTATTTACCCTGTTATTTACATGATTCATAAGGAATTTAGGGTTCATAAGTAAATAGGGAACAAGGAAATGCAATCTAGGGTTTTGTTCATGATCTATTTACCCCCAATCGGAAAGTCCTATGAGTTCACATAGATTAACCCCATTTGTTTGTTTCTTATCTGGTTGATCTTGCAACAATTCTGTTAAGAGATCATCGGTTTATATTTGTGTAGAAACATCTCGACTTTTCATGTTTCGACTTTTTATCATCGGATTAAGGATTGAACCATTGACCCGTAACTGGACCTGACCTCATGATTAAGGGTTGGTTAAGGTTTTATAACTCATCGTCTCAATTCCCGATATTCAACTCTATCCATTCTTGTTCGTAATGGATGATAAAATTCTGACATTTCTTTCGACTACATAAAAAACGTGGGAAACGAGAGTGGGGGGAGTGAAATCAAAGCCTCTGTTTGTTTCTTTTGTTTCTCTGACGTGCAAAAATTCATCGTAAAATTGTGTTAGTTGTGGAAATAGGTGCAGAGTACTTATAGAAGCTGTGTGTGAAGCGTGAAGGCTCATGTAATCCCGGAAAGTCGAGTGCAATTTCTGGAGCATTGTAATTAAACAATATCGAACTGTTTATAGTTGTTTGCTGAAATGATGTAATCAGTTTCACTTTCGGTAAAATATCTGATTTCATAATTGCCTCGTATGTCTTTTTCCAGGATAGGAGTTGTGTCTGGAAAAGCCATATTCGGTCCCCCTCTTGACGAATACTGGAAAAACAAGCTCCAACAAGAAGCAAATGCAGCAGCAGCAGCAGCAGCAGCAGCAAAAGAGTCCGATCCCACCTCTGCCTAAACGCGATTTTAACTCGTTGACATGACAAAAGACAGAAAATCTACTTCACTACTTTTTTTTTTTGTTGCTGGTTTTCATGTTGAATTTCTAATGTATACATTTTAAATATACAGACAGATGCACAAATGTAATATTACCACCTGGATCAAATTTCTTGCTGTTCAATCAGGAACCATACTTACAGAAAAGTTTATATTCAGTAACTGATCAAGCCACAATAAAGAATCATCGTCATCGAAGAGAGAGAGAGCAGAAATTAGTAGGGGGCCGTCGCCAAAATCCAAGGGCTATTCAATATGTTCAGACACAAAGTAAGACACAGAGTAGCAACTGTAACAGATTTGTCGCTCACATGCCGAATTGCTTCAACTCCCTTATCGACAACTTCTTGATGAACAACGTCAACACTTTTCCTCGTACACTCGGAAAATTTATCGAGCACAAACTCCATGAAAGACCTCACCGTCTCGAATGTCACTTTCCCCGTCATATCAAGAACAAGCCTCCTATTACTCGGCACAGCCAATGTCTTGGACACGTTCCTCACCCATCCAATCTCTCGATTCGTCGATTTCTTCGATTTCGCACTAAACCCGTCTTCAAAATCGATCTTTGAGTAATTGGAATTCGATTTTGGGTTTGAATTCGTTGTCCATTCTTGATGAGATGTTCGGATTAACGTTTCTACTGCACCGTTGCATACGGACACTAACATGTCTTTCGCTTTAGCTTCGTTTTTCGGATTCGTCAGTGCGGATAAGATTTCGTCGTATGTGTTTATATTCATCGTCTTGTCCAAATATACGCCCACGGCTGTGCTTACTAACAATCGGATGCAATCTCCGATCAGCTCTCTGCAATTATCCTCACAGACGAAATCAACCCACGATTTCGAATTTGGAAGACTGTCCGAATCCAATCCTCGATTATTATTCTGCCATTCGTTGACTAAACCCATTGCTAAATTTCTGGCGAAACTCCCGACGATTACCGAAGCGAAACCCGACCCGGAATCGGAAAACAGTTTATCCACGACCCGATCGGAGAAACCGGGCCCACTTTTTTCGAACTCGTTGTGATGATGGTAGTAGCCTTGCAAGATTCCGGCAGTGGAAGCACTGGTGATTTTGGTCAACGACTCGGAGAATTCGTTTGACCTGGCAATTTTGGAGAGTTGCTTCAGACTTTGTGGGATTTGGTCGGAATCCGACCCGAGAAACTCCTTGAAGTCTTTGGAGAGAATCCCAACTGCGTCAGCTGAGTACGACACCGTTTCGGCGACGGCGAAAAATGCGCTAGTGAGTTTGGAGAATCTCCGCCGCTTCTCGATTACAGAAGGGGAGTTGTAGATTCTGTATGATGCATAGCTGGTGAAACCCAATGCTCCCAAAATAAGAACCCACTTCTTCTTCTTCTTCTTCGACAGCTCTAAATCCATAAATTCATAAAAATTCTTTACAGATGACGTGAATTACACGGAAAAGGGTAGAGAGAGAAAAGGGGAAGTGATGACGTAGGAAGAAAAATCTGCGGTGAAATTGATGAGATCGATTGAATTTTTCGGACAGACAGCTGGGTTTCTTCCAGAGATTAAAGGAATTTCAAGACAAAGGGTTGTCGTATAATATACGTATATAAAATACGACGTGTATAGTAATGGATATGGATGATTTGAAGTATGAATACGATTTATTATTATCTGGTAGAGTTGTTGTGAATTGTGATAGGAGGATGGATAGAGATGAATGAAGGGGGTTTATTTTAATTAATATTATACGATCAATTAAAGGGCGGCGGGCCCATTGTGTAGGTGGTTTCTTTAACTTGTTGATTTTGACAAGTCAATGAGTGGGGCGGGGCGGCTTTCATAAAGTAAATGGATGATCTTTATTTATTAAATTATCACGTCATATTCACCCCTTATATTTTAGTATTTAAATCCTCATTTTGTCGAATATGGCATTATTAATTATAAATAACTATTAGCCTTTTCGGATTTCGAGCATAATTTAGATTTGTGCCGTCCTCCGTCCGATCCACAAAAAAACTCAAAATCAGTCTTTCCATTGTTACCACACCGCATCGGACTTGGTGGGAGCTTCTTTTCCCCTTGACTGAAAATTTAAATGTGATAATTACAGTAAGGAAAAGAGAAAGGAGAGCATATATCCAGATTTGTTTATGAATTACCTGTTCTTAGTGAAGAACTCCTTGGCGGCGGCGGCGGCGGAGCAGACCACCACCGCAGGCCACCACCGACGACTTTAAGCACACCAGCTGTGAGAACGTCTCCAGTCCCCGCATAGTTCCCCATGGGGTTTCTGCGGTCAGAACGGCGGCGACGGCGGTGGAGGGGATGTGGAGTGTGTACGACTTGTTGGCGTCATATGCAGGTGCGGCGGTGGTGTCGGCAACTGTGATTGTGAGGGTTTTGAGCGGCGAAGACAAAGTGAGATTGAGTGGTGGAACGACGAGGGGACGGTGGTGGTCGATGAGGATCGGCGGCGGTAGCAGTGGACGGCGGGGGAGAGGCAGTGGTGGTGGTGAGGAAAGATGAGAGAAATTAGGGTTTCAAAATAGTATATTGACAATTAATGGTAGATTTGGAATTATAAAAATAATACTTAGTGGAATACCAACCAATGGGGTTTTCTCTAATTATTTTTGGAAGGGGGGTTTTGCTTAACTACATTTCCTAGATGAGGGGGGTCTTGCTAATAATCCAATTTTTAAGAAAAACAAAAGCAAAAGTTGATTTTGCAAACACCTGAAAACAAATTATGGGCAAAACAAAGCTCACAATCACTTTCAAAAAGCGTTTGCAAACACCACCTTAATCATATATTCACTCTGAGTAGAAATCTCTATTTTTCTTTCAATTCCAAGATAAATTTATGGACAAATTTCGAATTTGAATGAATTTCCCTAGTTAATTCTAAAAGTTAAGAAAAAAATTAATTTAATTCTAAAAGTTAAGAAAAAAAATGTCACAACAAATTAAATTTGCAAATCAGCTAGTAATACTTAACTTTTTTTAATGGTATTTTGGTAATTTAAATGTTCACAATTAAATATTTTTAATATTGTGTAATATATTTTTTAATTCAATTTAATTATTATATATTTAAATTTTAATTAATGCTACCCGTGCATTGCACATGGGAAGAATTGCTAGTTTATAAAATGAAATGTAACAATAGAAAATATAATAATAAAACTATTTGATGCAATTGAAGAAAATAAATTTATTAAGGTATCACAATGATATAATTATGAAAAAAAAAGGAGGGTATCAAAATTATCTATATTAAAATAAAATAAAATAAGTATTTGATGATTCAACTCAGCTGTTGCAGCTTCCCCACTTTTCCGAGCCGCCGCGCTTAATTGTAACAGAAGACCCATGCGCCACGTCATCCTCCTACTTGATACGTGGCGGCGTCCAGCTCTGAATCATCTCCTCCTTCGTTGACTAAAAATTAAATACACATCATCACAAATCACAATCACATCTGCTTTATATAACCCAAAAACCAAAACATCAATAAACTCCACGCAAAAAAATAAATACACACATACACACTTTCTCTCTCTCTCTCTCTCTCTCTATATATATATATATGTATATATACGCACATTTCTCTCTCTAGAAAAAAGTAATTAATTAGCCACACATCCTGGGGGCTAGCTACCTCCGATTTTCCTCCTCCCAGAGAACAGCGTCTAGTTTCTTCCTAGGTAAATTAATTCATCCTTAATTCATTTTTTTTTCTTCCTCTTTGCTTCGTAATTCTATCACATTCTTTGATACGGAATCTGGGATATATCAATCTCGTGTTTATTTATCTTATTTCATTTTAATTTTGGAAATTTGAATTCAAGTCGGTTTAATTTTCTTTATGTTGAAGAAATCCAATTATCTCAATTTGGTTCGTGGATATTTATAAAGGTGTTTCTTTTTGTTGCTTTCTTGAATAATTGACGTGAAAAACAAGATTTACACCGTTTCCCTTTTCTTCCCCCCCTATATATATATGTATGTATATGTATGTAAATCTTGCATTGCATTTATGAATTTTGTTTATAATATATGTTTTTGTTGCAGTTTGATAATCCTCTGAAATTAAAGAAATTAGTGGTTTGGTTTGGGGGAGATGGATATTACTTACAGACCATACATTGATCCTGAATTCAGTGTACTAATCGATAGGATTCATCCACCGAGGTGATTCTTTAATTTGCAACTCAGTCCCTTATTAATTTATTAATTCTTTATTATATAAATTGTTTCACTTATTTATTTGGTCTCTTGTTTTGAGATTTCTAGGGTTTGTATTGACAATGATACCTATCCAGATTGCACTCTTGTGAAGGTCAGTACTTTAAGTATATATGTATTTGATTTTGAGATAATTTGTTCTGCGTATATAAAAATGCAATCTTTATATTGCTGATGGTGATCGAGTGTGTCTATTTGTTATCGAGCTTTTGTTGCGATACAATCGAGTACACTTTACAAAAACTAAGTGAAACCTTGAAGTTATTAAAATTCATCAATCATATGTGAAATTTTACGATTTTAAGCAAACACTAATCCTAGCCATTATGCAAATATCGGTTATAAATCCTATGCCAGGAATTCGACTCCGAGCGCAACATAAGAATCGTGTCATCTATTTTTTATGGTGTTAATTTGTGCTAGTTACGTTCATCATAACAAGATCCGATATATATCTAATTTGTTTTACTAATTAACAAAAATAATTAGGCATTTCTTTTTGTGAAGCTACTTTGAAATGTTTTGCACGTAGTTTATGGTCTTCGGGCCGGGCCTGAGTTTTGGGACCGATGTCAGTAAAATGAAGTCCTGCAGAAAATGGCCTGTGACTGTGAAAGAAATACCTTTACTAATTAATGTACATTATTAATTAGTTTATTTATTAAAGAAATTATTATTTTTAATTTGTTCAGGTTGACAGTGCAAATAAGCACGGGATGCTGCTGGAAATGGTCCAAGTTCTTACTGATCTTGACCTCGTCATTTCCAAATCTTACATCTCCTCCGATGGTGGTTGGTTAATGGATGGTATATATTTTCTTTTTTCTTTTTTCTTTTTCTTTTCATATATATAATTAATTTCACATTTACAATTAAAAAATATATATATATGAGCCCACCATGAAATTATTGGTTTTGATTGCATGGTTTTCCAGTCTTCCACGTGACTGACCAGCAAGGTGACAAACTCACTGACGAAACCCTCATTCATTACATTCAAGAGGTTTCTTTCTTTCATTCTTTTTATTTAATTATATATTATATAAAGATAGAAGTTGTTCATTTTTAGATAAAACAAAAAGCAATAATGTTATTTATTAATATTTTTTATTTTTTTGAAATAGTGCATTTGCCCAAGTAGGCAAGCTTCAAAAGATTCCTCTCCACCAATCACCCACCAACCAATCTTCCCCTTACACGTGTCCTCCACACAACACGTGGCCCTCGAGATGACCGGCACTGACAGGCCGGGCCTAATGTCCGAAATGTCCGCCGTACTCGCCGAGCTCGGGTGCCACGTCACCTCGGCCGTTGCCTGGACCCACAACGGCCGTGCCGCCTCCATCATCTACGTGGAGGACACCGCCGCCGCCAGCAAATCCGGCGGCTCGGCGGCCATGGACCCGTGCCGGGTGGCACAGGTCCAGGCCCAGCTGGAGAACGTGGTGGAGGCCCACCACCACAAAGACGAGCGGCGGAGCGTCAGGATGGCCGCCCCCACCCCCGGCCGGACGCACACGGAGCGGCGGCTCCACCAGCTCATGGCGGCCGACGGCGACTATGAGGGGTGCTGCTCGTGCTCCGGCGGGAGTAGCGAGTTGGACGATTTTTATGTGCATGGGGGGTGCCATAAGGGGCAGAAGAAGGGTTGTGACGGCACGCATGTGAAAATCGAGAATTGTAAGGAAACGGGGTATTCGGTTATTACGGTAAGGAGCCGGGATCGGCTCAAGTTATTGTTCGACACGGTGTGTACTCTTACGGACCTGCAGTATGTGGTCCACCACGCGGCAATCAGCTCTCAGGGATCTAACGCGTTTCAGGTAAATGCACGACGAAAAATTTATTTTCGATTTTTTATTATTTCCTTTTGTCAATTTTTAACGTTGTGATTTAATCAAGCAATACAAATGGTAGAAACGTAGAATAATGAAAATGAGTTTGTTGCATTTAGTACGTATGTGTTGTATCGAATTGTTAAATTTGGTTTTAATTTATGTCAGGAGTATTATGTGAAGCACAAGGATGGATACACGATCGATTCCGAAAACGAGAAGTGCAGAGTCACCAAGTGTTTGATTGCTGCAGCAGAACGTAGAGTTTCTCACGTAAGTTAGTTTTACCAAAAATGTTAATTTTTTTTAAAAGAAACGACAAGGCAATCTCGATAATCATCTATGTTTCTTTAAATAAAATGTGTGCAGGGATTGAGACTGGACATTTGCACTAGAAACAGAACGGGCCTATTATCTGATGTCACGAGGGTTTTCCGGGAGAACGGGCTTTCGATAAACCGGGCCGAGATTGGTATTCGCGGCGAGAAAGCTACCGGAACATTCTACTTGAAAGACACAACGGGGAAAAATGTGGGGCCCGAGACGGTTGATATAATAAGACATGAAATCGGCGGGTCCATTTTCGTGCACAACAAATCTTCGGGGGTATCTCCTGAAGCAACACCTTCTACTAGGTCGAGGAGTGGCGGGGGGAGTGGCGGTAGCAATAATGGGGGCGGAGCGGAGGAAAGATCGAGGTTTTCGTTTGGGAATTTGCTATGGGCACACCTTGAGCGACTTTCGAGCAATTTCAAACCTATAAAATCGTGATCGTCTTTTTTCGAGACGGGGATTCGGTTACTCTGTGAAATGGTGTAGTTAATGTTGTTCTTTGAACTAGATTAGTTGCTCTCTATGAAATGTGAATGAAATTATTATATTAGCTAATCCACCAAAATAATGGGGGGAGTATTGTATTAGAAAAGTAATGTGTATGTATTTTTCTCTACTTTGCTCTTTTCGCCTAAAAAATCAAAATTTCAGAAATTGGAATGAAAAATCAAAATTTCAGAAATTGGAATGAAAAAAAATGTTAATAGGAGTTTTTTCGAAAATTCTAGTTTTCTTAGTCACCTACAATATAAGTGCACATAATATTGATATGATATTTATGTTCTTTGAAAAATAGCCAAAATTTTCAAAAATATTTTCGAAAACGAAAATCGAATCAAAATTGATATTAAAGAGATAAATTAAAATAATTAAAAAAATATATTTGTGAGGCGTTCTATTTATATATTAAAAATATATAGAATATACAGTTAAACCTTTATAAATTAATAGAGTCGAGACTAGCAAAAACTCTATTAATTTAGCGAATAAATTATCGAACTAATAATGAAATACATTTTAATCGAGTTAGAATTAAAAGAATTGATTTATCGAGATTCTACTGTAGTATATTTTACAATTTTTATTTCCAAGTGTCTTTTTGTAAATAATATGAAAAAGTTTAAAGGGCTAGAGGTGGTAAGTGTTAGATTTGATACTAAAGGGGTAAAATTGATAAGCTGATAAATGGGAAGGACAAGCAGTGGTGGACAAATCTCAAAACATTGGTAGTTGAATGTAAAAGGATAAAATATTAGGGAGCTCAACGTAAATTAACCAATATATATGCTTCAGAAGTGCGCAAATAATAAAAAAAAAAAACCTTAATTGACCGAAGTTCAGTCTGTTGCTCTCAATTCCCACGGCAAAAAAAGCAAATCGCCGGCCACCGGAGTCGAATATTCGAAGCATTATTCGCTAACAAAAAAATGTCATGGTTGGCCCGATCCATCGCGAACTCTCTCAAGTTCGACGACGACGATGACGTCAGCGCCGGCCAGAAGCCCGAGATTAAACATCCCGAAAACCCTGATTCCGGTGACGACGAAGCTACATCCCCGACGTCTCCGTCGCGCGGTGTCAAGGAAGATCTGTCGGAGCTAAGCAAAACCCTAACCCGCCAATTCTGGGGCGTCGCTTCGTTCCTAGCCCCTCCACCCCAACCCGATCAGAAATCCGGCCCCGAATTGGCGGAATCCGATCAGGATCCCGCATCGGGGATCCGAGGTGACTTTGCGGAGATTGGTGGGAAGTTCAGGAGCGGGATTTCTCGGCTATCGAATAACATCAACGTTTCTGAAATTACCAAATTGGCCTCCAATTTCCTGCAATTGGAGTCGGATGATGAGAATGAAGAGGCAGCTAAGGAGAAGGGATTCGATTCATCGGGGAATGGAGCAGTGGGCGTGACTGAGGAAGTGTTGGCTTTCGTTCGTGATGTTGCGATGCATCCAGAGACCTGGTTGGATTTTCCATTACCGGAAAATGATGAAGAAATCGGTATGTTTACCCCCAATTTTGTTTTTGTCTTTTAGATGTTCTTTTTATATATCACTATTGCTATTTATGGGAGGATGATTAGATAATAGATACTCGTAGTGTTAGGCAACTAATTGAGCAAGTTGCTTAAGGAACTCCATTGCAGGTTTGCATATAAAATGGATAGATATATATATATTAACAATATCTTAACTTACTAACTGAATGGGCTGTATCAAGGCTTTACGATCTTTTTAGGAGTGAGATGTATTTGTATTGACAAGAATGCTTCGGGTGTTGGAATTATTCCGGTAATTTGGAATGTATGTTTATGTGCTTCATTGTTGAAGTTCTAATGAAACAGCATATTCAGGGCTCAGAATTCTAGATGGCTATACAATCGCAGACTCTAACCTTAGTTCACAATTTTCTCTTGAGTCTTGACCGAGTTCAACCTCTACTCACATTTTCTGATTGTGAGCTTCAAGTTTATTTCGAGCTAGGTCACACTACCATATAAAATGCATAAGATAAATGCTTATGGATTTATATAAATGTTAAAAAAACTAATGACACATTTACCCTTGTCATCTTAAGTGTTTGTAAATAAGATTAAAGATCAAGCAACATATTGAATTCAGATGCTAACTTGTTAAAATTTTATTATAATGCTTATCAAATTTAAAGTCTTTAATAGCAGGAACATGTCATAAAATTGTGAAAGTTATTTCTAAACTCTCTTCTACAAGAATATGTATCATAATCAGAATAATCTTGTATCACAAACTTATTATGTACTAACTTTAACTAGAGACCCAAACAATTTGGTTATATGACATTAAATATTTAATTAAAATTCTAGAAAATATGGCTAAAATACTAACTAATTTGGGCTCCATTTAAGGTCTCAAAGTAAGTCCCTCTCTGCTTACGCTCTGCTCAAGTATAAATGGGTCAAACATTGGGTTTTGAGCCCGACTTGATTCACAGGCCTACGCACAGCTTTCAAAGCCTCGTTCTTGTTACGTCTTTAACTTGTTTTCGTTCATGAAGTTCAATTCGTCGTTGTACAAACTAAAAGGGCATCATGGATCTTTTGTAATGAAGTATCCACTTGGCATATTTGACTACATAACACTTTCCCTCATTTTCTTAAATCTTTGTCTTGCACTGTTATATTAGTCTCATTGTAATAGTTGGTAATGAATCTGAATTTACTGGTTATTTTTTTGTAAATGCTAGATTTTGATATGTCGGATGCCCAACAAGAACATGCCTTAGCAGTTGAACGATTTGCGCCAGAATTATCCGCGTTAAGGATTGAGCTTTGCCCTGAATACATGAGTGAAAGCAACTTCTGGAAGATTTATTTTGTACTCCTTCACCCGAGACTCGATAAAGAGGATGCTGTGCTTCTGTCAACACCACAGGTTCTTCTTTGTTTATCCTTATCATCATCATCCCTTTTCTCACTATTCTCCTTTGTAATGTTCTTATATCATGTTTAAAGTTCAAGAAATGGGAATCTGTTAGAGCTGAAATTATTTTTTTATGAATGCAACACACTTTTCGTTACGGTAGCAATTGGCTTAGTTTTTTAGTTGTTGTTGTGCACATAGTTGGTCTGATTTGTTCGTGCAAGAAGAACACTACCTCATTAGTATTCTCTGTTTTGAGTATGAAAGTAATGCAGTCGGTAGTGTTAACTATTAAATATTTGTTGGTGAATGGTCAATTTCACTCGGTAAATAAATTAACAAATTACTAGAGCACAAAGTAATAATTTAACATCCTTTTTTATATTTCCATGATAAGTGTACTCAGTTTTACGACTGAATATATCTTTCTAGCTCAGTACTGATGTTTTTAATCAAGAAAGTTATTCCATGATTACATACATCCTAATGTATCTAGTTCTGTTGGTCCAATTAATGAAATGAGAAAGAAGGCATAGCACTGGCACCCTAGTTATATAATTGACTTGTTTATTACGTTAGTTTCTCAGCTTAATTCCTCTGGTATCTACCTTAGTTTGAAAATATATATCTTTGAAGAAGGAACAAGCGGGAATATATAGGAAGGAGCAGTTGGAGTTTCTGTAGCATCCCATACTGATAAGATGATAAAAGTCGACTTTCATTAGAATACTGCAATCGTGTGCATGGTTGATAAAGTTCGTCATCTCTGTTCATACTTTATATTCTATGTTATTGATTCATCCCATACTTTTTAATTTAGAATCATTTCAAATCCTTCAATCCAGATGAAGCCTTATATTTGTTATACATATGATGAGAACCATGCATATTATCTCGTGTTTCCTTAACCGTCAAGTCTATTGATCTCGTAACTCCTCCCCTGTGCAGATAATGGAAGCTAGGGCTTTGCTGGCATATGAATTAAAGAATCGAAATACACCCAAAACAGAAGACTTTTCTGGGAAAAAATCTTCCGATCCAGAAGAAAATACTACCTCTCATAACGAAGAACCCCTTTCTGTGCCATCCCCCGTTCTTTCCAAAAGGGAGGATACCACAGCATCAACAGAACAACCTAATACCGAAATAGCAAAGCAATCGGTTGAGACAAGTGAAATCCAAATTACTGACAAATCTGTCGTTGAAGAGAAGGGTGATGTTGACCAAGTCAAAGATCAGCCTCGTTTCTTGAATGTCTCTGGTGAGAAAGACGAAGAAGACGATGCAGATGATTGGTTAAAGGAAGAAACTTCGGAAATTGATGGTGCTGCTGGAAGCGGAAACTCCATTCCCATCGAGAACGATGACGACGTGTCGTTTAGTGATCTTGAAGAAGATGACAATGATGATGTCAGAACGAGTTTCAGAAAATCGAACTACAGTTCTGATAAAGATTCTCGGGATTGGGTTCGACTGGGGAAGGGATCGTCTGGTGACTTGTCCTCCAAGGAAGTTGACGGTGACGACATCGTTGTCTCGTGATTCGTTATTTATACCTCGTAATATGGCCCTTTTTTTAATTATTATTGTTGTGATGTGAATAGATTAATTTGCATGTATTGTGTTCCGTAAGCTTTGTATATATTGCACTCGGAAATAAACCTTTTGGTTGTGTTTTCATACGAATATATTTTTATTAAACCGTGCAGTAAAATTTGGACGTCCCGTGTAATTTGTGCGTTGCTACAATTATATATATATGCCTTTTAATTTTTTGCTTTTTCCGGCCAAAATCCAAAATTCAAAGAGTGTACTTTTTTTTTTTTTCCCGAACAACTACAGACGCGGAATTGTTTTACACGTACACAACCAAATTCTTGCACCAAACAAGCTTGGAACGAAAGGTGAGATGACATAGAAGCAATACAATTTTGTCGCTTACGTCTTATTACCCATTGTTTTTGTTCTTCGATGATTTATATAACATTAAATACCGATTTTCCACGAGAAAAAAATCTTTTCAGAAGCAAGTTTTTAAAGCCGCTCTAATTCCCAAAGTTTCCAATTTTTACAAAACGTTGAATCGTAATTAGTTTTTCATTTCGAGAAAAAAAAAATGAAACTTCTGATCCGTCTTATCTTCATCCGATCCCTATGAGTACTAATTTTCTTTCAAATATATAGTTCAAAGTTCAAAGTAAAAGTTTTATTTCTTTCAAATATCTACATCTCAAATTCAAGTAAAGAAGACTAATACAATTGAAATTTATTACTATTCCAAAAAAATAAAAATAAAAATTATTGTCGTATTATTATGATAGTTGATCCATCTCCATCTACATTAATTCAAAGAGGAGAAAATAGGAGTCAATTAGTTTCATAAAAATATTGGATTAAAATAAAATAATAAAAATAAAAATAAAATAAAAATTCAACGAATAAAGGCTTTTTTTTAGAAATTCAAAGAATAAAGATGCCCAGTTGGCCTATGGGCAGGGATTAGCAGCCACTCTATTAATTAGCTCAACTGTACGTGACATCGTTGACAAATGAAAATTTATGAAACTATAATTAATATATATAGTTGATGTGCCTAATTCTTAATTGGGTTTTTGGCCTAAAAGGCCAAATCAATCCAATTAATAATAAAAGCCCAATTATCACATCTACTAAAATTCAATAGGATTTTAGTTATAACATATTGTCCCACATCGGATTTCTACAAGAAGTCTCCATATTTCATCACCTATAAATATGTGATTTAACTCATATAATAAGGTAAGCACTATTTAGGCAATTAATTAATATTATTTGCTTATATTGTGATAGTTTTCTGACTTGAGCGTCGGTGGCCCGGCGTGTCACCTAGTGTTTTCAACTGTTTTGTAGGTTAATGAGTGGAGCGATCCCTTCGACTACCTCGGACGCGTGGCAAGGACTCTCGGCATTCCCGATATTGGGCTTGAAGATTCCCGGACTTAGGAGACCTGTGGGCTTCAAGACCATTGGGCTGACCCAACATTTTGGAGCAGCATCATTTTGGCGCCGTCTGTGGGAAGGCAAACTAGATCACGTGTCATGACGAAGAGGATCAAGGCGATCCCAACCACTCGCCTCGAAGAGCGGAAGAGTGTTAGAGCCGCCTCGAGGAAGCGACGGAGTCTCAGAGCCGCCCCGAAGAGCGGAAGAGTCTTAGAGCCGCCCGCCTCGAGGAAGCGACGGAGTCTCAGAGCCGCCCCGAAGAGCGGAAGAGTCTTAGAGCCGCCCGCCTCGAGGAAGCGACGGAGTCTCAGAGCCGCCCCGAAGAGCGGAAGAGTCTTAGAGCCGCCCGCCTCGAGGAAGGGACGGAGTCTCAGAGCCGCCTCGAAGAGCGGAAGAGTCTTAGAGCCGCCTCGAGGAAGCGACGGAGTCTCAGAGCCGCCCCGAAGAGCGGAAGAGTCTTAGAGCTGCCCGCCTCGAGGAAGCGACGGAGTCTCAGAGCCGCCCCGAAGAGCGGAAGAGTCTTAGAGCCGCCCGCCTCGAGGAAGCGACGGAGTCTCAGAGCCGCCTCGAAGAGCGGAAGAGTGTTAGAGCCGCCTCGAGGAAGCGACGGAGTCTCAGAGCCGCCCCGAAGAGCGGAAGAGTCTTAGAGCCGCCCGCCTCGAGGAAGCGACGGAGTCTCAGAGCCGCCCCGAAGAGCGGAAGAGTCTTAGAGCCGCCCGCCTCGAGGAAGCGACGGAGTCTCAGAGCCACCTCGAAGAGCGGAAGAGTCTTAGAGCCGCCTCGAGGAAGCGACGGAGTCTCAGAGCCGCCCCGAAGAGCGGAAGAGTTTTAGAGCCGCCCGCCTCGAGGAAGCGACGGAGTCTCAGAGCCGCCTCGAAGAGCGGAAGAGTCTTAGAGCCGCTTCGAGGAAGCGACGAAGTCTCAGAGCCGCCTCGAAGAGCGGTAGAGTCTTAGAGCCGCCTCGAACCAAAAGAACTACGGGAGCGGCCAACGAAGGTGGTCAAGGCGATCTCCACCAACCGCTTCAAGGTAACGCTGGAGTCATAGAGCCGCCTCGAAGGAAGAGAACGACGGGAGCGGCCAACCTTGCGGGATCTTCAGCGCCGGTCATTTAGATGACTGCAGAGGAATTACAAGCCTTAAAAGAGTATCGCTCGACAGCCAAAGTTATTTCTCCGAACGAGCTCCTCGAAGAGGCTCACCACCACTCGCCTCAGTGTAGCGCATCCTCAGATCGTGAGCGTCGAAGATACGCTCGCCACCAATCGCCTCATCACAACCCATCATCGAACCGCCCCCTTCGAAGAGAAGCTCGCCGCCGGTCACCACGCCCCGTGAGGCAGAGGGCTCCTCCAAGGGAGAGAGCGGCGCATAGCCGTCGAGAGAGAAGTGTTTCTTCTCGGCCGGGTGTGGCACGCCACGAATCACGATATGACAGGAATAGCGAGCGCTCCTTTCGCCATAGAGACTCTATCGGAAATAAATTTGGAAGTAGATATTCCCAATCTGAAAAGAAAATGAGCCGTGAGGGCATTGATGACCGTAACTCAAGGAGACCTCGACGAAAAGCTTCGAGGCCAACGACCGCTCGCTTTGAAACATTCCCCGCTCGAATAAGCCCATTTGTTCCTGCCATTATGGAAGAAGTCTTACCTCTCGGATTTAGGATCCCCAATCTACCCCAATTTGACGGGACCGGAGATCCCCAAGAACAGTTAAATAACTTTTACGCCAAGCTTGACCTCTACGGCCTCAGTAACACAGCTTACTGCAAGATTTTTCAGACTACGCTGACTGATCAGGCACAAGTTTGGTTCAACGGCTTGCCCGGAGGGTCCTTAGACAATCTGGACCAACTAGCGACACATTTCCTTAACCACGACTCAATGAATAAGAAATATGCCAAAACTGGATCGTATCTCTTCAAGGTCATATAACGAGACGGAGAGCCACTCAGAGATTACATACAACGATTTGTCAAAGCAGTACATGAAGTGCGCCACGTTACTCACGAGATGTTAGCCGGCATACTACAACAAAATTTGAAGCATGTTCGTTTTCGAGAGTCCATCGCGGGCCGACCCCCTAAGACCCTGGAGGAGCTCTTGAACCGCGCTGGGAAGTACATACGGATTGAGGAGATCACGGAGACGAGAGTACCCCTTAAACGAAAGCGCGACGTGGAAAGCCACAACTATAATAGAGAAGAAGAGAGACATCCCATCGAAAATCGCACCTTCGGGAAGTTCTCACCTCAAGGATAAACTTCTTGACATGATGATCATCGCTGAGCAGAAGGGTATTCTTCAACCACCGAAAAGGAGGAATGAGAATCCAGAACGACAAAAGTCGGATAACTACTGTGAATACCACAGAGCTCGAGGTCACACTATTGATGAGTGTTTTCAGCTTATGCGAGCTCGGGAGACTTGTCCAAAACGGGCACTTGAGAGAATTCCTAGAACAATCGCAATCCTGAAGAAATACTTTACTTAGTATTTACTATTGCCCCATGCGGGCCCCATGTAATTTATTTTCAGCAATAAGTCGGTGGCATACCCGCCCGCACAATATTTTCAAGGCATACCGCCAGTCGCATGATTCTTAATAAAATATTTTAGTCGGTGGGATATCGCCACCGTGATTTCTACATCAACAATTTGTCTTCTCTACGCGTTTTCGTTCAAGACATCTACAATAGATTTAACAAAAAGTCAATAGACTCAAAAAATAGCTAAAGGAAAAGATATTAAGGATCACAAATGGTCTGGCCAACCCGAACCTTGGTTTCTCACTCCCCAAAGCTCCAAAAAATAGAGCAACTAAAGCTCCGGGGAGTCTTACCCGCCCTTCAAAACTTAGGTAAACGGACAGACTTCCTACATGAAAAACTTGAGGGTCTGATCAACCACCAAGTGTACAAATACGGACTTCCCACTAGGCGTTAAAGCCAAGGGATACCGTCTTACTTAAAAAGATATAGTAAAAGCTTATTCTTTACGAGAGTCGAGCCTCCCACTAGGCTATATAACTAAGGGATACCGTCTCACCGAAAAAGATGAAGCATAACTCATTCTTTACAAAAATACGGACTTCCCACTAGGCGTTAAAGCCAACGGATACCGTCTTACCTAAAACGATAAAGTAAAAGCTTATTCTTTACGAGAGCCGAGCCTCCCACTAGGCTATATAACCAAGGGATACCGTCTCACCGGAAAAGATGAAGCATAACTCATTCTTTACGAAATGCGTGCTCCCCACTAGGCAATAAAGCCAAGGGATTTTGCCCCGCTAAAGAACGACTGTTCCTAAGTTACTCCCAACCAGGCCCACGTGCCTGTGGCTCAACTTGGGAGTGGGGGGCTTAATGATGTGCCTAATTCTTAATTGGGTTTTTGGCCTAAAAGGCCAAATCAATCCAATTAATAATAAAAGCCCAATTATCACATCTACTAAAATTCAATAGGATTTTAGTTATAACATATTGTCCCACATCGGATTTCTACAAGAAGTCTCCATATTTCATCACCTATAAATATGTGATTTAACTCATATAATAAGGTAAGCACTATTTAGGCAATTAATTAATATATTTGCTTATATTGTGATAGTTTTCTGACTTGAGCGTCGGTGGCCCGGCGTGTCACCTAGTGTTTTCAACTGTTTTGTAGGTTAATGAGTGGAGCGATCCCTTCGACTACCTCGGACGCGTGGCAAGGACTCTCGGCATTCCCGATATTGGGCTTGAAGATTCCCGGACTTAGGAGACCTGTGGACTTCAAGACCATTGGGCTGACCCAACATTTTGGAGCAGCATCAATAGTTTATATATTCAATCCACTATAGATCTCAAAAAGTCAACAACAAATATACAACTTAGCATATAAATGACATAATATATATGGTTGGACAATTAATATATATACTAATTGATGAGACTAAATTAGCCACGTACAATAATATATATTTTCCCTTTTATTTTATTTAATAGATTATTAGATCTTGTTATAGATTTGAATATTCATAACTTGTATATTTGAAAGACTACTAATACAACATGGGTTCTAATTGGGCTTGTTTACATTTCCTAGACACAAGAGTCGTCATCCTGTCTATTCTGCCACGTGGCTAGTTCTTATTGGTCATTTTCATTGTCCCCCAGTCAGTTCAAGCATGTCCCCCATCCTTTACCTCCCAGAATTGTCCCCTGCACGACTCTCGAAGTACCGACGTAACGTTTACTTCGTCAGACGTGGAATTACTTCGTCAGCCTATCTCGTAGGATTTATACTTCGTTAATTACCCCTTGCGGTCTATTATGGTTTTATGGTATTGGACTTCCTTTAATTAGGCTTGGGCCCTCCCTTTGGACCCAAGTCGGTCCTGATCATCTGGATTTCATTTAATTGGGTTTGGGCCTTTCCTCTAGGCCCAAGTCAGTCCAGATCACTAATCCAAAATTATCGGGAAATTACCAAGAAAGATGGTTACCATTAACAATATTGGATTTTTAACACCACAATATTGGTGTACGTAACTCAATTTTAATATAATTGAAAATTTGAATTAACCTAGGTTCGATCCAACAAAAAAAATTCGTAGACCCGACCCGGTGAGGTGTCGAATCATGATAATTGACCCATCCCCATCTATACTACTCAGCAGCCCCCCTATTAATTAGCTCAGAGTTGACTCATGAAAATTTTACTTAATGGTGGGGCGAAACCCTAGTTAATATAATACACCATATATATATATATATATATATATATATATATATATATATATATATATATATATATATACTTCTAGACAAGTCCAAATAATACATATACATTATCAACATTCATTTATGACAAGATATAACTATACATACATGTGTATATATGTGTGTGTGCGTGATAATTAAGTTCCATAATTATCATTGTAAATAAGATTAGGGTTTGAGTCTATTTGTTTAAATTAATTTAAAGAGGGAAAATGAACTCCAAAAGGGCGATTCACAGCCGCAAGCAGCAGGGCAAATTCATGAAATGCATGAAATGCCCGTTACACGTATTGGCCGGAGCTCGGGATTTGTGCGTAAAGGGTCTGACGGTGGCTGGCGGCGGAGGGAACATCAGCTACGGCAACGCCATGGGCTGCCCAACCCCACAAATACCAACTATATCATCCAGAAACTTCGGCGGCGGTGGGGGAGGAAAAGTCGAGGCGGAGCTCCGGCATTCGAAATGCTCTGCACCGCCGCCAGCTTGCAGAAAAGCGGTTGCGTTCGAGAGGATCGATGAAGAAAACCCTTATGATTTTGGAGAAGGAGAAAAATGGGTTTTGCTGGGGAATGTACAAGTTACGGAATTTCAAGAAAAAACGAAGCTTAATTAATTAAATAATCTCTTCTAAAGAAGTAGCTGTGTTTCGAAATCTATGTATTGGATCTCAGTTTGGGAATAAGTATTTCGTTTGATAATCAATATTAAGATTAAGGTTTATCGATTCTCTTAGATTATATTTAAGTTTAATTTGATCGTAAGTGATTAAAAACGGACTCCGATCATTTTTTGTCTTATAGAGATGTAATAAAACAGAGATGAGAGATGTTATATGTAATTTCCGGACCCCCTTCTGAGGAGAAGTACTTATATAAACCGTATTACCAAAATACCGAAGAAAGGTAGTACGTAAACGATCCACAACTAA
>NW_012192872.1:1878469-1891746 GCF_000504015.1 Erythranthe guttata | reverse complement strand
GGATCAATATTAATCCCACTAGTATACTTAATAAGTCAACCATAAACATATATATATATATATATATATATATATATATATATATATATATATATAAGTGAGTTACGTTGTATAATCATTGTAAAGAAAGCAAAATAAAAATGAACTCCAAAATGGTTCACAATAGCAAGCAGAGCAAATTCACGAGATACATGAAAGGCCCAATCAAGGTGTTGACCGGAGCCGGCAATTTGTGCGTACGGAGTATCACGGCGGTTGGCGGCGGCGGCGGAGGAAACATGATCAGCTACGGCAACGCCATGGGCTGCCCAACCCCACGCACACCAACTTCTACTTTTGAGGGACGACGACCTGCAAGGCACGCCGCGGCCTCCACTCGTGGAAAAGTTGAGGCGGAGCTCCGGTGCCGCTCGACAGGGTCGTTTACTCCGGTCGGCGTGGTGGTGGTGCCTCGCCGCAGCCGCACGGTTGCGTTCGGGAGGATCGATGAAGAAAAACCCTTTGATTGTTTTGGTGAAGAAAACTGCAGAGTGGGTTTGCTGGGGGATTCTTACAGTTATAACCCCAAGAGTAGAAGTTAAGCATCAATTTCAAGATAGTTTAACCTAATTGGAGCTAGCGATACTATATATATATATATATACACACACACACTGTGTATGTAATCTCTTCTGAAGAAGCGTGCTCTGTATGATTATATATTGAAACAAAAAGTTTATCAATCAATTAGCGACTCTTGGTCGATTCGTTACTTCTTGGATATTATTGCAGATCCATCAATCTATATAAGATCTATAAATAATTTTATATTACTCTTGCATTTTTATATAAATTATGAAATTACATATAATATAGTAATATTTGGTAAATTACGGGCACCCGGTCAGAGGTTAGGTCAAATTAGGAGAAAAAAATCATCTTGTTTTGGTAATTACGAATTACAACCACCTTTCAATAATAAATATTTTTTCACGTTCATCGTTATAGTGTCAAATTTAGTGAAATCTTCTAGATTATGTATAATATTCTTTCAATTATATTCGTTTTGTGTAAAAATATACTTTTTGATGCACCACAATCTGATATTTAAAAACCAAAAGACACACATCTTATGATCATTTTTTTTTCAAAATATAGAGCTCGAATGGGGTAAAATTAGTACAAGCAAAAGAATATTCGTCATAATCTAAAAGATTACACATAATTATTATTTTTCGTAAATTAATCTTATTTAAGCTACGTGGAATGTACTCCTAAAAAATTACCTACGTTTTAGAAAAAAAGGCTTATAGAAAGATATTACACAAACACATTCTTAATTTTCTTCATAAAAAAATAGAAGTAAATAATAACAAAATAAAATAAAAATGACACGATAAACTGAGTACATAAACGACGACGTATTATAAATTAAATCCATTATAAAATGAAGTTGCAAAGAAAAAGAACAATATAATTAATAATCTAAAATAAATGAAGTTGTTTCAAATTAATTAAGAGGAAATTAATTAAAGGGTTCGTGGAGTCAAAAGAATGGATGAACACCATTCAAGCGAAGAAGGCGACAAGCTGAACCCAAGTGGGCTAATTGCCTCAAAATTACTCTCCGTTAATCTTTTATTTCTGGGCTTGTCTTCTTGTGGAGAAATTGTCAGAGGCGGTGGCGCCACCTCCTGCAGCCGCGTCGTCGGCAGGAATTCCGGCGGCGCACCACCGGTGAGCCTCTGAACAACATCCCTGAAATCAACGGGATCCACCTTGTACACCTTCGGAGGGTTTGGTGCCGGCATCGGCGAAATGGGCTTCTTCGTAATCACGCTCTTGCGGACGGAGTGGAGCGAGGAGCGGTGGGCCTGCGGCGGCGGCGGCGGTTGTTGTTTCCATCTCTTCTCTTCCTGACCATGCTGATATATTTCAGAAGAAAACTGGTCGGCGGAATAAGAAGATGACGAAGAAGCTGAATTGGTAGTTGTGTATGAATTATATGACTCCATTTAATTTCTTTTTAACCTGGGTTGGAAAATTTATATGAAAATTAGATGATGATTCGTTTTTGGTGGCGCGTGCATATATATATATATATATACATACAAAGGACGGTGTAAGTATATTTTTGGTTTGTCGCGAGCGTCGGCGGGAAAGGGGAAACGGTGTGTTACGTACATTTGCGGTGCGCAAGTTTGACCCGATTAAAATAATAATAAAATAAAATTATTATTATTATTATTATTATTATTATTATTATTATTAAAATTGGTTACGTTATTAATATTATTCACTTTAATTAGTGTCCTTAATTGCCTTGAGTCACGTAAATAAATAATGTGAATTTTTATTTTTTAGATAACCCGCCGCCAGATATATTAAATTAATTTTACATATATTATAGGTCAAATTACGAGCACCCCTTAGTTATGGTTAAGTTAAATTAAACCCCTTCTTATTTGGGTAAATACAGCTACTCCTTAACTATGTATTATTTTACGAAAATATCCCTCCAAAGTTAAATTTTAGGGATGTTAATTCGGTAACAAATCAAACCGAAATTTCAGTATTTCATATTGTTTACCGAACTCAATATACGATTTAGTTCGATAAATAACGGAATTACATAAATTTTATGTAAAAATATTTAAAATGAGGGGTGGTTGTAATTACCCAAACAAAATGAGTTTTTTTTGTAATTTGATCATACATTAGGGGTTGCCGTAATTTGCCCTATATTATACATATAGTAACATTAGAATATAAAATTCAAAATTCAGCACGTGAAATTCAATTAAGAATATGTAAGCAGCCACGTAAAATTGCTGGATCAATCAAATTTTGTTATGCTTTCTCTTCTCTACGACTCTTGCTAATTACGTATACTAATTAAGGTGTTGTTATTTGATTAGGATTAAGTTTGATAGTGATGGGTTGGGTTTGGAAGAGTGGGCTTTATCCATATTCGAGTTGGATTACCACATGGTTTAGGCCCATTTCAAGGGCCCATCACAAATAATAATAATAGTAGAGCGCGAGGCGTTTTATGATTCTTCTGCTTGGGAGATACGTCGCCTAGAGATACGATAAGTGGTATGGATCTTATGACATAGAAGTAGTTTGCTTGAAAATGAAATTTGAATCAAGGAAATCTCGTTATTTAACGAAGAGATACACATTTTCTTTCGATAACTATCTCTCAACACCTAATTCCGGCGAGAGGCTCATTTTCTCCGACGGACAAAAGAGATTGTTATAAAAGAAAACTTGACTGCATGCGAAATTACGCGATCAGATAGCTAGACAATATAATTAAGTGTGTGTTGAATAATTTGGGTTTAAGATTTACAATCATTAAAAGAATCGGGCCTGAATTTAAATGAAACATATGAATAGTAAAATCAGAATGGGCTAGCCTTGACTTGGGCCGAAAATAAATTGGTGATAATTAATTTTTAAGACAAGCCAAGCCCGCTTGTCTTAAAATTAATTTAAATAAAAAAACAAAAGCAATGATCTCTCTATTTATTTATTTTGTCGATGAAGATAAATAATCAGATTATAAATTTAAAAAAAAAATAAAAAAAAATTGGGTGATTAATTAAGTGAAGTTAATTAAGCACAAATAGCAGTTGACTAATTAGGATGGTGATATCATCTAAATTCTTAAGTGTGATTAGTCCCTCTCCACCGTCACTTGCAAAATTCAATTAATGTAACTAGTTGGGCCATGGGCAGGACTAAACAGCCATCTTATTAATTACCGGCATCTATTTATTAATTCTATATTTATTTAGTTGACAAATATAATGATGGTGTGCTCAAGTGGTGACCGCCAAATCATAGTTACATCATATTACAATTAATACTTCCCTAATTATTATCTCTACTCCATCTATTTCAAATTAACTAACGTACGGTATCCTTTAGAAAAAAAAATTATTGTGTCATTTTACTTATTGATTTAGAATTTCAATGATATATAAATTATCATTTTTCAATTGTGCCCCTTATCATTCTTAATTATTCGTTGGATTTTGGGCTTAATGAATTTTATATTTTAACCCATTAGTCCAATCTCCTATGAGGCCCATGTGATCGGGCAAACTCTGAGAACCCTACAGATCATCAATCTTGACAGTTGATTCTCATTTATTTGATCCACGTGACTCGTTCGAGGTATTTGACTTCCACCTCTCACCAAATCCTGATTTTTGATCTTTCTCACTCTCTCATGGTCGAACCACCACATTGAATGCATCTTGGCATTTTCCGGTGACACAGCCGTTAGACTATGACGATGGTTGTACCGTTTAAATTCTCCGATTTAGAGACAATTTGTCTATTTCATCTATATAGTAAATCGTTTGGTGAGACAGGGATAAAATACACACACAATTTGAATCTCTTCTAAGTTTCAAGTCTCTGTTTTTTAGTGATCGAGTAAGACAAACCTCTAGAGTGAGGGAAACACAAGTAACAAAGTTCAAATTTAGTGAGGTTGAGGGTTCTAAGTGAGAGTGTTGAACAAATCGAGTGATTTTGGCCGTATCTAGAGTTTGTGGGTGAATTGTGTTTTGTGTTTGGTTATAATTGGAGCCACTGTTGATGGGTTTTGAACCAGAAAAAAGGTGACTAAGGAAATTGAGCCGTAAACAGAAAGTTAAACCCCTTCATTTATTGCCGTGGTGCTACTCATAACTTCTTTGTTTGTGTTCATTTCGTTCATATTGTTCTTTTTTTATGTGAGTATTAATATAAGTTGCAGAGTATTGGGGAAGGATCGGCAATCATGTATAATAATATATTCATTGTTTGTACACACTTTAGTCGGCAAAACTAGAATTGCCCTTAGTTTTAACAAAGAACAAATGATTGAAATATTACATTACTTGAAACTATTGCAAGTTAAACAAACAAGAAAATCTGTCTTTGCTAGCACTCAAAACTCCGACTATCATATATTAATTATTGAAAGGAAGACTTGTTCAAAATTGGCAACCCTTGCAATAATTTGCAAACCCACAACATTAACTAAGAAGATATACATTCATTAATTACTATAAACAATAGTCTTCTTTAATCAATAATTTCATGACGTACAAAGGATATCTTTCAACCCCACTAAAATTAACAATTGAAAAAGTCCACTACACATATTTACAATTATCATTTTTTATTTTGTCCTGCAAGGTGGGCCTAGCGATTGAAGCAAGTGAGTCTGTGTTAATTGACTCAGGTTCGAATCCTCTTGACAACGATCGTTAGATCGAGTCTGTCACACATTGTTAGTCGAATATAGTTTACGTCTCTTGTATGATTCGCAAGTTATTACACAATAGTATAAATTTATATACTGCACATGTACATGCGGGCGGGCTCCTTCATTAAAAAAAAATATTTTTTGCCATTTTTTCAACACATGCATGGGCTCATTCCATGTGCTATAATCCAATAAATGGCCCCCTTCACACCCCCACGTCACTTTCAAATTATTACTTTATCAAAACCCTAAATCACAATCTTACCCCATTAACAAATATTAAAATATATAATCTTTAATGAAAACCAATAGACGGATCAAATCATGCCAAATCAAATCTCACTATATATATACATTTATACGTGCAAGTTTTACCACTCCAAAATTTATTTCTCCATTTTCCTCCTTCCAAAAAAAAAAATTTAAAAATTCAAGCTGGCAGATTTTACGCATCGGAAAAAAATGAGCTCGAAAAGGGTTCGAAAGCAGAGCAAATTCATGGTATTCCTGAGACGCCCGTTTCGGGTCTTGGCCCGGGCCCGAGATTTGACCCTGAAGAGCCTGACGGGCTGCGGCGGCAACATCGCCTACGGCAACGCCATGGGCTGCCCCACGCCGCAGATACCCAGCCTCCCAAGAAGCTTCAGCACAAACGCATCCAATCCCAACAACATCAAATCCGCCGAAGAAGAGCTCAAGGACCTCCTCAGGCTCGCCTCCGTCCGCGGCATCACCGCCAAGGTCGGCCCGGAGCTCCGCCGCTCCAAGAGCTCGTTCCCTCTTGGCGCCGCCGCCGCCGACGGCGGCGTGGCGGTGGTGCCGCGGAGCAACACGGTGGGGTTCGGGAGGATCGACGAGGATAGGTCGTTCCATGATTTCGGCGAAGAGGACAAGCGGGGTTTGCTTGGTGGTGGATCTAATGAGTTTCCGAGGAGTAGAAGCCACGCCGCCGCTTCAAGAAAAGTACAGGCGTGAATGAACGAATGAATACACGATTGATTTTCGAGGGTGGAAACGGTCAAATAACGAAACGAAGAATTTGAATACATTTCTTGCATATATTGACTGTTTCCAATGTTTTCTTTTTTTTGTCTCTTTAGTTTTTGTCGTCTGTCTTAAAGGTATTACGTACTATTCATCCCTAGTGTGTGTTTGGAGGTGTAAAGTGTTTTTTCTTCTTCTTCTTTTTTTTTATTTTTTTTTTACATGCATGAACAAGTTTTGAATTTGCATCAGAAATTTCAGAACTAAATGTATGTTCATAGTTCGTTTGATTGTAATAATAAGTTGATGTAATAAATTTCGTGATTGACTCAGCACCTTGGTTATTATAATTTATATCTTGTCTACTTGGTTAATTAATTTTTGAATCTTTGATCACTTCTTGAATAATATTGCATATATTATATATATATAAACACGGAAGAATAGTGACAGTGACTTAGAAATTTAGTAATGGTTTGACAATTATTGTGACAAAATCATGGCAGGGATATAATGCAAGGTTTAATTATGTAATTAGCACTGCTATGGATTAATGTATAATTAATTAATTAACAAGCAATTGTAAAAGTAAAAAGTCAGAAATTGCAGACTTACGGTAGCAGAAATTAATATTATACATGATCTTATTACAGACAAGATGGTGACCTTATGTTATCTCTTGCTATTTGCATCGAAGATGACAAAAAAATCAAATTTAATTACCCCGGGCTTTTATTTTTATTGAAAAATAAATTAAATTAGCTCCTTATTAATTTATGCAAGTTAGTGTACCTACTGTTACTGTTACTGTTAGAGAGTGTCGACCAATTTTAATGATGAATTGGGAATTTATAACCAAAACCGCAGCTTATCCAATAAATCCGGCAGTGGTTGTTCATTTCACCTAATATGTCAAAGTTCTTGTTTATTTTATAGTTGGATTCCTTTTAATTTTGTATTATGGTTACTATTTTAAAACCATTAATCATGTATTTAGTAATTAATTGTTTGTGCCTGCATGGGTGTAGCTCAACTGGTTCCGGAGGTGGTAAGTTGGTGCAAGGTCCTATGATCGAATCCTGACAGCCGCAGTGTGGGAATTTAAACTCCAATGATAGTTGGTTCCTTAGCTTGTGGGCACCAGGTCCGGATCCGCTACATTAACGGGCCGTTGAGTTACCATGATTTACATTCCTCCATCAATCATTGTCGGGCCAAGGAATGAGGGCCCTGGGGGCGAGGGATTTCGCCTTTTGGTGCAAGTAATTAATTACTTGTTACCTATTGTAGGCTTGTACCAAGTGAACGCAGGTTTATCCAATGCAAGTTTACCTAGTGCATTTATATGATTGACTGGGTCTCGTATAATTTGAAAGTTATTATGGTTTATCCAATGCAAGTTTACCTAGTGCACTTATATAATTGTCCGGGTCTCGTATAATTTGAAAGTTATTATACGAAAATGTAGTTTGGTTACGTTACTTCATTAACACGAAAAAAAAAGTAATTAATTATTTTGGAATAAAACAAGAAATTTGCATTATATATACAGTTTTATAAAACTGAATGGAAACACATACCACAAGTGGTGCAATATAATATTACCAGCTGTAAATGAAATGCTGAGAATGTAGGTGCGTGCATATATAGTGGCTTAGTGGAACAAAAAGAACCTTTCAAAATATCCAAAAGTATTTTCTCTTTATTAAAAATAATAATAATTTTTTTTTTTTTTGACTTTATAAATATGTAAAATTAATTTAAAATAAATGATACTGTTGACTTACAAACATTATTGGACGAGCAGCCCAACTTGTTTGAGATTTGAGGTTAATTTTGATGACTTGATCTATCGAACTTCGATCTCCACTTGATTTTAATTTGTAAATTCCATGTGCATTTTTATTCTTAATTAAATAGCAAAAAACACTAATTATTAAAAAAATAAATTATATGTCAATTATTATACGATGAGAAATAATTACGATCTAGTTGTTCAAGACAAAAAATAATTTTTCGTGTTTGAGGTAATAACTGTTAGACATCGCATGAAGTAAATTAACTATTTAGTAAGACTTTGCATTTCGATTTTAAAAAAATCTTCTTTAATTTTGAAAATTGTTTTATTTATTAATTGCGATAAGTGGTAAAACCCGATGCAATCATGCAAAATCATTTTCTTGCTTAAAATTTAGACCGAAAAGCTGAAAAATCGAAAAATATCGATGAATCAAATAGTGGATCGTAACAAACAATCATATATACATTATTTTTTATAATTTTTTTTTTATATATTGAGGAAGATCAAATCATCCCTATGAACATGGAACTACTGTGTGGAATAAGTCCATAAATGGATGAAAAAAAAAAGATGAGGTGGATCGAATATTCTGATTTGACTTGTTTAACCGGTCTTCTTAACTATAATTAATTAACTATCTGGTTTGATTAATTCATTGCTGGATATGAATGTGATCTAACTGTTGATAAGTTCAATCTGAGTAAGCCAAATTTATTAATTAATTAGAATATTAATTTAATCTGATACTAATTGTGATCAATCTGCAAGAAATGGGCATGATCTGGACCTTGCTTAACATTAGTAATTAATCTAACATTAATTAATTTAAACCACCACTTGTTTTTCAAAGTAACCATAGCTTGACCTTCAACTTAGGTGGCCTACTTTTGCTGCCCTCTTTATAATTTAATAAATAAATAAATAAGTGAATGCAAAATATCTTTTCTATAATTGGTAGATCAATTTTTATTTTTTTAATTATTTTATTATTATTTTTTTATATATATTATTGTTGAGAAAATGGGCCCTTTGGACCCGAGAGTTTGTGATGTATGTGCTGACTATAACGAATCATAGTGGGGTTGAAAAATATTTACAATAAATTGTGTAGCCCATTTGTGGGGCTATTTATTTTTTTTAATTTTATTAATATTTTGGAAGAAAAAAAATTAATTTTTGATTTAATATTTTCATTTTATAATATTTCGGTTAATTTATAATTTTCGGAGTATTGAATTAGCCAAACACGCCCCCGCTCTCATTCAAAACACTAAAACCCTAAACCCCCTTTCTTGTGAAACCCTCTGCCTCTCTTCGCTTGACCTTCCTTCTCACTCACTACTCAGACAACTATGGCGGAGATTAAGCTCTCAGAGATGCGGGACCTGACCCGAATTGAACGAATTGGGGCCCATTCTCACATCCGGGGTCTCGGGCTCGACTCTGCACTTGAAGCCCGCTCCTCCTCCGAGGGTATGGTGGGCCAGACCTCCGCCCGCAAGGCCGCCGGCGTCATCGTCAAAATGGTACAAGAAGGCAAAATCGCCGGCCGCGCCGTCCTATTAGCAGGCCAGCCCGGCACAGGAAAAACCGCCATCGCCATGGGCATGGCCAAATCCATCGGCCAAGAAACCCCATTTGCAATGCTCGCCGGCAGCGAATTGTTCTCCCTCGAGATGTCGAAAACCGAAGCCCTAATGCAGGCGTTCAGGAAAGCAATTGGGGTTAGAATTAAGGAGGAGACGGAAGTTATTGAAGGCGAGGTTGTGGAGGTTCAAATCGACAGGCCGGCTGTCGCAGGGGCGGCGTCCAAGACGGGGAAATTGACATTGAAGACCACAGAGATGGAGACCGTGTACGATTTGGGTGGGAAGATGATTGAGGCTTTGGGGAAGGAGAAAGTGCAGAGTGGAGATGTGATTGCCATTGATAAGGCTTCTGGAAAAATCACGAAGCTAGGAAGGTCTTTCTCGAGGTCTAGGGATTACGATGCGATGGGCCCACAGACGAAGTTCGTGCAGTGCCCGGATGGCGAGCTGCAGAAGAGGAAAGAAGTCGTGCATTGTGTTACTCTTCATGAGATTGATGTTATCAACAGCAGGTATGAGTTTACCGTTTACTTCATTCTTAAGCGAATTCTGGAATGTTTATGAGTGTTTTGAATTGCTTGTATTGTATTCAAAATGCACGCGCAGGCTATTTTTATACTTATGCTACTTATAAGATTGCAATCTTGATTTCAATTGAAGACTATCTATCTAGTATGCAAGAAAAGAATGTTAGTAAATGATTCTAAATCTCCTTAAGTGAGGGCTGACATGTGATATCGTTTATGAAGACAATTTAATTCATTGTATTGTTAGACACTAAAAGTAATTTGCAAGTGTTTTATTAGTTACAGAATATAGCTAGTGAGTGAACATTAGGATATTAGGATATGCCATGGAGATTTGATGTGCTCATTAGCCTAACAATAGGAAACAGGGAGAACACGATTAGATAGAAGAAATCAATTACTTGCCAACAGCCTTACAAATGAAATTGGTTGGTAGACTCGTTGAAAGAATTGGCACGTGCAATGTCTGTTTTGGTTGTGGCAGTTGCCTTGCCAAGTTTCATGTCAAAACTCATTAGTCAATCATCTTTGGAAGGGACCCTTCCACAAAAGCTCTACGAAGTTTTAGGTCATTTACTCTATCCTCATTTTACTTTATGGAGGAAATTTGCATGCGTGCGAAAAGTGGTTTGCTAGAGAAAATCTTTCATTTTACATGTTCAACTACATAAGCATGAATAAAATGGAACATTGTTGTTGTAGCAATGTATGCTGATATATCCTTAAAAAGTTTATCGACAGTTGAGTTGTTTCATATTAAGCAATTTCGGCATGGATTTGCAAGGGTTAGATGAATGAATCCAATGTAAAATAGACTGTATTAAAGATACCGAGAAGGTTTGTTTTCCATACTTGTGTAGATTTTGTCATACCTTGTTAAGCTATTTTTCTGAGCCAACATAGGGTCAGGGGGGCCAAGGCCCCCACCCCTTCTCAAAATATGTGTGATTACTCTAATCTAAATAACAGCCTTCTCTCTAAATTTTCAGGACACAGGGTTTCCTAGCTCTGTTCACCGGTGACACAGGCGAAATTCGAGCCGAAGTTCGAGAACAAATCGACACAAAGGTGGCAGAGTGGAGGGAAGAAGGAAAAGCTGAAATTGTCCCTGGTGTCCTTTTCATAGACGAAGTCCACATGCTCGATATCGAGTGCTTCTCTTTCCTCAACCGCGCCTTGGAGAATGACATGGCGCCCATACTAGTCGTCGCAACAAACAGAGGGATCACCTCAATCAGGGGGACCAATTACAAGTCGCCACACGGCATCCCGATTGACTTCCTCGACCGCCTCCTCATCATCTCCACGCAGCCCTACACACCGGAGGACATCCGGAAGATTCTAGACATTAGATGCCAAGAGGAAGACGTGGAGATGTCTGAAGATGCAAAGGTATTGCTGACAAAGATTGGAGAAGACACTTCTTTGAGGTATGCGATAAATCTTATTACAGCATCTGCTTTGGCCTGCCTTAAACGGAAGGGTAGGGTTGTGGAGATGGAAGACATTAGCAGGGTTTACGAGCTTTTTTACGATGTGAAGAGGTCCACGCAGTACTTGATGGAGTATCAGAGCCAGTATATGTTCAGTGAGGTGCCAGCTGGAGAGGGTGATGAAGATGAAACCAATGCCATGGTTTCTTAAGGGGACTGTTTGCTTGCACTCGATATTCGTCTCGTCTTGATTGAATTGTTCATAATGCGGTTGGTTGTGTTTTGCGTGTTTTTAGATGTCGGCCGACGAATGTTGTGTAGCAAATTTATCTTCTAGTGGTTTTTGTAGCAGAATTTGAAGGCTTTTCTGAAAACTTGGTAGCTCCATTTATAGTACTTGATTCATCTGATTTTTATGTAATGTCTGATAAATATGCCTTACATTGTGTTTACTTGAGAAAAAACATAATAATGAGAAAAATCAGAAAATAAATATAAATAAATAGGGTAAATTACAAACCCCTGAGGTATGGTCAATTTATGAAAAAACCCCTCTTGTTTAGATAATTACATCTATCCTCTAAACTATGATGGTGTCAAATTTATCATAATCATCTAGATTTTGTGGAATGTTGCTCTAGTTTGTACTCGTTTTGTGTGTTAATACAGTTTCTGATGCACCACAATCTGATATATAAAAGTCAAAAAACACATATTATGATGATCTTGTTTCAAAATGTGAAATTCGAATGGGATAAAACGGGTACAAAAGTGATGATATTCCATATAATCTGGAAGATTCCACTAAATTTGAAGAGTTGAGGGGGTGGTTGTAATTATTCAAACAAGATGGGGGTTTTCGTAATTTGACCATACCTCAGGGGTGGTTGTAATTTACCCAAATAAATAAATAAAAAAGATTAAAAAATAAAAAAAAATTCCAATCCCACTATCTAATATTAAAACAAATACACTTGCTTTTGTGGCCTTGATATTGTTCTTAATTACAAAGTTGGTCCTCAATCTATCATTAATTTCACTTCAAAATTTTCTAACCCCATTAAATACATGGAATCGGATCCAATTATGCAAAGCGTGATTCTGATTACATTCCTTAAAAGTTATATTCATTTTCTCTATCTTAATAATTTCTTACTCATTTTACCTGCAAAAATTCCGACCACACAGATTTTTCCAGTTGGGCAATTTCTGAATACTCACAATTAGCTATGGCGAAACCTATTCTTCAGACCAAACCTTCTTCTTTTCCTAGAGACAGGATTCTATCTATTACAGCTGTGGCGGCAGCGATTCTAACATTTTTGGCAGTATGGACCTTCGCCGACCCACGCGCCACCTTTTCATCTTTGCTGTCGGCACGCAACGCCGCCGCCTGCGGCGGCGCCTCCACTAACACGAGCCAAATTTCTACGGAGAAAACATTTTACGACGACCCGGAAACTCGCTACACCATAGATAAGCCCATGATTAACTGGGATGAGAAAAGAAAACACTGGCTGAACCATAATCCAACGTTCGGGCCAAAATCGAAAAACGGCGTAATTATCGTCACCGGTTCTCAGCCGTCGGCATGCAAGAACCCACTCGGAGATCACTTGCTGCTGAGGTTTTTCAAGAACAAGATCGATTACTGCAGAATCCACGGCTACGAGATCTTCTACAACAACGCGTTTC
>NW_012192872.1:1862106-1876121 GCF_000504015.1 Erythranthe guttata | reverse complement strand
GCACTTTCTGGGGGGTTCAGCCTTGCAGGGGGGAGCCTCATTCGGCGTACGAGGGAGATTCCTTCTATGGGGGGATGGAGAAAGCGCTCAATTTTGCGGATTATCAGGTGCTTCGCAGTTATGGGTTCTTGCACCCGGAATATTACTAATGGGTCTTACGTCACTCCTTTGCCCTTCGATATTCATGGAGATGAATTTTGATTTTCTTTTTTTTTTTTTTTTTTACATTGATAAAAAATTATGGGAAAAGGTTAAATTTGCTAGTGCGCATAAGAAAATGTAAATGTCATGATTTTGCCTGCTGAAATGATTTGTGCAGGTGCAAATTAAACATTCAGGCACATTTTTTACCATTTCTCAAAAAACAAAAGGTAAAAAACTCAAAAAACTCTCTCTACCCTTTCGATTTTCGTTCGCAAAGCCCGTGCAAATCGTCAACAGATCGGAGGTAATTTTTACGTTTTTACGATCCTCTTGTTATGTAGATTACGAATCCGAAAAAAAAAACGAAAAAAAACGATACTTGGGAACGCTCGCCCGATTTCACGCGAGCGCATCCACTTCGCTCGCGTAAAATCGGGCGAGCGTTTCAATTTTAATTTTTTTTTTTTTTTTTTTTTAATAAATTTATTGCTTAAAAAACCGGCTTTTAAGTTGCTCGCATGGATTTACACGAGCGCATCCACTGCGCTCGTGTAAATCCACGCGAGCAACTTAATTTTAATTTTTTTTTTTTTTTTTTTTTTTAATAAATTTAATAAACTGCATTTATTCTGCACACGCAAAAATGCACGAGCATTTCAACAGTGCTCGCCTGATTTCACACGAGCACTGTTGAAATGCTCGTGCATTTTTGCGCGAGCAGAACCAAGTAAATTTTTTTTTTTTCGTTTCATTATTTAAATGTTTTTTTTTATTAAATGAAATATTAATAAAGTGTTTATTTAAAATGTAGAAAGGTAAATAGTTATGGTAAAAAGGTAAAAAACCATGGTAAAAAAGTGCCTGAATGTTTAATTTGGCCTGCGTATATCACTACCCTTTTGCCTGTTATTCTCCTTGATTTATTGGAACTTTTGCTTTTTTTTTTTTTTTTTCAATCTTCTTATTTTCCATTATTTGGAGTAGCACCTTGGCATGAATCAGTTTTATCGGTCAATCGATCCACTTTCGACTCACTTGTCGGCCCGATAGTTGGTAATTAATCGAGTCATACAATAGAGTTGGTAATTTTAATTATCCCATATATAAATTGGT
Organism: Erythranthe guttata; assembly: GCF_000504015.1. The sequence continues at coordinate 1,874,864 of NW_012192872.1, read as the reverse complement.
TGGTTGTTAATTTCAAGTTTACTCAAAAGTTGGTTGGCTGATATTACTCTACGATTTTCTTAATAATAAAATTTTATTACAAATATTCACTTGAAATTCTCAAGTTAAAGTAATATATAAAAGTAATATATAAAAGAAGCCAAAATTAAAAAAACTCAAAATATAAATTTATAAAGGGTTACATACAAAAACACCCCTGTACTATGGAGTTTGTATCAAATACCCCTCTATTACACATAAATACAAAAACACCCCTCACATTACATTTTTTTCAAAATATGACTGGAATACCCCTGCTTAGCCTATAAATTAAATGGTTTGTTTGAGTCATTTTCCACTGTATTTTTAATATTTTCGGTCAATTTTACTTGGGAAATTTTGATATTTATATTTTTTTCTCCAAAACATTAAATTACTTAGTTTTTCTTTCTCAATAAAACATTTTATTTCTTCTGGTAGTTCAAATTCTCAACAATCATAAGATTGCAAATGACAAAAATAAAAGGTTTTTATCATAAAATTAAAAAAAGTATAAGCAATTAGATGTTTTGGAGAAAAAAATATAAATACTAAAACTTCGCACGTAAAATTGACTGAAAATGGCTCAAACAAACCCTTATATATATATATATATATATATATATATATATATATATATATATATATATATATATATATATATATGCTTGAGTAGGGGTATTTTCGTCATATTTTGAAAAAAATGTAATGTAAGGGGGGTTTTTGTATTTATGTGTAGTACAGGGGGTATTTGATACAAACTCCATAGTACAGGGGTGTTTCTGTATTTAACCCATTTATAAACCTCTACGTATATACTACTGTTTCTATTTTATACTAACTTATTTCATATTCTTCATTATATAGTTACTTATTATAGAAATTTAGTAAAAAAAATCTTAATTTAAAGTTAGGATTTTCGCAATATAAATTTCCTCAAATTTTGAATATCTTCTTAAAAACGTTTAAATACATCTTATTATTATTATAAAAAAAGTCAATAATTAGATGATAATACCAACCAACCGACACAGTTTTTTATCCGAGGAGGTCGGTTGCCAACCATTATCAGACCTATAATGGTCGGTACAGTAATAATTTTCAATATTCAGTAAATCGATTTGTCGAATCGGGTAAATAATTGGCCGATAATAACTCGACTTGACCCATTCACAACCCTAATTTAGAGTGGATTAGCTAGTAATCAGGGTAATATTTAACCAGGGACTGACCATTGACCATTGACCAATCATCACTCACATAAGAACCGTGAAAATGATGAAGAATGAGAAGATTATTTCGTAAATTTTATTTGCCTTGTAAAGATCAAGGACTTTTATTTCATCAATTTAATTCCCACTGTTATGCTTAAGTCAATTAGCTAAACACCAATAATAGATAATTAATTAATTAATTATTAATAAATATATGGTCAGATGTTATCAAATGAAATCCACCAAGTGCAGTATTGTTATAATTCTAACTGCGTAGAGCTCGCAAGTCAAATTAAGCTATTTAATTAATACTCAATTAACCGTTGCCGATCTTTAAATTCCCACTTAACCTCAATTTGTTAGCCTAATAAAATTAATTTTGAACAAACATTACGTTTGATATACAATATGAAATTTGGCTTTAGCTCGACTCGAATATTAGAACAGAACAAAAAAAAAGGGTGTATCACAAAATGAATAAACTTGAACCAATTCACACCATCTCGATCGAAACGCGTTGTAGCTCGATTGGATCGATAATTAGACTTAGATTGTCGTAATCGTACATTCAGTTCGACTCTATTCGTTTTAGGATAATAGGCAGAAACTTGTGTATTGAATAAAGGGCCCAAATGCAGAAAGCTCAATAGTTTGGCAATCCCCTTAATTGCAGGCAACTTTAATTACACTTTTTCTTTTTCTCTTCTTTTTCTCTTTTCTAAAGAGTTGATAATAATGCCTGCCCACAAATTAGGGCAATCTGTTTGAACCTTTCTTTTTGTGGGATTTAGTGGCATAATTTTCGATTAAACAGATAATCAATATTTGAAACTAATTAAGGAAAATATAGAGATTGTCATAGTTGATTAATTTCCCCATTTTTAGCAAATAAACAAGTATCAAGATTGTCATCTATGTTGTAAGATATTTAATAATTCTGCATTAAGCAAGTGAAAATATAACGGTCTGCCTCGCATTAATTGAGTCAATTTGGTCAAAATGTGATTTTTTTTTTTTTTTGATAATTTGGTCAAAATGTGATTAATCTTACTTTGACCAACAATGTCTAGAAAAAGTAATTAAAAAAAAAATAAAAGAAGAAGAAGCATAAATTGCACACATGAAGTTCGTGTCTGCATTATCCACTAATCATGCAATTTTTACACCGTCGACAAATTAAAACAATCATTATGATTAAAATTTACAGGCTTTTGGCATGCATGATGATTAAAGACTGATACAAAATGAAAAGCAGTCCATTCTTTGTTTTCTTTTGTCTTTTATATGATCATGTGATTCTCCCCAACAAAAAAATAAATATTACTATTGACTTAAAAATTTAAATTGTTAATTATATAATTGACATAATTGGGCTTGATTTTCCATGAGACCCAATTAAATCCTTCAGGCCTCATTAAAAAGCCCCCAATTAAATTGCTGAGTGTCTTTGATTAAACAAGAGTATCTTACTCTAAAACATTCTCTTAACATTTTATTTTATTTTTACTAAAAATAAATAAATAATCACCAATTCAAAAAACAAAGCACCGTAGATAGTAAATAAAAAAAACCTTATATACGTATACGTTCGCACACAATTACATACTATATATATTACATTTTCCTCACATAAAAAAAATAATAATTAAAAGCTAGATATATATCTAATTTGAAGCAGGATAATCAAAGGGAATAGGATTAACAGTGGTGGGATCACCTATATCCGGGTGCACGAACCCATAATTCCTGAGCACCTGATTATCAGCGAAAGTCAAAGCCCTCTGCATCGCATCGACGCAAGTTTGACCAGAGTACATCTGGTTGTGGGCCCCACTGCACGGCTGGCAACCCGTGAAGTGAGTGATGAACGGCCTCCGCCAGCTCCCCCTCCCTTGCCCAGCTTCCTTAAGGTAGTCCTCCCACACCGTAGCATAACCCTCGCTCACTTTCTCCCCGTGCCGCCGCCTCAGCGCCGCCGCCGCCGCCGGCTTCTCAGTCTCGGTGTACCTCTCGGTGATGTTATCGAAAGTGCCGATAATTTCCATCCAATACCCCTCGAAGTAATATTCGCTCTCCACGTAGATTTTATTCCCCCATTTTTCCTTTTCTTTAAGAAGTAAATAAACCAGGCCCGATTGATCGTCGGATTCCGGGAAGATCTTATCTTTGAACGTAGCGCTCAGAATCTCGCCCCATTTGTCGTATTCGGGAGACTGTGGGCCCATGGTGGCCCACGTGTCAATGAAATCCATGGCCCACTGGCAGTTGCGGATCAGGAAAACGCCGGCGTTGACGCTGGTCCAGCTCTGCTTCTCGACGAGGTGGGGGCCAGCCGTGGACGACGAGGTTGTGGTTTCTGTAGCGGTCCATCGGCGGGAGGAAGTCCATGTCGGTGAACGCCGCGTCGGAGTCGACCCACCAGATCCACTCCGCCTCCGGGTGGGCCAGCATCGCCGCCTTCACGGTGGGGGTTTTGGCCCAGAAGGAGAACATCTTCGGCTGGAGGAGGACGTTGTTGTAGAAGATGTCGATGCCGTGGCGGCGGCAGTAGTCCACCTTGTTCTTGAACAGCTTCAGCAGCAGGTAGTCGCCGATGGGGTTCTTGCACGGCGTCGCCTGAGATCCCGTCACCATGAAAATCCGGTCCTCCGCTCCGGCGGCGAAGGTCGGGTGCTGCTTCAGCCACTCCCTCCTCTTCCCGTCCCAGTCCTGCACCGCCGGCGCGTCGATTGTGTACTTGAGCTCCGGGTCGTCGTAGAATGTCTGCTCCGGCGGGTCCTGCCTCAAGTTAGGCCCCGACCCGACTCCGCCGCCGCCGCAGTTCAGCGACGGAGTGTTGTCTGAACCATGTTTCATGCCGGAAAGAGGTGAAGTGGTAAAAGCCGGAGACGGATCCGGGGCGAAGAAAGACCAGAAGGCCCAAACAAAGAAGAACGCCACCATAGCTCCGGCGACAAAGAGAAACCCGTCGGAGAGAAAAGAAGCCGCTTTGCTCCGACCATTGTGCTTAGCCATTGCAATACTTTGGAAAGGTGATAACTCCGAGGATTTCATTATATATATAAATCAAGGAAAAAAAAAAAAAAAAAAAACAGCAGCAATTAATTCTCCGTCACGGTGAGTTTCGTCGGGTAGCGCAACCGCATCGCCACCTGGATTTTTTCTTAGGAGTTAATGCGTCATTTTGCAGAAGAAAATCCCTACCCCAAGATTTTTTGACGGTGGCCTGAGAAAATAAAAAGATAAGACTGGAGAGTGACGAAATAAACTTTGGAAAAAAATAATTATAAATTACAGCGGCGGTGGTTTCCAATATATAACAACCACCGCGGAATGGTGGTGGTTGGGTGTGGTTTTATGGTGGTGGGGAGGAGGAGCAGCAGAGTTATGGGGCCGGAGATTTATGTTTGTGGCTGAGGAGAATTTATTGTCAAATTAGGTTTTTGCAGCACCGACAATGCAAATTGATATTACTCCCTAATTAAGGTTTTATATAGGATTAGGAGTTGCCAAACTGCTGATTAATTAAGCTAACACTTCATAATAATCAATTAATTAGTATTAATATAATCAACGGAGAATAGACGATCTAAAAATGTCTATCTCTCATTTTGACCCCATTTCTTTTTTCTTTGTTTCATTTTGGTTCACTTTCCTTTTATACTACAATTTGTGTCATTATTTGGCAATTTGCTAATACCATTTGTTATTATTACAAGTAACAACCAAAAATAAGTGACATACCACGTTTGAGGTCGTGGATTTTGGCCATAGATTAATAAACATAAGTATAAATTACGGCCACCTTTCTGAATTATAGTCAAATTATGAAAATCTTCTCGTGTTTGGGTAATTACAGTCACATCTCTCAACTATGTATTATCTTACGAAAAAGCCCAACCGAAATTTCGGTACTCTAACAGTTCATACCGTTTACAAAACTGAATATTACGATTTTGTTCGGGAAAATAACTGAATTACATAAATTTTATGTAAATATGTTTAAAAAGAGGGGAGTGGCTGTAATTACCTCAACAATCGGATTTTTTTTCATAATTTGACCATATCTCAGAATTAGCCGTAATTTGCCCCATAATATAATGATTTGCTTTGAATAAAATAAAATGTGTTATTCAAATACCAAAAACATTAAAATTCATGACCTTTGGATTTAATGTAAAGGTTTTTCTCCGTGATTTTTTTTTTTGGAGTTATTAAAATTACTAATGGTTGCCTTGAAATTATATTATTAACTTATTTAGTGTTTAAATACCCTCAACCTGTCCACCAATTCATCTAATTATTCCCCAATATATTTTTTTTATCACACTACTCCAAGGTCAACCTTTTTTTTTTCGTTTTCATAAATATAATTCATATACTGCACTTAATCTACTATTATTTTTCATGGCAACAAATATTAACAATATATTCTTCACTTTTTCCTTTTTTTTTATCAAGTTATTCGAAAAATATATTTATTTCCAAAAATTTCTATCAAATATTTTCACCAATTATAATAAAAGAACCATCAACCGAATAATATATTGATAAAAGTCTATTTTATTTTATTTTGTAATAAAATATCATTTTTTTCAGTAGTTCGGTGTGATTTTTACTTTTTCGCACTTTATATACTCGAAATTAGGTTGGATGTTGAAAAAAATAACAATCTATGGAAAAAAAAAACAATAAAGAATAGTTCGCTTAGTAAGTTTTAAATATTTTAACTCAAAATGCATTATGAATGTATTGTATTTTGAAGGTGCAAAGTTGAAAGTGCTATTTATTTTTTTCAATGGTGCAAAGTGCTAAAATGCACCAATGCAAAGGTGCCAAGTGGAATTAAACCGCGAATATGTAATAATTTCATACTAATTAAATTTGAAAAAGATTCTTGACAAAGATATAGGTGGTCACTTACTTTTTTTTTTTGTCGTCAAAAAAAAAAAAACTTGGGTTTGGGTGCGATTTAACTTCAAAATTACTAGATTGCACGACGTCGTTTCCCAGTTTCACCTGATTTAATTTGGATTATTGTGTTTGTCAACAAACTGGAAAAGATTAATTAATTAATTAATCCGACTTTGAAGCTTGTTAATTACTACTCAGAATAACAGTTGACGTTTAGTCAAACCTGTATTGACTCTGTAGTACTGAAGGCAACGTGGTTTAACCAATAAATTATTACAAGGAGTGAAAATATTTAGTATGGGAAATATAAAATGACATTGATGCTGTTGCTCTGGCCGATATTTTATTTTAATCAAAATAATGCTTTGATGTTGAGCTGTTTTGTTTTTATTTTATTTTTCTACTTAATATTATATTTAGTATGTCTGTTTTTTTCCGAATAAAAGAATATAAGGACGAGACAAATAAGATATGTCTCTTAACTACCAATCATTAACACAAATTAAAATTGTTATGCACTACTAATTTTTGTCCAGCTACTCTTAACATATTAATTCCCCGCTAATCCAAAGATTTTATTAGGATATTCCAAATTTAATTCAAATATAAAAATATTAATAGCAGACAAGAAAAAATGTATTTAAATATATACAAATATTATCTTAATTGTTTCACTGACATTATTATAAATAATAATCTGAATAGTCTCAACAAGCTCTCATAGCTCAGTTGGTTAGAGCACCCGTTTAGTAAGCGGGAGGTCTTGAGTTCAACTCTCAATGAGAGCAACTACTGGGTAAATTATTTTTTTTATTTTGGATTTTAGTGTATTCTGGAATTATTAAATTAATTACTTTAATTCAGTTTTATTTATTATTTTAGTGTTTTCCGGAATTATTTCAGTCTTTCATTTCCATTGTTATTCCACTTTAATATTTCAAAACACACATTTTTATATTCAAACAAATTATAATTTTCTTCAAATTATTTCAAACAGCAATTTTTTGAAAATACAATTTACAGTTTAACAGTTGCTTTTATTTCATCCAGAAAATGTAAAAGCACTTAATACCACAGGAGAGGCATACTTCAAATGCTCTCTCTCACATAAGTAGCTACACAAGACATTAACAAAAGATGCCATCAATATTCCCCTCCAAAAACAAACCAAATCCTGGCAATTATTACAAGACACCAAACTCCGAAAAATAAAAACCTCTCAACACCCCTGCACATCTCTCCACCGGAGATAAACCAGCCCGGCCTGATAATGCGTATAAGCTCCGGCCACAACAAGCACATGAAAAAGCTGATGACTATGGCCCGCAATATCGAACTTCCCGGGACTCCACTTCTCCGGGATCCGCATAGCATACACCAGCGCACCCACACCGTAAAAAACCCCCATTAAAACTTCGTACCCGGTAGTATGCAGCGCCTCCGGCTGGTGCCAGAACAGGATAAGCTTATGCAAGATAGGCGCCGCACCGGAGAATCCCATCCCAAAAAAGAGCCCGGCCCGAAAATTACGATACTGGGGCGTTTGGAAAACGGGGAGGAGTGAGGCCAAGATTGTGCCGATTCCTAATAGGGTGATGAAGCCCATGTAGAGGTTGCAGAAGAAAGGGTAGCACATGAAGGAGTAGTAGACTGGTGGGTAGAATGAGGTGGAGATTAGGGCGGCGATGCCGGCGTAATCGAGGCGGAGCATGATGTAGGAGAGGCGTTCGGAGTGGCAAGAGAGGAGGTGGCATGTGCTGCTCGATAATAGGCAGAACATGGCCCCACATAAGAATGCAAAGAATGGCCAACGTGTGATTGGCCGAACCAGTAGTGGGGCTATTATGTTCGCCACATCCTCTTTCATACTACGCTGCAAAAGAAAATGATTGAACAATGCTAATCGTGTCAATGAATATCATACTACGCTGCAAAAGAAAATGATTGAACAATGCTAATCGTGTCAATGAATGATAACACGAGTTTACATTGGAAGAATTCACATTCTGTTTTATGTGAAAATGATGTAAAACAGAGTGTGATTAATTACATTACCTGAAAAAAAGCAGTGTTGCATGTATTAACAGTAGATGCAAGAAACTTGTATTGACCTTATTTCTAATTTTCTACCGCAAGATCCGAAGTTTCTGCTGTGTGTGTGTGTGTGTGTGTGTGTGTGTGTGTGTGTGTGTGTGTGTGTGTGTGTGTGTGTGTGTTAGAACAAGTGCCGAGTGAGAGAGATTAGAGCAGAAATATAGGCCTCGATTTGTCTTGCATCAATAGTACCTAAACATAACCTATGTCTATGAAATACTATGACATAGCTTTCGATTCAACAATATTATCCAATTGCTGCACCATCATGACCATACTATGAGATAAAAATATGCAATAAAGCTGTTCGGGAAGATTCAGTTTATTCTAAAACAAACTACCAAATCAGATCATCCAACTTTCAATTGTACCCCACATGCAATGAAAATTTACGATTCGCAGATTACGAAATTATAAATTGAATTTTCAATTAAGATGAAAGAGCATAAATGAAGTAAAAGAGTACCAGAACACAAATATCTGTGTGGTTGCTGTGGGAAAGAGACTCTGGTATACAATTTGAGAGGAGTTCCATAATATGCCAATTCGACAATGACGGTAGCAAATCGATTGAAGTTTTTAACTCCTCTCGAAGTCTCTGCATATCAGGCATGTGTGGTAATGATGGGAGACAAGTCATAAGTTCGGCGTGCAGTTTCTGGTAATCGGCTGTTTTCATAACTGAATTTTGTACATACGGAACCTTTGTGGCAGTGTAAATGGTAAGAGATAGGAAAAGGAAGAACCCGATCAAGTGCCTGCGTAGAAGAAAGGTAACGTATCGTTGTTGGTAAAGTTCGATAATATATCGATCTAACCATATTGAGAAACTAAATCACATTTATGCAATAAATCACAGATTCCATTAACCTTCTCCCTTAAAACACTTAAAGTTGCTTTTGGATGCAAGAATTTTGAGCGAAACTTAACCACTACGTTTTCTTAATTTCCATATAACGATTTGCTGATACCATCTTTTTACAATAATATGTAGACCAACTAAAATGATTCTGCTACTCGTTCGAGTTCAGAGCTACAATAATTCACAGTCAATCACACAACACAGCCAATGAAAAAGCAAGAAAAGCTTGAAAATGACCAAGAAATAACACAATCTTCATCATCACAAAAAAGAAGACACAATACAACTAATCAACTACAATTGTATTAATGGTTTTGAAAAAAGCAGGGGACGAAAATTCTTACGTCCAAACATTGAGGGTCTCGTTGTGAATGGTGAAAACGCTGAGCAAGACCTGCTTCAGAGGCCATTCGGCTCTGTAATGACCAAGAATATACTCATTGTCCTTCAAATATGCAGGCAATGAGTGGTACTCCACAAGCTGGTACTTCACTTTCTTCCACAATCTCTTCCCTTTCCCATCACCCGGCGAATCACACAACAACGTCTCGTTCTCGTTCGATCCACCCGTAGATTTCACCACATCGGAATTCCCTTCATTCCTATCCATTCTGTAACCTAAACCCAAACCATCAGAACACAAAAATTAGCAAAAACTAAAACAACACAGCAAATAAACAATTGATGAAGAAATTATATAAATTCAATTCAATTGAACCATAAAATTGAGCAACCTAACCTTATCCCCTGCTCCTACGTAAGAAATGGCTGACTATAATTAATGGTAGGTAAAAAAAAATTAAAAAAAAAAAATAGAATACCTGAATTGCAAAGGAGCACGCGCGCCGCCACGAAAGGATAAAAAAATTTGTGATTATTCAAGCTGCATGTATCAGCTTGAATGGATTCGTTTGAAGAATTCTTCTTTGTCCTTTCGGCGGATTTAACTAGAGAATGGGAGAGGGAAGAATTAAAAAATTAGGAAAAATCAAACCACCGCCAATTAATGGCGCAATCAAAAATAATAATTAAAAAAAAAAACAACCTGCAATGTGCAATTGTTCTTAGGTTTTTTAATTGATCTTTCATAGACGAGGAAAATTAGGGATATGTTCGATTGAAAATATGTAGGAAATTGGGGGAAAAGGAGATGCCTCTGGAGATTCGAAGATGCTGAGATGATCTTTTTGTTGGTTATGGATTTGGCACGAATAAAGCTTTTTCCTCTATATTATTTCTATAAAAAGAACGAAAGTGACGGGAATATGACGTCACTCCAATTAAACTCAGGATATACGCGGTGAAAATCAGGATTATAAAAATATGAGGGCCCGTTTGTTAATTTAAAAAGGAAAAAAGGGGTAAAAAGAAAAAAAATATCTAGACAAACCCTTCCCAAGGTAATTTTGCATAAATCCAAGAACTTCTTGGAAATCGAGTGCTAGAACAAGATTTTATTTTAAACTGGACAAACCAAACGGGCCCTTATGCCATGTTTGGTTAGCATTAGCAATTAATACAATGTTTTTTTATCGGGCTGAATACTACATCTAGTTATTTATAGTATTAGGTAAATTTAATCGTAGATCTGATTAAATAACAATCTTTTTGAATTTATTGAAATTGAGCTTTTATTAGTACGGCAAATTTAAATTTGAATTATTGGGAAGGTGAAAAATGAAAAATACATGGTAGGGCAAATTTTTCAAAAGTGGACTTAAGTACTTGCATGCAATAAAGACCGGTTGGCTTTCCTAGTTTGCGGTCCAGCACTAAACTTACGTGTAGAATATTTTAGGTATATACTTGCATGCAATAGCTTATGTTTGTTTATAATTGGAACGTCACTCCAACTATATATAAAGACAAGACTTAAGAGACATAAATAAGAAATTTATGATAAAGTTAGCAAATTAATTAATTATTAGGATCACTAAATGTTGTTGACTTATTTTTTGATGGGATTTGTATCTTTTTATTTGAGTTGTGATCTTGTATCGTAATTTATATTGTGATTAGGCTAAATCCTTGATCTGCTCTGGGTTGTGATTTTTGTTGTGTTGTGATTTTTGTTGTGTGGATTTGCAAAAGAAAGGTAAAATCCGGACATAGATCGATGTTAGCACTCCGACGATCAAGTCAGTGATTTTTCTAACATGAGATTCTCTCTTAAGTAGTAAAATGTTAGGGTTTATTTTTTTTGGTCTCACCTTGCATGGTTTGTAGTGTCTTTGTATTTATAGGGGATTGAATGGATGTCAACCTTTCTTCATTTCTAATCATCCGAGTAAAATATCTTCGGATTTTAAATTATCCTTTAATTACATTTACTATATCCCTTCAAGTTACGTGTAGTTGATTGTACGTGCATTAAATATTGTCACGTGCATTAGAGGCTGAATTCGCGCTAGCTTGTAGTCGATCATCCTCTCGCTACGAAAGTTATTTTCTGGCTCGCTTGTGGGACTTGACTGTCAAACGCCTAGTTCCGTGGAATATTAAAGGCGACCACTTCATACGAGTTTCGCATCATAAGGGCCTTTTTGGGCTAGACCTACTTAATGGGCCATAAGTTGAAATTGATCCGATCATATCGTAATTAAATATAATGTTTCGAAAGTTTCAATTCGTAATTAAAACTCAATTATAATTAATCTCAAAACTAGGTAGAATAATATTATTTTATACAATACTAGTAATCGTGCCCGTGCGTTGCACGGGGTCGCGTTCAAAAAAAGAAAAAAAGTAATTGTTTAAATAAATAATAGTACAAATTGTAATAAAAAAATCCATCAAATAAAACTGAAATATATATATGAAATTCAAATTACGCTGTTATTACCGTATTTTATTGCAACATATATTTTTCATCCTACAATCGGTATATATACACACACCGAGGGTCAATATATAAATTATATGTTAAATAATAAATAATAAAAAATTAACAAAATGGGATGGCTATTTCAAATACCAATTGTATATCAATTTAATACCACCTAAATAATAAGTACGTAATTACATTTACACAAGCCCCTCACACCGCTCTATTTTTTCTTCACAAACCCTCCCTCACAGTCATGTGTTTTCTTCTTCTTCGTCTTTTTCCCCCTGTTTCTTCTTCTTCTTCTTTTTCTTCATCATCCTCCTGCTTCTTCTCCATGCTTATTCCTGTTTCTTCTCCTCCTCTTATTCCTCGTATTCTTCTTCTCCATCTTCCACTTCTTACTCTTCATCCTCTTTCTCTTCCTCTACTTTCCCCTCCTCCTCTTCGTCAACCTCATCTTCTTTCTCCTCCTCTTCGTCCTCCTCCTCCTCTTCGTCTTTCACCTCGTCTTCGTCTTCCTCTTATGCATCTTCTTGCCTCTTTTTTTTCTTCATCATTGTTCTTCTTATTTTTCTTCTTCCTCTTCATGTTATTCTTCATCCTTGTTCTTCTTCCTCTTCATGTTATTCTTCATCCTTGTTCTTCTTATGCTTCATGTTCTTCTTCTTCCTCTTTTTTCTTCTTCTTCCTCTTCTTCTTCCTCTTTTTTCTTCTTCTTCTTCTTCTTCTTCTTCTTCTTCTTCTTCTTCTTCTTCTTCTTCTTCTTCTTCTTCTTCTTCTTCTTCTTCTTCTTCTTCTTCTTCCTCCCCCTTTCTTCTTCTTCTTCTTC
>NW_012192872.1:1829700-1853120 GCF_000504015.1 Erythranthe guttata | reverse complement strand
TATTTTTTATGGGATTCGAAAAGATTTATAGAAGACATGATAATGAATTAGTTATTGTTTTGTTCATATGTGTATAAAAATGTAAATTAATATCCAAATGAAATATTCTAGATTTAAATCACAGAGCATGGTCGAAAAGGCTAATGGCTGTGAAGCTGAAACTAGTGCATAATTTACAAGGTATTTAAACTGCCAAGGGACACTCACTCAACCCAAAGAATCTTGAAGATTCCATGAATTATTAGTTTTTCAGTACAATTTTTTTTATTATATGCTCTTGTGATTTTATTTAATTTTAGCTTTTTGGGGGGGTAATTTTATTAAAGGTCTCATCAACTGACAATCAACAGATGGTAATTATTATTTAATCAGTAAATCTCATAGATTATGTATTTTATTTTCTCAAATAAATTGCAATGAATTCCACCAACTAACTACCATCCAGTCCCAGACAATGATAAATTAATTCATCACAAGTCCTTAATTATTTCTCTGTTTCTGTATGCTTCTTTAATTTTTTTCTTTTGATTCTTGAATGTGACATTTGCTATAAATCAGATATATTATTACCTGACATATAATGGTTTCGGATTTTCAGACGGATGTACACCGCCACGTCGGAAGAAGGCAAAGTGGCGGCGGCAGAGGAAGAGGCGGTGTAGGGCGGCATTCTGGTGGTGGTGGTGGTGGTGGTGGAGGGCAGTGGAGACCAGCTTTACAGACAATTACAGAGCTTGGAATTTGAAAAGCAAAAGATTTGATCAAGTATCCATGGCTCTTTCACTAATAAATATGCAAAGATGGAATCAACTATCAAGCATCACCCTTTTTCTGTAGCACGTGATTATATATTCCAATGGCCTTTTCAGATATGTAAAAAGAATTAATTAATGCCTACCTTTTTTTCTTGAATAGGAGGATGTTTAGTGTTAGATTGTGGGTTAACCATGTGATTAAAGGGGTATAAGTATCTTTGTTCCCAACTTGTATAATTATTTTCGACCTTAAATTAATCTCATTTTAGATTTTTTTTTTCTGAAAAACTTTATACAAGGAGTAAAACTTGATGCCTCTTTCCACAACTTTAAAAAAATAAAAAATTATTGTTTATGAAAAAGGGAAATTATTGTTTAAAAAGTAATGCAAGGAGTAAAATGTAATTCAAATTTGTATCAAATTCTTTTGGGGTTTTTTGCAAATACAACCCCTATATAATCTCTAATTGCTGAAAAAAGCTCGTTATAAAAATATTAACTACCCCTATGAAAGTTAGTCAAAGTCAATAAGCCTTTGACAACTTATCACGCAACTTGGAGTGTATTTTTTAACTTGAAAAGACACATATACCCTTACAAATCAGAAATTATAAAAATTATAGATTCACCCACAGAATTTTTGTGAGTCCCATAATGAAATTCTCAAAATTTTCAATTGGATTCCTAACATTTTCAGAAAGCCATCTCCCTAAATCAACACAAACCCAAAATTCGTACTTTTGGTCATGGACTTCTCCACTGATAATTATGTTCGAAGTTTCACAACATCAAAAACATCGGTCGATCAATCAACGCCCACAAACATAAAATAATCTCCCTCATAATCTCACGTCTTGCATCCACCCAAATTCAATACAATCCGAAACTGTCGTACAAAAATTCTTCCACCGTTGCCAAGTTTTTCCGGTGCTCAGGTTAGTGTGAAAAGAGGTAGGGAAAAAAATAAGAGCCAGGCGGATTAAGGAGAAGACAAAGAGAATTTGTTTGGGTATTTTGAGGTATTTTACTTTTTCTTTTTACTAGGGGCAGTATAGTGATGCCTAGCTAAGTCAACAGCAAAATGGGCTATTAGCCTATTAGGGGGGGGTAATTGCTAATTTATGAAACAGGGGTTTGTTTCGATAATTAGGAATAATAAAGGGGGCGCTTGTGCTATTAGCTCATTCTTTTGGGGTACTTTTCTAGTGAAGAGCCATAGATAGGCCCATAAAGAAACCTTTTATTCGAAATGTTCACAAATTTTGTAAAATAATTTAAAATCAATTCTCAGCTGCCTTCATCTCACAACAAGCATGGGTACTGCAACTCCAACGGCTCTGTGTCTATGTCTATGGCTTCTTCTCATATTATCTCCGGCGTTTCCCTCTGTTAGCGCCGTCACTGAATTCTCCTTAGGTAAGCTCTCTCGATTATTACGTGTCCTAATTATCCCCTTTTATCTGAAGAAACAAAAATGAACTCCGTAAGCTTACAGTATGGGTTTAGGTCAGGAATAAAGATATTTTGTTCGTACGTGTTTCGGGAAAAAAAATTAATTACATTATGCTAATTTGTGATGCGTGATTTAATTTGTGCATTATTTTGGGTTTTTAAGGTTTTGGTATCAGTTTGTAGATTAGTTTTGTAGAATTCTTTGTATTCCTTTCTCAATACCTGCTTGTGTTTGTTAATCTAGCGGGAATTGGTTCTGTAAAATTTGATTTTTCCAGAGAATTTGAATTCGTCCCCCTCAACACGATTTGAGTTTGAATTGGTTCTTTGTATTTACTTATTTATGCATATATTACAATCCTTTAATCTTTATCTTACCTCTTTGGTTTTGCAGTTGTTTCCGGGCCTACGACTCTGCAGCTATCTCCAACCCTGGTAGTAGAAAAATCTCCAGGTCTCAAGCCTGGAGCTAAAGTAAAATGCGAGAGAGTTCTAATTCATGGTTTGCCAAGGATTAAACACATGAGCAAGTTTGCTAATTCCATGAAGGTTAAAGTTTCATGTGAAAACCAAAGTGGTTATGCTGCAAAAATCGAGATCTGTTTCCACAGGTGAGTTCGTCAAACCAGACTACATTATACGGCTCACACCTTGTCATAGCGATTTTCTGTCAAGTCATTGCATAATATCATCATTACATCATAATGAAGTATGGAAAAATACTTTGTATACGTATATATTAGAGCTAAGGTGTATTGCTCAGGAATGTATCTCTTGCGGTAGGGATGTGCCCTGAAGACCAGTGGGAACGGCTTAATAAGGGATTATGGATTAAGTCGATGTCTCCTTTTGATCACAAAATCTTGGATGTAAGAACTGTGGCATCTTATTCAGAAAATCTCGAGGTGTCTATCGATGAAGGTTTGTTGTTGCCCATGACCACTTCATCGTAGTCTTTTGTTATCTTTTTCCTTTTCTTTGTTGTTAAATTATATTTGATGTCTTTCTGCAGAATTTTTTGCGTACCGGGTATTGTTCCTTGTTTTGGGAACAGCTTTGATGTGTGTGGCGTCGTGGCTCAGCAAATCCTTAGTTTTCTACTACAGTGGTGCTATGATTATAGGGATTTTCCTTGTGATCTTAATGGTCCTTTTCCAGGTTACTACATTTATCTTTATCAACAAATGATCTGCAACTATTCGGTGAATATTTGTCGAGTGATATGCATATTCTAAGTTCAAGGATTCTGTACATAGACATACGTTCACAACCAAGCAGTATTATTACATGCTACATAAAATCATATTTATCGCTTAGTGTTTTCATCTTTCATGTTACGGCCACTAACTATTTTTTAAGTTCATTGACAGGGGATGAAGCTTCTTCCAACTGGTCGGAAGAGTTCACTTGCAATATTTCTGTACTCGTGCTTTGTATGTATATTCGTATCTCAGGGCATCCTATTCTTTTTATCTTTTATGTTGGTGATTTTCCGTGATAATGAGTAATTGGTTCGTTTGTGCTCAGGTTGGTTTGGGATCTTTTCTACTTCGCTATTTGCCAGGATTGTTGCGATCACTTTTGGTAGAGATCGGGCTTTCTGAAGACATGTACAATCCTGTATGTAAGTTTCTCATAGCAAATTCTCCTAATGAATAGATTATCATGCAACAGTTGCAAAGCTGCAAAATATCTTTTATTCTATGCATATTCAAGCTTTAGGTATATATACTAGTATTATAAGGCCAACTCCATCAAGCTAATAAATGAGTTGTCGAACTTGGTTTCACATTGGGTCGCTAGTTAAGAAACTCCGTCCAAATTAAATGTTGAGAGCACACTATACAATCAGGTGTGTATTACTTGAAATGTCCATTCTTCCGTATGCTCTATCTGTTCAAATTTTCTGAAACGATCTTACGTAATTTTCGAAAGAGGATCACCACTTTAAACTACTCCTAAGCAAAATATTAAGGAATCAAATGCATCCTGAATGAAACAATCTTTTTCTGTTTTTTTTTTTTTTTTTTCATGGAAAGTTGGTTAATCTCAATATATGTTATGTACGAACAACATACCAGCTATATTCCTCTGTCCCATTATTTCAACTTCAAGTCACATCTCTCGCTTCAATCCTTCTGATTAAAAAGAATATATATTATTGGATGCTCTGTTTTTCTCTGTATTGAAGACAGTGTTTTACTCATTGTGCTAACTGCTAACACGTGCTGCCACTTGTATGATGCAGCTGGCTATATTTCTATTGGTTTCCCTTGCAATTACCGGAGCTTGGCTGGGTTTTTGGGTCGTACGCAAACTCGTTCTCACAGAGGATGGCTCTATTGATATTGGTGTATCTCATTTCGTCACTTGGTCAATTCGAATTGTTGCCTGTGTCATGATCCTTCAGGTTTCTATCTCTTTATTAACAAATATAATAAACATAATATCCCGTTACCTATGAGTCACTGTAATTTTCTCCATTTGAGAAGAAATGAAATAATGTACAAAATATGGTTCAGAGTTCCGTAGATCCATTGTTGGCAGCAGAGGCATTGTTAGGTGGAATTGTCGTTTCTTCAGTGCTGAGGAGATTTGCCCATCGAAAGGTCATTCGTCGCGTCTACAAGTGAGATTTTTTTAGTAAATTAGTTATGCTTTTCATTTTTGTTCAAACTACCGTTTCTTCGATTTCTTTTTATGTGAAAAAAAATAAAATAAAAAATCTTCACAGGAATTTGCGTGGGCTCAATCTCGGAGAAGCTCTGGATTCCTATACGTCGCCAGTCTCCAAAATGTCTGCCTCCAGGCCTTCCACTAGAGCTCCATACAGTCCAGTTCGAGGTGGGCTTTTCTTTGATCACGAAATTGCAATTACTATAAATTATAACGACTTTTTTTTCTATTAGGTTCATTGAGTAAATCGCCTACAAGATTGTCGGATTCAAATGCTTTCTATTCAACCTTCCACGAAACTCCCGATCGAAGAAAATTTACTAAGGGTGAATGGGAATCATTCACTAAAGACTCCACACGGAAAGCTCTAGAAGAGCTTGTTTCTTCACCGGATTTTAGCAGGTGGGCCGTTTCACATGCAGATAGGATTACCTTGGCTCCGAAGAAAGAAACTTCCGATAGGCAGACGAGATGGTTCCGATGGTTTTAAGGTTCTTTTGTATGTGTGTGTTCTGATTAAGCTGACCAGTTGACCTAAATCACTTGTTACAAACATTTACTAGCTAAATTGACTGATCAATGCATATCTGAATGTGTTTGGTGAATTTCTGCTAAAGCATTCTGTTGATATTAGACGTTTGTAAGCTTTACTTGGTCTCGATTTTTGTATTTTGTAAAAAAATATTTAATTACCGCTTGTAAAAATTATTTAATTACCTCGAAATATTACCTAATTACCTATTCAGTTAAATTACTTTAAAATAATTTTGAAATTGATAAAAATCATATTTATATTTGCACGTGTTGAAATTTTGGTATACGAAAAATGAATTAATAATGAATTAGAAGTGTTGTTATTGTCAGCACTTTCTTAAAATAAAGGGCAAGTAATTAATTTATGTGTAAAATTCAACTGCATTTACTTCAAACCAGATTTTCTCTCACTCAATTCAAACCTAAGAATCAATAAATAAACCCAATAAACAAAACATTTCATTCGAGAATGGCCGTTCACCAGAAAACCACTCAACCATCCCGCCGGAACCCCAATCCCCGTCATTTTGCCGCCATTCCCATCGCCGGCAACACTGGTTAACATAGATTTACTTTTTTCACCGAGTTACCAATTGATCAACCGCGATTCTCGGGGACAGTTAATCCAACAATGGCTGCCGCATCTCTAAGCTCCGGCATTCCGATACGAAACTACCACCGCCTTCTTCGTAAATCTACTTTCTCCCCTAGCGTTACTTTTATTCCGAAAATTGATTCTGACGGAATCCAATCGGTGAAAGTTTCGAATATCGAGGTTAACAGTAGCTGCTGCGAGGAGAAAATCAATCTATTGGGAGATGCAGACAGTACGGGAGCAATTGTTAAAGATGACCTGTTCGTGCGGTTCTTTCGGGAGGCGTGGCCGTATTTTCTGGCTCACAGAGGCAGCACTTTCGTGGTTTTAATATCTGCCGAGATTGTCGATAGTCCTCATTTGGATCACATTCTAATGGCACGTTGTTCTCCTTTCGTTGTTTTCTTTTTCCCCCATAATTCTTCTGAATATTTTATGTTGTATGTATGTGTTGCTTTTTAACATCCAAGATGAATAAATGAGTTGCTGGTTTGGCATTTTTGTGATTATGTTGTTATGTGGATCCTTTGTGCAGGATATTTCTTTGCTCCATGGGTTGGGAATCAAATTCGTACTTGTTCCTGGCACTCATGTTCAGATTGACAGGCTTCTCGTCGAAAGAGGTAATCAAATTCACCGCATTTTGCTTCCCCTGATCAAGTTCAGATTTCATCTCTCTTCTCAATGCTGCAACTTAATTGACCTTTATTCATCACAATTGGGTTCTTTTCCCCAAAATGTTAACAGTTAGCTCTTGCTGAAATGAGAATTTTCGTTGTTTCGGTCGTGTGTACCAACATATTTTTCTTTCTTGTCAGGATCTGAACCCAAATTTGTTGGTAGCTACCGAATAACAGACTCCGATTCTCTTAGTGCTGCAATGGATGTATGGGGTAGGATTCGTACTATTATTGAGATGAAATTATCACCCAGGCCTTCTTTAAGTGGTGTTCGTCGTCATGGAGACAAGGATCACTGGTATAATGGTGTCAGTGTTGCCAGTGGTAATTTTCTGGCTGCTAAGGTAAGATTATTTATTCACCAATTTCTGGAGTGAATTTCCAACTAAAGTTAATCAATGTGGTATTGCTTATTTTATTAAATTTGTTCCCTAGTTACTGTATTCTTTTTTTCTTCTTCTTACTTTTTGCTTCTATGATGAGATGTCATATTGTTCTTTCGGCAGAGAAGAGGAGTAGTGTTCGGGATTGATTATGCGTCAACTGGTGAAGTCAAGAAAATTGATGTTCCTCGTATTCGTGAGAGGCTTGATCAAGACAGCATAGTTCTCTTAAGTGATCTCGGTTATTCAAGTTCTGGAGAAGTGCTAAATTGCAAGTACGCTCTACCGCTTTTGATAGGTATCTCTTGCCGTGTGCAGGATAAGTTTAATGAATTCTCAAAATATTCTGTAGAAAATTTATGCTTCTCTTTTGTTGTTAAATTGAATACCCTTCTACTAATTTCCCTTCACCAAAACACATGATGCGCTATTGAGGAGTCCTTGTTTAATATGCGTTTATTTTGATGTTCAAAAGAATGCTTTCCGTTTTCTTTTTATTCTGTCTTAAGCAATATGCATGATGAATTGGACATGCTTGTTGAGTGGTGTCGTAGAAAACTTCTCTAAAATGTGCTTTTACTTCTATATATGAGTTATCTATATAGAAACCAAAAATTTTTTGAGTCCTATAACCAGTTTTATTTCTCTTCTATATTGCAGCACTTATGAAGTTGCTACAGCGTGTGCGATGGCTCTTGGAGCAGAGAAACTCATTTGCGTCATAGATGGACCAATTCTAGACGAATCCGGAAGGCGTATTCGTTTTTTATCTCTTCAAGATGCAGACAGATTAATTCGTGAACGAGCTAAACAAAGTGAGACTGCCGCAAATTATGTAAAAGCTGTTGCTGAAGAAGATCTTGCTTCTCTAGCTTGCGATAATTCAAATTATACAGTCCCTTCTCCAAACGTGAAGGCATTTGGTCAGTCTCCGAAGTTTCAAAATGGTGTTGGCTTTGACAGTGGGAATGGATTTTGGTCCAATGAACAGGGTTTTGCCATTGGAGGCCAAGAAAGAGCGAGTCGTTTAAATGGTTATCTTTCTGAATTAGCTGCTGCAGCTTTTGTTTGTAGAGTAAGTTTCCAGAATTTAATGATTATCTCCTAATCAGTAACAAATTGTGTATTCTGCTAGTTATCCTTGTTTATTACTGTGTTGATACCAGTTTCCATTTGAATATCGGGGCAAACTTTCTTATTATATCTATAACTTAATGTTATCAGGGTGGTGTTCAGCGAGTTCATTTATTGGATGGCACTACCGGTGGAGTTTTACTGAAAGAATTGTTTCAAAGAGACGGAGTTGGTACAATGGTTGCTAGGTCTCTACCTCTTTTAATCGATATCTTCCCATATTACGAAGTTAATATTTTCGTTTTCCCTTAAATTGTTTGTTCTGTTAATGAATATTTTCTACCGAATCCACAGCAATCTCTATGAAGGGATGAGGATGGCTAGGGGCACAGATCTTCAAGGAATCACACAAGTTTTGCTACCTTTAGAGGAATCTGGCACTTTGATAAAGAGAACCAAGGAAGAGGTTTGCACGTGTGACCTACCATGTTATTTTTATTGTTTTGAAATGTTTTGCGTATCAATTTTTGTGAGTTTGATTACATTTTTCGGAGTGCAGCTACTTGAAGCGTTGGATTCGTTCACAGTCGTTGAAAGAGAAGGTCATGTCATTGCTTGTGCAGGTCTTTTTCCTTTCTCTGAAGACAAGTGTGGAGAGATAGCTGCTTTTGCTGTTTCTCCTGAATGCCGAGGACAAGGATGGGGAGACAAGTTACTAGGTAATGACTGGAGGACTTTCCGTCTCTTTGAGTTGTTTTTGTTAACGTTGTATTTATTGCATCTGTTAGTGCATGAACCCATAATAGATGTTTCATAGGCATCTTTCAGTATAAGGTCAATTAGAGATTTAGAACTTGGATTCGTAGATGATTTTTTCTTTGTTGAATGTGGTTCAGATTATATAGAGAAGAAGGCATCTTCCCGTGGACTGCAAATGCTTTTCGTACTGACAACACGTATGGCAGATTGGTACGCCATTCTGATCCTAGTAATCTCACTTATTTATCAGTTCAAGATTTTGTTTTATAACAATAACGATGAAAGTATGAGCTCGACCAGTGATTTAAAACACATTATTCGCCATTTAATATACATTCATTCAAAATGAAAAAAAAAACAGTGAATCATTAAAGCACCCTAAACTATATACGCTGAAATCAGAAGTCATCGTGGAGAAAATTCCCGTACTGCCATTCGATCAAAAATGAAACTAGCCTTTTTTTATGCATGTGTAATGGAACCATCAGATAGGCAATGAACCATAGACAAAAATGTTGTTACAAAAATCCCAATCAGAGTTTCATGTAACTTGTTATTGGATGCCGGATGGTATACAGCCAGCAGAGAGGTTTCTTGTTATTGTGGTTCTATTTTTGTTTCTTCCAAATTATTGAAGAATAGTGTGTGTATGTGTGAATAGATACAGCTTTTAGGGGACAAATTTCATGTCTTGTGCTTTTGATTTGAAATTATACAATTTTACAACAGGTTTGTAAGGCGTGGCTTCTCTGAGTGCTCGATCGATTACATACCAGAGGAGAGGAGGAAAAAGATCAACATATCTCGTAGATCCAAGTATTTTATGAAGAAACTTGTACCTGATAAGAGCGGCGTTCGTCCAAATGCTTTTGCACCATTGGACAACAGTACAAGCACCTGTGTGTCGTAACATCTTCGTGTTCCGGTTGAGTTTTTTGGCAATGAAAAAATAGGATATTAAGGGGAAAGAATCAAGCTTAAAACTGTTTCATTTGGTCTTTTGTCCCATTATTATGTCTTCGAATTGCACTTGGCCTCTAGCTATTGGATATCACACGCCTGCATGAGTTTATTGTATTCGTATTTGGTCGGATATAACTGTACATGGTATCGTCTGAAATATGTTTACCTCAGGTGATTTTCAAAATTACGTGGGGGGAATGTTGTATAGTAAATTAATAATAAATAGTTTGTTTCTCCTTCTCCCTTGTTCCATTTGATTTCAATGATGTTCAATATTCACCCAGTTCAGCGACGTTTAACTACTCTGGTATGACAGCCAAAATAGCCAAAGAGATTAACAATTATTTCTAGTCGGGAAATCAACGAAGAACCCCACATATGTTGTTATACAAATTAACACACATGATGAAACAAAATGCGACGAGAATAAAACAATCTATTCAAGTTAAAGAAACACGAGATGTCACGGGAAGGTTTATATGATTTATTAATTCAAGAATCTCAGTTTGCTCAACACATTTAGTACCGAATCTTATGGCAGCTCGAGAAGGAAAGACATTTGGGAAGTTAAAATTAGTTCTCCTCTGTCTTCGGAGGACCCTTCCATTTGAAGTTATCAGCATATGTCTTCACCTGCCAGAAGAACAAGACGAGTAGTCTAAAGTCAGATGATAGAACTCGGTTTTTTACTTTATTTTGGCGAAGGAAATACATTTTATTTTTTCTTTCATTTGACAAGAAATATACTGATATTCATCAGTATTATCCAAGTATTAAAGAAGGACCAAAACAGTCACTTATAATGCTTTGTGGAACTTCAGATAAACCGACTTCAATTTTCTTTTCTTTACATTTTGGAAAACATGAATTCACAGTACTCCGAACATGCAGGAAATTTTTCACTTCATATAAATAAAATTCCAGTTAAAACAAGGAAGCATATTTAAGAAGAATATCAAACCTTTAATAAGGGAGTCTGGTGCTTCTTGACCTGAAAATGAAAAGCAATATGAAGATATGAGACGATGTGGTTTCTTTTTAATGCTGATAATTATAAACGACTATCACATAAAAAATGCTTATCAATCAGATTCTCGCACTACAAGCATCATACTGGACACAACAGTAGAAGCTAGGATATAAATAGAGAAATTATCTAGAATGATCACGTCATTCTTGTATGTCATCTTCATGTCAAGGTACTCATAATTAAGAATTTATTATTGGAATAATGCCACACTGCAACAATGTGGAACAATCTCAGGGAAAACACCTATTAAAATGAACAGAAAAAAAAACATCTATCTAGCTGCCACCAGTTCTAGTGAATGTCAGAAATTGCAAAATAGAAGTCTGTTTCTTAAAATTCCAAGAGAGCCAAAAATGAATCATACAAAATGTTGTGTCCAATATTGTCCCACTCGGTAGAGGGTCTAAACACTATTTGCAAAACTTAAGAAAATGTTCAAGAACTAACCCCCCTCCCTTAAACGGAAGATATAAAGATGTAAATGCATAGAACTTAAAATAATTTTGTTCACTGGGAGTACAAATATAATAGGCCGTACCGTGTACTCCCAACCATGTCTCTCAGCAAATGATACCGCAGATTCTTGGCTGTCGAAGCTTAGTGCAGAATCACCGACATTTGCATATGGGTCTCCAGTGGAAGTCCAACCCATCAATGGATTTTCCCATCTGCAATAGTTACATATTTTCTGATTATAGAGATAAGCAGTATTACTTCCGACTTCAAGATTAACTATGATCATGCAAAAGCTATCAGTAAAGTGTTATCAATGTAAATCCATGCAAAAGCTATCGACATAAAAAAAAAATGTAAATTCAACCATCCTCCAAAATCAGGAATATAAAGATTATCAATTTAAGAGAAGGAAGTTGAATTGCGAATATCCAAATAGACTGAGAACAGACTCCATAGAGTGAAACATGGTTGTCAGCTAATGCCGACCCCATTGATATTCATTCATCTCAAGAATAAATGGAATTTTGAATTGCATATAGATCAGAAGAGCAAACAAAAGAAAAAAATATATATATAACTAAAGTGAAAAAAGGAGAGAGAGAGAGAGAGAGGTATACTTCTGTGTGGACATGAAATTAATTTTCCATCCCCCAACCTTTCCGGATCCTTGTTGAGTAGCAGTTCGAGCAGGTGACACAATCAGAACCTATCTCAATAAAAGATTAACTCAGAGAAATATTTCACCTAAATCTCAAACTAATTATAATTATAGCTACTGAATTAAAAAATGCAGGAAAAAAAATTAAGATGAACAAATATAGAAGAAAAACAATTAATCTGTCTATTCGAAAACAGTTGCAACTCAATCTGACAGAAGAAGGGGAAAAATAATATAATACCTTCCGGCGGAGGTGCTCTTGGGGGATACCGGAGACCATACCGATCTCGCCGGCTTTGATTTCCACCAACGAATCTCCGGTGGAGAAAGCTCTCGGAAATGAGGACAAAGCCGATCGATAAGCCTTGCCTGAATTACCAGCCAGCCGTTGCAGAGAGCTTGCCATTTCGCGATTGCTCGATTCACTTGCAGGAAGATGGATTTTCTGTTTCTCTCTGTTTGGGGATTTGATTATTTGGGGGAATGGAAATTTTATCAAATTTATCAGAGGGTCTAAAAGCAATTTAACAATTTTATCGGGGGTTTTGTAATTACACTTTATTTCAAGGAGGTGATTGTAATTTATCCTAATAATTAAAATCAAGAAATCATATTAAAATACAAAAAGGTACGCCACAGTAAAATAAAAAAAAAAAAAAAAAAAAATGTAGGTTGCAATTTTGACTAAGTACAGAGGCGTAGCTGCTTCTTCCAGAACAAAAAGAGACAGAGAGAGGGGTTTTTGTGGCCAGGTGCTAAGTGAAAGACAAAGGGCCAAGAGAACACGAAAAATATTCCTCAATTTGTTCGGCGCTCTTCATTCTCGCACTCGTTCCTCCCTTTTAGGGCTTCAATTGTTTCTCATATGGCCTGAATTTCAATTGCGGTTTTCAATTTCTCAACTCTAAATCACTGACAGGTACACCTTTTTTTTTTTTTTTTCTTTTTTTTTTTTTTTTATGAATTGGCATGTTCCTCTTCCACGAGATGTTTTCCGTTTCATTTGTGCATGTGATTCTGCAGAATTTTGATTGGGGTTTGATTTGTAAATTAATGGCTGATTTAATCTCGGAACATTTTCTTTTATAATTTGGACTTGGAAAATTAATAGCTTGTGCATTTCATGTAAATAGCTGATGTTGTTCTGAATAAGTGATTTTTAGGTATTGGTATGAATTGATTTATGGCTTCTTTTTTTTTTTTTTTTTTTATAAGATTTTGCTCTGCGCATCAACAAATGATGAATTAGAGATTTTGTATCTGTTGTTCTTCATCTGGAGAATGTCCGAAACCCAAATGCATTAGCTGTAGATTAAAGTTTTTTCATTGCTTGGCTGTCAATTATCGTCCATCTCAGAGTTTGTCATGTAAATTTAAAAGGGTTGTTGCTTTGGATATTAATTCGATAAGGTGTGATTCAAGAGTCGCCTAATACTGAAATATTTAGAAATTCTGGATTTGTTAATGATTTGGCCGATTAAAGTTACCAACGTGGTTAAAATTCAGAAGTTGTCGGTTGCAGTTTCTTCATCTTGCAGATATGATTCTTGACAGCATAGTTTATGTCTTAAATTGGTCTAGTTCTCAGTAGGTATTAAGATCTCGAGTCGGTATAATGGGTGCGCCTAAGCAGAAGTGGACATCGGAAGAAGAAGCTGCTCTAAAAGCTGGCATTCACAAATACGGACTAGGAAAATGGAGCACCATTCTCAAAGATCCAGAATTCAGCTCAGTCTTGCACTCGCGCTCCAATGTTGACCTTAAGGTATTAACTACTACTAACTCGTTTCCTTTTATCTCGTGCTTTGCTTTTGATTACTTTAAAATATGTTTTTGATTGTTTCATCTTTATCGATACTTGATAGGACAAATGGAGAAATTTGAATTGCATGGCAAATGGAATGGGATCTCGGCACAGAGCTAGGGTTCCGAGTAAAAGCCTTCAGCTTACAACAACGCCCAAGCAAGATGAAGAAACTGCAGCAGGTGATGCAATAGTTGAGAAGGATTCTGAAGTTGTTGATGTAACTACCCTTGCAACTTCTAGTGAAACATCGCAGGATGCAGGTTCCGGAAAAGAAATCTCGAGGTTTGAATGATATATAATTATATGAAAAAAAACGATAAATTATGTTTTTAGATGTTTAATTAGATGTTTTGGGGGCTTTCTGGGCATGTAGGCTGGATGATTTTATAATGGAAGCTATAGCGAAGTTGAAGGAGCCTCGTGGATCTAGTCGGGCAGCAATTTCACAGTATATTGAGGTGATAATTTCAATCTTTGGTGGAGAAGCGTACTTATAGAATTAATAAAATTGACAACGAGTCGGTATCTGATGTATATTCGATTTTCATGTGAACAGCCTTCGAACTTTTCTAACTGTTAAAACATCATTTGTGGTGTGTATATATGGTAGGATCATTATCCAGCAACTCAAGATTTTGAAAGAAACTTGGCTACAAATTTGAAGAGTTTGACCGAAAACGGACGACTAGTTAAGGTATTCCATTTTGTAACAACCATCTTTTTTATGCTTGCTCGTTTATTTATTTATTTTTTTCATTTTTTTTATTTTCGAATTTTCATTTGTATTGTGTCTTGTTTGACAGGTGAAGCATCAATACAGGATAGCACCAAAGTCGATATCTTTTGCCGCAAGAAAAGAGCCGACACAATTGTTGCTTGAAAACGGAGATAAGAAGGAATCTTCAGATGGGGCGGGAAAAAGTGTTGTACTTCTTACGAAAGCCAAGATTGATGCTGAGCTGGAGAAAATGAAAGGCATGAGCGCACAAGAAGCTGCTGCAGCTGCTGCAAAAGCAGTTGCAGAAGCAGAAGCTGCCATTGCAGAAGCTGAAGCAGCGGCAAGGGAAGCGGAGGAGGCTGAGGCAGAAGCAGAAGCTGCTCAGTGTTTTGCCGATGCGGCTCAGAAAGCGCTCAATTGTCAAATTATCCGTGTCTGGTAAATGTCGATCCTTGAACTTGAATACCTGCAAGCTGCAAAGTTAATTTTCTTTCGAGTAATTAGTTGATACTGATTTTTTTTTTTTTTCATGGCTATGCAGAAATCAGGGTGGCAGTAATTGAATCTCGAAGTTGGGACGGACCCTTTTGTCCTTTGTCAAGGCTTGTTTACATGATGTATATAAGTTGTTGCAGTACTATAAAACCCTAGAATTTTTGTACATGTCCAACAGTTTGTTGACGAATACTTACTTGCGAGGGGAAGTGAACTTGGTATCTCAATCGTATGTTAGAGTTGATCTATATTTCGATTTTTATTCCAAAGTTTTCGGCATCAGTGATTTACCAAGAAATCGAGCGTTGGCTTCATTATAAATGATATGTGAAGTAACTAATGTCGAGTTTGAGAAAGGTACATACAAAATGAAACCAAAATTTCTTCTTTAATCTCAGAGTTGCATTTATTCAGCCTCCTCTTTGGTAAACATCCTTCTTCATAGACACGGCCATGGGCCGGTTTTGGGCCCGGAACCGGTCCGAACCGGCCCGGCCCAACCCGTTGACCGGTGCACCGGCCCGGGACCCGTGAACCGGCCCGTCGTCCCTGGGACGGGCCCGGTTCTATGAAATGGTGAACCGTGAACCGCCGGGCCGGCCCGGCGGTTCACCCGGATTTAAAAAAAAAAAAAAATCAAAAAAATTCAAAAAAAGCAAATAACGGCTAGTGAACCGGCCGTTATTTGTTTTTTTTTAATTCCCCCCCCACAATTTTTCCTATAAATACCCCCAATTTTTCCTATAATTTACTTATTCATCAAATATTTCAAAAATAAAAAATAAAAAAAATAAAAATAAATTTCAAATTTTCCGGGCCAACCCGGAACTGGCCCGGAACCGGCCCGAACCGGCGGGCCGACCCAGCCCATCGAACCGTGCATATTACGGGCCGGTTCCGGTTCTGGAAAAAGTGAACCGGTATGAACCGGCCCGTGGCCGTGTCTACTTCACTTCTGACGGTCTTTTCTCCACCAAATCTTTCGCTTCCCACAGACCTAAATCTGTGGAAGCCCTAATCTCCTTCATCACCTTAAGCTTCGATGTGGGGTCGAATTTCTTCAATTTCACATCGAATGCCATTTTCTCTTTTTGCGGTTGCGGGGGTGGTGCCGCCACCGGAAAGGGGACTACGGGCCGGGTGCAGAGACCGCGGGGCCGTAGTGGTTGATTCCCATTTTGTGGCATAGCAAGACGACGTAATCGTGGCGCTCGATTATCGAGGTCTAAGAGCCCGCCGGCAATCCATTATATTCCAGCTTTTGCGTGTGCAGAGGCTCCGGCAGATGACCATTCTGGTGGGGATTTTCGAAATTATGGAGGACATTGTGGAGTTTTCAGAAAGGCATTTGTTATCTATTTAGTATTTAATCTTTTTTTTTTTTGGATAAAATCTATTTAGTGTTTATCATAATGGGTTAATTTTTTTTTTATCTGACCATATAATGTGTTTAAATTCTTTATAAATATCAAATAAATACCAATTGTCTTCACTTTGCCTTCCAAGTCTCCAGTATTTCCAAGGCCGAAGGAGCACCAGATTCGCGTAAACCATCAGCTTCACCGCTCGGGACAACATCTTCGAAGTTGAACTCGTCAATATCCGAGTCACTCCCTTCATCGTAATAAGACGGCGAGATTACCAAATCGTCCTCAAAATCCTCAGCCAATCTAGACAAACCACCAGACCATTCATCAGAATCTCTGTCTTTATCTTCAGGAATTTCTATTGAATGTAACGAGTCTCCACAGATGAATTGCAATGCTCTCGTCAAATTCAAGACCGTGGCTTCTTTCACTATATCACAACTAAAGAGTTTTTCCTGCAGTTCAATCAAATTAGCCTTATTGATCCTTTCCTCGAATAGATTAATCCAATCTTGAAAACCAACTCGAAACGGGGCGTGGGCCATTGCGTTGACTAAACTCACAGCTCTGTCATAGTCACGTCGAATAGTAGCTTGACACATCATCTCAGTGAAGAACGACACATGAGGTATCTCCCCAGCTTCCAAAATCGAATCAAATGCATGTTCCAGCAAATGCCACTACGTCACAAAAAAAAAAAAAAAAATCAAGATTTTAGTAATGTTAGTCCTTGTTTGGTTGGGCAGATTATACTGATTAACTAAATAATTGAACTTTGTTTGATGTTTAGCAAACACAAATAATTTTCCGGGTCGACCCTTCTCTCGACTTATTGAAAGATTATTTATTGGACCTCCCATGGTCAAATTATATAACTGGATTTTTATTGGATTATTTAATTTTATCTTAGTAACCAAACGAGGCCTTAAAACAGAGTGGAGTCGTGAGTACCTTTCCGTTTATAGAAGCTTCCACTAATAGGGCAGAGTGTTTACTTTGATCAAATCGATGACCCGAGAGGGTCATCTCTTTGTAGACGTGCTCAAAGTACTCCCATTGGAGGGCCCTTGCAGAGGCCTCGAGCATGGAGCCGAAAGTAAATGCATCTGCTTTTTTTGGAATAATTTCGGAATCTAAATTGTTTTTTGTGGCTTCCTCAAATAATTCTCTAGCTTTAAGAAACAAATCGTTTCTGCCATAAACTTTGAGCATGGCATTTGTTAGACCGATATCAGGGGATATTAGGGTTTTGCTGTGCTCGTAGATAGATACACAATCTTGAACATGCCCACCATCCATGGCAGATTTTATCATGCCAGTGAAGGCCACCGCCAAAGGCCTCGTTGGACCAAGGTCTTTTAGCTTCTTAATCTGCAGTATTTTTTTTTTATTTAAATAAAATAAAATAAATCGAAAAGAAAAACAAAGGATGATCATGCAATTTCATTCAGTAATACAATCGAATCTCCTTAAAAAGGCTCGACCCCATTGTTGTTTACTATCTTAATCTCAGTTTAGACACTATCTAATGTAAATTACGAATAAAATCATAACCGAAAACTAACCTCGAAAATAGCATCTTGCCACCTTCCATAGAAGCAGAGGCAACAAGCTAGCTCGTAATATACACTTGCTGTTCCAATTACACCCCTTCTTTCCATATCCCTCACGGCTTGAACTGCTTCATCGACTTTTCCTTCTTCCCAGAAAGCTCTAACAAGAACTAGGTAATGAAAACAAGCACGATTATCATACCACCAAAGAAAAGAAACAAGAAAATGTCTGTAATGAGAAAATAGTACACTACCTTTGTATGTCAGGGCTTTTAGAGCTTTCCCGTTTCTTTTCATTTTCCCGAAAAACTCGTGGACAAGGTCATATTTTCCAGATTTCAGCATCACCTTTTAAAGAAAGAACCACATCGTAAGACCGACCAGTATAATAAATTTTAAATAGAATTAAAAAAAAAATTACCTCCATAGCCAGCCCATAGCTTGCTCCATCGGGTCTAAGGCTGTTTTTTCTCAACTGTTGAAAAACCCACGCTACTCCCTTCCATTGGCATTTTGCAACGCATGCATTTAAAACCTAAAACAACCAATCAATTTAACGACGTAATCGTAAATCAATTACAAAAGAACCTGTAATAAATAAAAAGTTTCCAAGCTCTCTTACAGCGTTAAATATAACATTATCCGGTTGAAGCTCAGGATTCCAATTTTTGCGCCTCATATTTCTAATCTTTTTCGGTTTTATCTTCATGGATTCAATAACACTCAGCAGCTCTTTCAGTAAACCAGCTTGACCCAATGTAACTGCCAAACTATGATATGCTGCCATATCAGGATATATATGCCCATCGCCCTAATAATATAATCAACGATTAAATTTTCCATCACACACATACACTCACTAATATACTAATATAGGCCTCAAAAATCGAAACAAACACACAGAAGAAAAAAATCAAGGAAAAATCGTTACTCGCATCAAATTGAAGACTTGAAGAGCTTCACGAGGCTTCCTCGCTCGCCCAAGCACCGCCAATAATTTCGTGTACACAAACCTAAAATTCCCAATCAAACAAAAAAACGAAATAAAAACACAAGAAAACGACGTTTTGCGAAAAATTGCAGAAAGTGAGAATCTTCGAACCTGCTCTTAAAATGCATATGCTCCTTTGAGGTGTAAACCCACTCCACAACAGAGAGTGCATGCTTCCATTGCCCTTTATACCCAAGCCCATTAACTATCTTCATCATTTGCCCTTCCGTAAACTGTAACCCCGAATATCTCATCATCCGCGTAAATTTCCAATCCTTCGCACTCAATTCCGTTGCACTTAACCTAAATCCACACAAATTAAAATAACCAGCAAGAGTCAGAAATCCAAATTCATGGGGACTAATATAATAAATCACAAACATACTACCTATCTACGAGAAATTTGATTGATTCGGCTTCGGTGCGTTGCCGGGGGGCCCACTTCCTGCCTTCGTTCTCGAACAATCCATCTTCGAGGTCGATATCCTTATCCAAAATCCAGGAAAATTTATCCCTCTCGCACTCAATTATGTCACTCAGCTCCATCAGATGCTCCGGATTCAACCGCTCGCTTTCGTAATCTGTTTTATCGATCGAGAGCTCTCTCAATTGAATCATCCCCAATCCCTCCCAGGGTTTGCCCACCAGTTTCTCGGTTGCTTCATTTTTGGTGAATTTGTTGTATTCCTTCTTTATGGTTCGGAAATGCGATTCTTCTAGAACGGCTTCTCTCTGAGCGTCGGAGAGGGGCGGCGGCAGCTTGGAGGTCTGTTTGGCGAGACGGCGGTTGGATTTTTGGATCTCCTTTTTGCGGAGATTATGGAGGATTCTGGGCGTTGGCTGAACGCCGTATTTGAGGAGTTTTTGCTTTATTTTTTCGAGGTTGGGTTGGGGTGGAGGGTTTGGGAAGCTCGAAGGGGTTCCAGTTGAAGCTTCCATGGAAGTTATGAGTTCAACCAGGTTTCCAGAAAGAAGCGGCAAGCTTTCCAGTTTTTTTTTTTTTTTCAATAAATAAATACAATCACCAAACATTATCCTATTTTCTCAAAATAAAATTATATTTTTACTCAAAAAAAAAATATATATTTGTTATTTTTTTAAATTCATCTTTCAAAAATATTTTCTCCCAATTTAATTTTTTTTGAAATATTTGTAAATTGTTTTTTTTTTTTTTGTAATATATGTATATTGAATTAAGTCCGAGAATAATTCCATTTTGAATTTCATTAACAAAATAAACACTAAAGAAAAATTGCACAAGAAATCAATTGCCATAAAAATACCCAAGAAATTCCTCTCAGTAACACAATCCAAACAAATGTGAGTTGATAGATATAATACAGAGACAACTTCTGGAAAAGAAAAAAAAAAGAAGCAGCAAGCCCATTGGCCAGAAAGAAAGAATGTGCAATCTGGTCATGAACAACAACAAACTGAAAATCCCGAAAAAAAAGAGAAAGAAGAAAGAAAGTAAAACTAGAAAATACATTGTGCAGAGCCGAATTAGCTCTTCGACTTGGAATGCTTAACTAGCCAATCAATGACCTGGTCGATGTTGGTCGAGTTCTTGCACGAGATCATAAAGCAGCACACTTCCCTATCGGTTATCGATTTTAAACCCCTGCATTAAATAATGCAGTTAGTTTTAAATTACTAAAAATGCTGAATTCATGTGTGTAAGAGAATTTGTTTTTTAACTTACATTTGATCGGTTAGCGCCTGCTTGGATAGGGACTGAGGCTTGTCAATCTTGTTCCCCAAAACCAATAAAGGAATGCCATTTAGTGATGGTTTGCTCAAAAGATCGTGTAGTTCGCTTTTCGAGATGCTTATGTTGTCTTGATCAGCTGAATCAACAACATACCTGCACCAAATCGTGTTCAGACATATATATAATTTACATTTTTTTCATATAAAAGAAAAAAAAAATTGCATCCGAGGAAAGAAGTTTGGCTTACACAATAGCAGAAACTGCACGGCAGTATCGCTCCCACATGCTACGGAATCTCGGTTGACCTCCAAGATCCCATAATTTAATGGTGACGTTGCCTTTAGTGACTTTTCGCATATTAAATCCTACCTGAAAGGGTCGAAACAGTTTCTTGTTTGTAAATTTAAATGCTCAGGTGATCGAAAGTGAAATCTAGAATAACTACATATTAAACGGGACAAGGGTTTTTCGTAAGGAAAACTAACCGTAGGGATCATATCTTCACTATATCCACCAGTCTGAGGAAGAAAAAGAAAACAGAGGAGAAGAACGTAAATGCAAAGTACTTTGACCGAAATAAAAGATAGCAAACGAAATAAGATGTTGGTACGATTACTTACAGCAACTACATTTACAAGTGAGGTTTTTCCGGCGTTTTGAAGACCTATTAGAGACAGCTCCATTTCTTGCTTGAAGAAAAGGCTGCAATCGGAAAATAATAACGTGAGCCTGTACACTGGAAACCAATTTCACATCAAAATTAAACGACTAAAATAACTGTAAGTAGACATCCCCAATCTCGGAAACAGTTCATATTTGCGAGGACATAATTTTTTTTTGTTTTAATGAGAACATAGCATATAACAAGAAATCTTGGCATGGACGACATTCACCTATAAGCAAACAGACATCACAACAATTTTGATCGAGTTTTCAACTAACACTCCGGACAAAATCTATTAATGTGGTTAGACGACGCACTAATTGCAATCCATACAATATCGGTCATAGAACAAAAAAGCAGATAATTCATTGCCTCGTGTCTTCTAGTTTAGGAAGCCATAAAAGAAAGTTCAATGATAAACTTAATAATTCATTGCCTCGTGTCTTCTAATATTTTGTCAAACGTCACAATTTAACATAATCAAACTGTCATCTTGTATAGTTTGGTTGGGTTAGGGGGCGAGGGCTGATCGTAGATGATAACTTATCTTAAAACACAATCAAGCATCAAATCTCGATACCCTAAAGTATTTTTTTTGAAGTTCCAAATTGTATCATGCTATTCGTAAAAGACCTTACAAACTACAGTTCAATTAATGAATCCTATAATTTTCTAACCGGCTAATCGAAAACATCCTACGCTTCATCTATGCATTACATTGTATCACACAAAACAATTATCTGCAGGAGAATCTTAAAAGGCTTAAAAATTCCCACATACATGAATCACCATCAATCTAATTTACAATTACAATCAAACTTATCCACAAGTTGAAATCCCTCAAGGATTTAACAATAACACCAGGCGAACACCACCGAGCAAAATCAAGCAATTAAAATCAACGGATATAATTTCAACGCTTAACCAATTATTCAAAAAAAAAAAAAAACAAACCAGAATCTTTCAACAAAAAATCAAAAACAAAATTCATCAACACGAGCGAAAAATTGATGGAAACCGTACCTTCTAAGCCAATTGAGAAAAGCATCCCAGAGACCCATTTCGGTTTGATAATCGGATCGAAAACGAAAACAGATCTCTTCTCTGTCTTCTCCCAATTGACCTAATTGAAATTTCTCCTTCTACTGCGTCCCCCTTTTCTCCTCCTAAATAAGCTACAATGGTTTTTCCCCTTTTCCTCTTCAAGCTAGAATTTGTTTTTTATTAACAATCTCTCAGAGACTTCTAATTAGGGGAGGATTTGTTTTGTGTACCAGAAATACAAACCAATCAGAAAGTAAACAACGTAAGCCACAATTATTTTTAGGATTCTTAAATTATGTTTCCGCCCCCTGGAAGTATTGGAAATTGCGTTTCCAGCCCCGCGGTTTTGGGGCAGCTATTTCTCGCTGTATGATTGATTGCGGGTGGACCAATCATGAAAGTGGGGTGGCGGAAAGTAGATCGACAAGCCCCAGCCGCGTTGGATAGCGCGTGTGGTGTACCTTGTATGATGTTTTTTGGATTGGGCGGTGACGGTGCACGCTCCTTTGCTTTTGTATTTTGTCCGTGGATGCACGTTGCTGGATAGCTCACGTGTACTATGTGCCACGTGGATATTTATTATTGGCTCGCGTGTTATTCTAGTGCATAGTGGGACGTGGTTTCTAACTCCTTTTTTACTATTGGGTTTCAAATCTTGAATATAATGTATTTAAAATTTAAAAAGAGTCCACTTGCTTTGTTATTATTTTTAAAAAGTAAATTTTAACATAAACTTTATTTATTTTCAATTTATAATTCTTCGATGTCGAATTTAAAATTGAATGGGCTTATATTAAATACAGTCGTTAATTTAATATTAGATTAAGTAATATTTTGATTGTTCTTGAGTTGGGAAATAATGTGCTAAATTAATATTTTTTCAATTATTAATTTACCAATTATTTAATATTCAACTAAATTAATTAATAAAATTTTATAGCCGGATTTAATAATTCTTAAATAAAATTAGCTAATAAGTTACTTTTAATTTAAAAATATATATATATATATATATATGCGAATTCGACCTTTTGCCTCTTGGAGTTATCAGATCG
>NW_012192872.1:1814123-1829600 GCF_000504015.1 Erythranthe guttata | reverse complement strand
ATATATATATATATATATATATATATATATATATATATATATATATATATATATATATATATGTATTTAAAAAAAAAAAATATTAATTAGTATTCGATCCAAAATTCACCCTATCAATGATGGAGAGTTTGGGCCTGGGCCTGATGTATTGTGGTTTATTGTCCGGGCCTTATATCTATTAGTAATTCAAATCAAAGTTTTAGTTTATTTGTTGGTTGATTTATTTAAGGCTGCGGCTATATGCAAGACTAATTCCACTTGTGCAAGACCAAATTAAAATTTTCAATGTATAAATACTATAATACCCTTATTTATTAAAAAAATAAAAATTTCCAAATATGCAAGACCAAAAATTCAAAAACACAAAAAACCCTATCACAAGACCACAACCACAAGACCAACTATCATCTTCTCCATCTTCCAAAACTCACAAAACCTTTCTCCTTCCTCCTCCATTAACCCACAAAACCTAGAAATTCAAAATCATCAAAACTCAACAAATCTTACAAAGATGGCAAGTATGGAGTCAGAAGACATCAAAATAGAAGATTCTACGATGGAAGAACCCAAGAATGTATGCATTTATGGGTTTTTTTAGCTAAAATATCGATTTTCCAAAAAAAATCCCGCGCAAACGAATTCGACATGTACAGGTCGAATTTTACAGGTAAAAATCGACATTTAGATGTCGAATTTGAGGTATAAAATTCGACATTTAGATGTCGATTTTTAGGTATAAAATTCGACATTTGAATTTGTGCTACAAATTCGACATGTCAATGTCGATTTTTACCTATGAAATTCGACGCTTAAGTGTCGATTTGTAGCATAGTTTTTCGACACCTTGGTGTCGATTTTTGTTTTTTTCTCATTATTTGTATTTGGTCTTACATGAGAAAAAAAAGCCAATTTAATTTATGGGCATACTTGTCATTCCATCTTAATAAAATAGAATCTTTTAGAATCTTTCTTTAATTTGGTCTTGCACAAGTGGAATGAGTATTGCATATAGCCGCAGCCTTTATTTAATTGTTATTAATAAATGCATACTTACTATTTAAATATACGCAAGTAGCCAATAAGGCACAACTAGTACTTTATCTGTGTGATGAAAAGTAATACGAATAAGCTAATGCTAGTATGTTAATACTATTATTCTAATGCTAATATGATACTGTTAATAGTAATACGAATAAGCTAATGCTAATATTATTCTAAGACTAACGTTAATGTTAATTCTAATTATAATCTTAATATGTTAATGTTAATTATGATCATAGTTATAATCAATAATCATAATCATAATTCTAAATCTAATACTAGTTATAATCATAATCTTAATCATTGTACTTACTGACAATAACACTAATACTAATACTCTGATTTTATTTATTTTTAATTCCATTTCCTTTATATATCATATATATTTTATTCTGAATTATAATGACCTAAGTAAGACAAACAAAAAGTTAGTTACAAAAAAAAAAAAGAAAAAAAAACAAAAGGTAACAACAAGCTATTCCTACCTTAATAAACAAGTCAAGAGAATTCGTATTCTCCCCCCTCCAACAATTTTCGTTCTAAATTAGTAACTAACCACCTTTTTAATCACACACTAATTCTCTCCCACGAAAAAAAAGATCACACAATAATATAATGAAGCATCCATTTTGTCCTAATCAACTCCAAAGAAACGCCATCCCTTTTGTTCTCCTCCTCTTCTCCATCACTCCGTTACTCACCCATCGCAACTCTCTCGTTTCCGGATCCTCCGTTTCCGAACGCATTGCCAAACGCCCCGACCCTCTAAGGAAATTCAAACATTATGCCGGAAATTTCGATATTAGGAACAAACATTATTGGGCTGTAAGTACACGTCTAACCATTTTTTTAATTTTTGTTTTTGGGATCAAATAGTAAAATAATTTTATATTTTTCGATATATGTAAATATATATACAGTCAGCGGCATTTACGGGAATTCATGGCTATGCGGTGGCGGGGGTGTGGTTGCTATGTGGCGTGGGGTTTGGTGTTTTTGTGGTTGTAAAGAATTTAATTAGCACGTTTCCGATTGTGGATCGTTCGAACTCGTCGAATATAATAGTGTTCTTGCTTATTATCCTATTTACCATTTTTGCCATGTAAGGGTTTTTTTTTTTACGTAAATAAAACTATATAAATTTATTTATTTAATATTGGATGATTTAATTTGTCGATGTACTGATTAATTTGCAGTGGTTGTAGTAGTGTGGCAATAGCAGCAAACGAGAAGTCGTCGCAGAGGGCAGAAAAGCTCGAAGAAATTATATTCGGTGCTGGTGAAGACGCTTCACTAACCATAGCAAAAGTTAAATCTACTATGGTACAAATGCACACTCTCTTACTCCCGTACGACTCCAAAACGTGCGACCTTCTCGATTTGATCGCGCACCGTCTGAGGAAAGTGTCGTTGACCGTCAACACTTTTGTCCAAAGTTCAAGAAAATATTGGGACAGAGCTATTCAAACCTTGTAAGGATCAATTAATTTATTTTAATTTCTTAATTATTTTAATTGTTACTTAATGGGTTTAATTTATTTTTTTTATCAGATACGTGGTGAATGTAGTTGTCGTTTCGATCGACTTGGTTGCGTTAGTTGCTGGATTTGGTGAGTTTTGTTTGCTTTTTTTTTTTTTTAAATTATTAATTATATATCGGTCGATATCTGCTGCCATTTCGATAACTTGGTTAATTATAAAAAAAAAACGAACAACTCGGTTAGACTAATGGATATTGCTGATTTCACTCAGTTCTGCTTGCCTTGCAAAATCGTCCCGGTATTATCGTGTAAGCGCGCGACTCTAAGTATATAAATATTATAAATCGATTTTTATCTTATTTTTCAAATTTGATCGAATTGTTAGAAAAAATCCCCGTTTGCGATATTTTGCTGTACTGTGAACAGATTAATCTTCTGTTGCTGGATTCTTACAACGTTGAGCTGGATTCTAACCGGTGTCGATTTCTTCTTCTACAAGTGAGCTAGCTAGCTAGTCGAATTACAAACTAATTTTATGTATCATGCATTATTTTGTTTTTAACAACATTTAATATTGCATTTATTATTTAATAATTTTTATATATGAATAAATATAATGTACAGTTTTATTGGGGATACTTGTTCAACTTTGAAGAATTTCGAAGAAGACCCTCAAAACAACAGCCTTATGGACATGCTCCCTTGTCCCAATTTCACATCTTCTGCCCAAACTTTAGAGCAAATTAATTACAGCGTCCACAGTTTCATATCTGAGGTAATTAATTAATTAATTTATTAATTATATAATTAATTAATTAATTAAATTTCCACATTCTTGATCAGATAAACTCAAAGATTGAAGAAGTGCTTATTCAAATCAACGATCAAAACGAAGAAGTATCGTTCCCGGAAGTTTGCGACCCTTTCTCCTCCGCGCCGGATTACGCCTACAAACCTCAAAATTGTCGAAACAATTCCATCCCAGTTGGCGATTTACCGACCGTAAGCACTAAAATTTCACTAATTAAATTAGAAGCCATATTCTAATAAATATAAAATATAATTACATTTATATCGATGTATATGGCTTAGATTCTATCGAGATTCATATGTTACGAGGCGAATATGAGTACGGAGAATTGCATGGAAGATGGGAAATTTGTGCCGGAGGGAATCTACGAGATGTCGTTGGCTTATAGCCGTTCGATCGAGGACTTTATAAATATATATCCGGATCTATCGAGCTTGATGGAATGCTCGAGTTTGAAACGGGCCTTCTCGGAAATTGTTGCGGGCCAATGCAGGCCGATTGAACTTTGGACAAAAGTGCTTTGGTCTTCCATGTTAGGCCTTTCACTTGTTATGATTGTTTTAGTATTGCTTTGGTCTTGTAAATCCATTTTCACTGCATCACTCCAAAGGAGTAATTTATAAATCTTTTTTTGTTAATATTAATAACATGGGATTATTTTATTTTTAATTTTACAATTCACGGGTCGCAATTTTTAATAGGATTAATTACGGTCACCCCTGAAGTAAGGTCAGATTAATTACGGTCGCAATTTTGCACCCGTTTTATCTCATTCGAGCTCTATATTTTGAAATAAGATGATCATAAGATTTGTCTTTTAGCTTGTAAATATCAAATTGTGGTGCATCAGAAACTACATTTTGCGTAAAATGAATACAAATTGGAGAATATTCCAAGGAATCTGTAAGAAAGAAAATCTATAGTGCAGGGTGATTGTAATTATCTATATATAAAAAGTTTTTTTCATAATTTTACATTATCTGGGGGTGACTGTAATTTAACAATTTGAATATCATTTTGCTTTCCGCCGTTTTGATAATGAATACAGCGAAACGTGGTTGTAGGGAAGGAGACATTTACCAACTTTATTCTTCACTATTTGCCCCACAAATAAACAAAAATATCTTATTAACTATACGGCTAATTTCATTTACCTCCCCTGAACTAATGTGAAACCTTCACTTACCTCTGTTATATTATCAAAACATTCATTTCCCCCCTGGATTATATATTGTGCCTATTTTACCCTTCATTAAATTAAATATCTCGTTCTTCATTTTACGCATTCATTTTTATAATTACTTTTTAACTTCGATTTCGTTTTGTTTTTCGTTCGATTTTTCAAAAGTAAAGAGTATTAAGAAACCACAATAAAAATGTATTTGTTTTCTTTATCTTAAACTTGAACAAATAAATAAATTCTCAATTTCCACCTAATTAATTTCAAGTGTGGGGATTAAATTGAAGATTTCTATTTAATACAAGGGTGAGAAGTGAAAATAACCCTTAACTATATTACATGTTTAACTAATACTACAATTTATGATGTATTCTACTACTATTCTTAACTATATTACATGAATAATTTAATGATTAGTGATATATTTTAAGCCATATTTAATTTCTATGAGATATATCAATTTTATGAACAAGTTTCACAATTTACTTAACTACTAATTATATAAAACATGATCTAGCAATATTAATTACTACAATATCTATATTTTGTATTTACAGATATTTTAACTTTTAATGATCAGCATTCAGCATTAACCCAACATTTATTTTTCCTTTTTTATTATTATTATATTTTATTTTTTCGGAGTTTTCACAAAAATGGTGCCACCTACTCTCTGTAGACTGTACTGTTTTCTTATACAGTGACCGTCGTCTTCAATGGTAAAACACCTAGAGAGAGAAAGAAGAAGCAACAATCGAATTTTCTAGGTTATTCTTCAGTATCACGATCAACACCAAGATCCACCACACACTCAATTCTCTTCTCTCTCTCTCTCTCTCTCTCTCTCTCTCTCTCTCTAATTAATTCCATTTCAACACTCTCTACTTGTGCACGCGCTTCACCAAATACCTCAACGAGGTTCTTGTGACCTTTCCAGAAGGAGAATACTTTATTTCAACACAATTCGTAAATTGAGGGTTGTAATTTCAGATTTTTGTTTCGTATGGTGATAAGAATCAGGAGAGCTAACAGCAGCAAACTCATGTCTAGAAATTCCTTTCCATTTCTAGCCAGGTTCTCTCCAGGTAATCTTCCTTCTTTCAATTCAGCTAGATTTGTATGATTTTAGTTGATTGTCTCTATTTTCTCTGTTACATCTAATTGGGGCTTTGTTTAAGTATTATGTTCTTTTTGTTACCTAATTGGATGCCTTTATGATATGCTTTTGGGGATCTGTTTATGATTGTCGATCCTCTGTAATTTAACTGATGAAGCTTCTTCCTCCTGTGTGATTGTTTGATTTTTACCTATGAATTTGAGAATCTGTATTCAGAGAATCACAATTCTTCCCTTATTTGTGATTTTATTCAGTTTCGTGTACTACGCACTTCACAGAAATTTGTTCATTTTCTAAAATTTGGCTGCCTTTCGGTGTATCATACAGTTTCGCTATTGCATCTCGATGAACAGATTCAATGTTTCTGTATGGTGTAACAAAATGCTCGATGGTTCTGCACTTTGTGTAGGGAAACCCGTAATTTATGTTTTAAATAATATGAGCGTTGGTTTATGACTTTAGCTTGGACCTCCTTGAATGCAGCCTTGTCTTGAAGATAGAAAAAATAAAAAAAGGCATCAAAATGAAGATGAGGAACAACAAATACAGGAAACCAACTAGTTTACGTTGCAATGCAGGGAGCAGATGCTCGACTCCCGTTGCTGTGTGGGCCCTAGTTGGATTCCTTATCGTGCTTCAATTATGGAACTTAATTTCTCACACAAACATACAAAGTAAACACGCACACCACAGCAGTATGATTCACCACCCTCTATTACGCGAGCTGCAAGTGGTGGAGGAGGAAAATATACAAATGCCGCCGCCGAGGCGGCGATCTCCACGTGCCGCCAAGAGGAAGCCCAAGCGTGCCACTACCTTGGTCGACGAATTTCTTGATGAGAATTCCCAAATAAGGCACGTATTCTTTCCTAGTGCGAAAATGGCTGTGGACCCCACGAAGGATAATGGCAACGATAGTTTTTATTATTATCCGGGAAGAGTGTGGTTGGACACTGAAGGGAATCCAATTCAAGCACATGGTGGTGGCATCCTGTATGATGAACGATCCGAGACTTATTATTGGTATGGGGAGTATAAAGATGGCCCCACTTACCATGCTCACAAAAAAGGAGCGGCACGGGTAAATTTCTGATTCGTGATATTTAATTTAACCTCGATATGAATAGCATTTATTTTTCCTCTTTTTTCTTTAAAACGTATGTATGCATGGGTGGTTTGTCTTAAGTGTATGAATGCCTGCCCTTTTCATCGACTTTGTATCTTCTGAACTTCTACGTGGCTGATTTTGTTGGAGAAGAAACAAATATTTCAATAATGGTAGCTGATGTTCACATTTATTGCGTTAAACGAGTATATTTCAATAATGCTAAATTGTTATTTGAATTTATAGTGTCTTATGTGAAACTTAACAAAAGCTTTGATTCTCCATTTCTTCTCGTCATCATGTAATGGTAACTGATAGTGCACTCTTACATATATCTTAGTACACTCAGGTTAATATTGTACGCTCTGATTCTCCATTGTCCGTATGTCTTGTTCTTCAATGAAAAAACTGTCAGAATATGATATAGAATACAAACTGCAAGTTGGCAGTGTTTCTTAGGAGGGGTTTTCTTGTCACTACTGAGTTTTATGGCTTCACTGTCTGTATTTAATGAAGGAATTTAGTATGCCCGCATTAATCATTTGTTTACATTTGAACATTTTGCTTCGAAGAATTATAATTACACTTGACACTACACATGTTTGAGATCGTGGTATCTCCGCGAATACGTTAAGATTCTATGTGTTCCAGCATTTAATGTTTTCCTACCCAACCAATATAGCTCTACTGGTATTTTGAAAATGCCGTCGTGTTATTTCATAAGCTTTCCGACTTTTAAATGTGTCTGTC
This sequence comes from Erythranthe guttata, assembly GCF_000504015.1. The sequence continues at coordinate 1,822,115 of NW_012192872.1, read as the reverse complement.
GAATCAAGCAAAGTACCCGATCATAAATTATTTGCCATTACTTTAGAAGAACAGTCTATATACAACATAGTAATTTTCTTCCTCGCCTTTTCACTTTCCGACCTCAATTTAGTAATAAATTCCATTAGTACCCCATTTCCCAGTAGAGTTTAAAGATGGTTATTATTTATTGATTGAACGGTATCTGCTGGTACTAACTAATCTGGATTATATGCAAATCCAAGCTGCTTAATTTTGCAAGTTCTTCTCTCGTAACACCAAGTCGTAACAGATTAAAAGTCAGTACATATGGATTTGATAATTTCCAACAATCAACTCAAATCTGAAGATTGTTAGATAGGAGTAAAGGCTCGATCACCAATCAATGCCGAAACGATCAATGGGGGAGAAGTATCTGGATTATTATTTTTAGTTTGTAACAATTTTCCAGAGTTTAGATAGAATTCGAAATAGAGAACTCTCGAACCGAACTCATTTTTCTCCCTCCATTGATCAGGTTGATGTCATCGGAGTTGGCTGCTATTCCTCAAAGGATCTATGGACATGGAAAAACGAGGGCATCGTTTTAGCAGCAGAACCAGAAAACGAAGCCCACGACCTCCACAAGTCAAACATCCTCGAACGCCCCAAAGTAATCTACAACTCCAAAACCGCAAAATATGTAATGTGGATGCACATCGACGACACCAACTACACCAAAGCCTCCGTGGGGGTCGCCACATCATCCACCCCCGTGGGCCCCTTCACCTACCTCCACAGCAAGCGGCCCCACAATTCCGACAGCCGCGACATGACCATCTTCAAAGACGATGACAACACCGCTTACATCATCTACTCGTCCGACGACAACAGCGAGCTCCATATCGGGCCACTCGATAAAGATTACCTCGACGTGACAGGTGTCGTCAGAAGAGTGCTCGTAGGGCAGCACAGGGAGGCGCCAGCTGTCTTCAAGTATGACGGGACTTATTACATGATTACCTCCGGGTGTACCGGGTGGGCCCCAAACGAGGCGCGGGCCCACGCGGCGGAATCGATGATGGGGAATTGGGAGACGATGGGGGACCCGTGTGTGGTCGGTGGGAACAGTAAGGTGTTTAGGTTTGCTACGTTTTTTAGTCAGGGGAGTTTTGTGGTGCCGGTGTTTGGGTTTGAAGGGCTGTTTGTGTTTATGGCGGATAGGTGGAATCCGGCGGATTTGAGGGATTCGAGGTATGTGTGGCTGCCGTTGATTGTTGGGGGAGCGGTTGATCGGCCGTTGGATTATAGTTTTGGGTTCCCTTTGTGGTCTAGAGTTTCCATTTATTGGCATAGAAGATGGAGGCTTCCACCACAGTGGAATGGGAATATTGTCTGAAGAAGGTTTTGAGATGTTAATTCTTTGTTAAAGAAAAAAGTTTTTTTTTTTATACTGTTTTTGATGCTTTCATGCACTGTTACATAACGATGATTTTTTTAGGTCTAATGCTTACAGATATAGTTGTATATTGTCCATCAAGCAATTGACTTGTGGTTTTTCATAAACAAAATCAGGAGTTTCTTGACCCGAATTCTGTATATAAAGTGTGAGTTGTTGCTGCATGTTTGTTTCAATTTTACTAGTATTGTTTCGATTTTAAATGTGATTTTGACTATTTTTTAGTCGTCCCAGGTGGCAAAACATTAATTTTGTAGTCTTGTAAAATTGATAGCTTTGATGTTTGAGGTTTTCTCAATTCAGACCGTAGCTCATTCGTACATAAATCTTCCATCTGATATGAAATCGAGCGTATTCAAGCTGAATTAAAAAGTCGACTCAAAGGATTACAAATTGAACGTTTTAAGTCAAAAATGGCCAAAATCATATTTAAAGTCGAATTTTTTTTGGTTTTTTATTTGTTGATTATTAATTGAAAACGACAATAATAGGAAATGCTTCCTATAGAAAATGTACATATTATCCTAATTCGAAATAGTGCATTATATATATATATATATATACATACTTTCAACTTGGATGTAGACTCCATGCATATGTAGTGTGGAAAACAGCCAGTCCTCGTCAATGTTGGAATAAAACAGAAAATTCTTAATCTTTACAATAAATTAAAGTAAAAGTGTAAAGGTACATACATACACAAACCATATTGAAATCTTCCCATGTAGAAATTAAACTACTATTTCTTATGTCATATTATATAAAATAAATTAAAATAAAAGATGGAAAAAAAGAAAAGAAAAAAGTTGAAAAGATAGTGGGGGATATGTTAAAGTGGATGTAGTATATGTATGTGAGACCATAAAAAGGAGTTCCCACTCAAATATTTGTTCCCCTCTTTAATCAACTTGGCCTAAAGTATTTACCTTTTCCCCTCATTATTAATGATTTAACATCACCATAAAAAAAAAAAAGTTGGTTATATTATTAATTAATGCTCAAATTACCACCACAAAAAAGTTTTAACCTTCATGTTTGATAATCACATATACTTACTTCAACTATCCATTCTCACGTTATCAAATTTATCTACTGACGAAGGATTCTTTTTGTAAGAGAATACATAATTTAGGGGACATGGCAGTTATAATTACTCACAAGTTTTTTACTTTTTTTTCGTAATTTAATCTTACTTCAAGAAAGTGACCATAATTTATCCTTAATTATATTCTACGTCTAATGATTCGAGTTTGATTTTCTTTAATTACTAATATTTTTTAAATTCAATTTGTCGCATATAATATAAATTGTCGAGTACAGTTTACATTTTTCGTGCAATTTTTGATTTATTTATTAAAAGAAAATAGTCAAATATCTTTTTAAATAGACTTGGTAACACCTTCAATAAACATATAATGTATACTAATAAATATATTATTTTATAACAAACAATATACTCAGGCCAATTTCTGGTCTCTCTGACAAAATTCCTACTTTGATTTTTATTGGAGGACTTTTATTTAAAAAAAATTCTCTAAATTCCTTTAATTGGGATATTAAAAAGTGTTATTTGAAAAACATAAATGGGATTGGTTAAATTTGGTGCAGCTATTTTCAACGGAGAAAAAGTCCAATATGCTAAAGAAAGATAATATATAGAATTTAAAAATAAATAAATAAATAAATAATTAGGCCATATCTATATATAAAAGGGTGTTTGGCAAAATGCCTATATCACCACTAATGGCTAAACACCTTTTTATGAGATTCCCAAACACAACCCAATTCCTTGGCCGTCCTAAGATTCTATGGTCCCCCAAAACAAGATAATGACATTTTGGAAGTTTAACTAAATTAAATCTCACAATTAATTAACAATAATCTTTTTTTAAGCCATTAATACTAATTGTGTAATGTGGTTAATGATTTCATCAACACACGTAATACCAACTCCATGATCAAATATATTAATATTAGGACATTGCTTGTATTAGTTATATATTGGATATCAAATCAAACGTACAAAACAAATCAAGGATATATATATATATATATATATATATATATATATATATATATATATATATATATATATATGAAACGTTAAATGTCGTTTCAATTATATTAATACAATTTTAATTTTGAACGGGATTTTGACCATTTTCTAGTTTGATTTTGGTAAAATTCAAAATAAAGTTATATATGGATGAATTACGTTTTGAATTAGAAATGTAACTCAAAGAAAAACAAATTCCGTGTTTTGAATTAAGCCAAATTCAACTTTGAAAATGCTCAAATCATGTTTGAAATTTGAGACGACATTATTAAAATTGAAATGATATTTATCAGATCATGTATATATGCAATTATGTGAGCATAAAGGCAAAAGGTGACTTTCATTTTCATGAATATGAGTTGAGCATTTAGTTTGTCTTTAGCATTATTTCTTCAACTTTGGATTAAATAGCAATGTAATTCATATATTATTCCCTCGTGAAATAGACTTTTAGTCAAGACCTTAACATATATATTCACTCTATTAATTATTTGTTGCTTTAAAAAGAAAATTTAAAATTCTTATGATGCAATTTTTCCAATTTTACTCTTATTAGTCCAACCGTCTAAAATATTAATTCTCTGTTATCACACCAATTAATTGACAAAAAATGTGGTTAGTCATTGCTATACATCTCTTTTCCAAAATATATTAATATGCGCATAAAAACCTTAAACAGACACATATTTTGAAATATACAGTAATCAACAAAATTGAAATCTATTAGAAATATTGCTAATTAGGATACAAAGATTGATCACAAATTGATAAAACAAAGATTAATTTGAATTAGTTACTTCAAATCTATGCAATCCAAACGGGAAATCAAATCGAAAAATGTTAAATAAAATAATTATAAAAAAAACCCAATGATATCTTTCCTTTTAATTCCTATTTTTTTTCAACCAAAAACACTTCACCAACTCCATACATTTTCACTACCCCACCCCCCAGGCACGTGCCAGCACACGTGCGACCCTCCCCCATTTTTCTTGGTGGGAATCCTAGTCATCAAGGCTTCCATGCACTAGCCCAAACCACCGGCTGATCCTTCCAAGAAAGGAATATTCCGGCGGCATCATCCGAGCACGGCGCCATCGACCACCCCTCCTTGTACCGCCTCAACAATGCGCGCACATCGTCACACACCTCATCGTTGAAAGAGAAGGGGCTGAAACCGCCGGCGTGAAGCCGGTGCGACCACCGCACCGCCGTCTCCCGCCTCTCCACCGACTCCTGCGGCGAGCACGCCACCAGGTCCACGACGGCGCGGCCCGCCGCCCTCTCCAGCATCAAACGCTCGTTGCTCGTCCTCGGAAAGCTCTCATCCAGCGCGTCAAAGTAAACCCTGAACCACCTCATGCATTCTTGAAAACCCCTCACGAACTCACCCCGATCGTCGGAATCACCCCCCGCGCCGTGAAGATCGGCCTCCTCTTCAACAATGGTGATTATCCTGGGCTGCAGCCTCTTGAATATCGATATCAGAAAATCTCTCCGATTACCCACCGTCGCGACGGAGTGTAGAGTTCCGACGCAGTTGATCGCCAGCGCTTCGTCTTCTTTGATCTCCAGTTCGGCTAAATTCAACTCCGACAAATCGCCGGCGTGGTGAATAATGCTGAACTTGAACGGCACGCCCATCAGCCGGGCGAACTTCTCCATCCTGCTGCCGATCTCCTTCATTACTTTCTGCACCGCCGCCGCGCCGGCTGAGCCGGCGCCGGCGGCGCCGCTTGATTTTCGTGGGGACGACGGTGGTGATCCTCAGGTGGGGAGTTTCGTCGGTGCGGGTGGCGATGGCTTCCAGCAGGGTGGGCCACTGGGTGCAGTAGGTGTGCCGATGTCGATTATGTGGACCTGTTCTTCGCCTTCGAGTGCTTCCATGATGGCGCCTTTGCAGGCCACGTGTCCGATGTTGGTCCAAGGGCTGACTTCCTGGTATTTGAGGACGGTCTTCCCTCCTTGACTCGAAGGCGCAGGTCTTCTCGCCCGCTGTACGTCCTGGTCTGGGAGCTTGCGCTCGCCGGAATCCGTCATGCGGCTGAAGAGGGCCTGGTAGGTAGTAGGTAGGCGAGCTTCTGGTCGGTGTCGCCGTACGGGGTAGCTCATCTCGTTGAGCATCCACATCTGCTCCTGGACGCGGGCGCTGTCTCTGTCGGCGTCGGCCTGCGCCGCCGCGAGGAGGATCTCGTTGGCCCACCTGGTGTCTCTGCCGGAGAGGGAGGCGGCGAATTCCACGTTCACGTCTCGGGCAGGCGAGACGGCGGAGTAATACTGGTGGTGGTGATCGGCGGACTGGACGACGTCGTAGGCATCGCCCCCTGGGTCGGGGTGGTGGTGGTGCTGCTGGTGGTGGTGGTGGGTGTAGGAGTGTTGGAGAACTGGTGGTGTTGTTGATGATAAGGGTTATTATTATGATGGTGGGAAGAAGAAGAAGAGAAGTCTTCATCATCCATGAAAAGGTTGAAGCATTCTTGGCTGTAATTAGGGTTTTGGCGGGAAGATCTGGAGCTGCTGGAAGTTCTGCTTGAATCGAAGGACTGATCTTCTGGTTGTTGAAGGCTGACTAGTCTAAACAAAGTATCCATCTAATGATCAAACAAATTTATTATAATTTTAATTATAAATTAAAGACCCACACATCAAATAATAAAAATTCAACCTCCTTTGTGAGTGAGTGATATATTTTCTGTTGGAATAATAATAATAATTGTATTATTAATGATTAAAACTATACGATTATACGAATATATTTTTTTGCCTTTGAAGAATTGGACTTTAGCTAGCTGGATAAGCTTTATTTCAATTTTATAACATGGTGATTTGTGGGTGGTGGAGTGAGTTCTAGAGAGAGAGAGAGAGTTCTAGAGAGAGAGAAGAATCTGAATGAGCAGAAATCTGCCTTTTCTTTATAGGGAATCGATGTGGGATATCATCAAGATTAAACGTAGTGGAATGGTGGGGTGGTTTTTTTCTTATTATTCATTTTTTTATTATATTTTAATTATCGAAAAATAAAATACAATTTAGTGTGTGTATTGGTGTGTGAGAGAGAGAGAGAGAGTGGGGGTGCACTGCAGGCGTGGTGGAGAATGAAAATGGGGTAATGTGAGAGAAAAAAAGCTGCGGAGGCGCGTGCAATATAAATATGATGGATGATGAACATAAACACAAACAATTATTCCCACTCACATTCTTTTGCCCCCCAATTCCTCTCCACATTCTGCCAACATTCCTTTTTCTAATACCCCTTTTCTTTTCTTTTCTTTTCTTTCAATATATATATTTAATTATACAAATTATTATTACATGAATCCTTAAAAGTTTTTGTGACAATACTATATATATCAAAATCTCATAAATCAAGAGGCATGCTCCTCTCTTTTTCACACCACCCCATATATGTATATATAGAATGGGAGACAGTCAAGAAGAAGACTAGCCCATTTCTCATGATCTATAGACAATGAGTTCTTTGCCTATGCCTATATGCTACTATATAGGGACTCTATTATATATTTCATCTATAATTGAAGTCGGCAAAGTTACAGTTTTCGTACCTCAAGTTTGCGCAGGTTTCAGATTTGGTCCCTCGTGTTCATAGAAAAACACATTCGTCTCCTAATGTTTCAACAATTTTTTACACTTCTAGTTATTTCTGTCAATTTATTGTTAGTTCGTCAGTTAAGAAAGTGATGAACACATACTTGATTCAGTTATGAGATGGTAAGGATCAATAGTGTTAAATTATTGAAACATGAGGGATTGAATCTGTTTTATTGTGAATATGGGGATCAAATGTGTAATGAAGGTAAACTTAAGGGACGAAAAGTGTAATATTTCCAAATTCCAATTGAAATGAGAGAAAAAAATAGAATAGAAGGAAGAAAATTTAAAAAAAAAAAATCATAATAATATGTGATTGGTGACAAGGTTTAACAAAGACAATTTGAATGGAACAAGTGCAAAACATTAATCAATTTGTGCATACATATACAAGATCTTGATGTGCATGCAACAAGTTATTTAATTTTGTTCAAATGTATACCAAACTATTGTAAATTTATTGTTTCAAAACTTACTCCTATTTGACAATCATTGGGAAGAAATTCCTTGTTGGACTGTTGTTGTCTTATTCGAGAATTGAGCAATATTATTATAGCGTTAGATCTATTACAGACAAATTGCGGACAGTATATATATATATATATATATATATATATATATATATATATATATATATATATATATATATATATATATATATATATATATATATATATATATATATATATATATATATAAAAAAATGATTTTCTATTGATATATATATAAATATATTTTTCTCTATATATAGATATCTATTTTTCTATATATCGATATATATAAAATATATTCCTCAGAAAATCTAACATATATATATGAAAATCGGTCTTTGTGTATGTGATATCACGCGAGCGCGCGCGCATGCGTGCGTGAGAATTAACACACAAAGATGTGCATTTCAATGGGGACC
>NW_012192872.1:1799283-1812362 GCF_000504015.1 Erythranthe guttata | reverse complement strand
ATAGCCGACAACAGTACTACGGAGATAGATAAGAGTGACATTTAAATTTGATAAATGGGAAAATATGTACAAATATTTTATGAACGGTACGATCTCTGGTTATCAGGGTTTCTTTTATAGATTATCTACATGTCAATCATCCTATAACATCTGATTTTCCTATTAAAACAGGTCATCCGGTCTAAATTTGCACCCTTTCTTTTCCATAAATAAAATAAAATAAATCGGATTAAAAATCGACGGAATTCAAAAATTCAATTTTTGTATACACCTATTATAAGTGTAAAAGAAGAAAATTTGGAAGTTTCAAAAATATTTTAAAAATAAAAATCATTATCCAATACTTATTCCATTTTTTTTATAAGGATTGAAATCAAAACTTAAAAAACTACACGAGAGGCATAAACTACACTGAAGATTTGAACATGAGTCAATAGACACTTACGGCACACTATATGCTTTATTTGAATAATATTGATATATATATATATATATATATATATATATATATATATATATATATATATATATATATATATATATAAAATTCGGCAGCCAAAAAATAAATATGTAAAGTTGGTGTGTAATCAAAATCAACCCAGGAAAAAATAAGATATATATATAGGAAATTACATGAGACGGCAATTTCTTATTTCTTTATGTTTACTATGATATCATTTAACGAATTGTTCTTTTGTCTTTACTAGAAGAATTCAAGTTTAAGCATCATCGTAAATTTTATATTATTTTCAGTCAAGACATTGAATAAATCTTCGTCCACTTATGAAATTAATCTTGAATTAATGTTCCTTGCGAAACCCCAGTCCTTCTACCTAGTATCTGCAATTTTCTGTCGTATTAAATTTCCCTTTATTTATTTTGTAAGAATTCACATTATTTTTCTTTGCACCAAATTCATTTTGCAGTCGATTATTCACGGTTTTTTTTTTCTTTTCTAATTTCGTGTGAAAATTATAAAATCTATAGACTAAGTGAAGACCAACATTAAGGTTGTTCAAACTTTCCTCTCAAACTTATCATATATAAAATTTATTTTTCTTGCTTCAGTTTTCTTTTCTATGGTGTTGAGAAGACCCTCCGTTAGGTGGTCGGACAAGATTCGAGAACATTAGACCTAATCTTCTTCTTTTATAATAGGATAAATTACGTGTAACCACTCACGTATGATCAAATTACGAAGAACCTCTCTTGTTTGGATAAACCCCGTATGAATCTTCTTACACCTCCACGTTTATGGTGTCAAATTCAACATAATCATCTAGATTCCATGGAATGTGCTCTAATTTGTACTATTTTTGCGTAAAAATACAGTTTATGATGCACCACAATCTGATATATATACAAGCCAAAAAATACATCTTATGATAATCTTGTTTCAAAATGTGGAGCTTAAATGAGATAAAACAGGTACAAAAGTGATTTTTTTTTTTTTTTTTTGATAGAACAGGTACAAAAGTGATAATATTCCATATAATCAAGAAGATTCCACTAAATTTGAAACCACAAAGGTGGACGTGTGAGAAAATTTATAGTTGACAGAATTGTTGTAATTACCCTAACAAAGAGGGGAATTTTCGGAATTTTACCATACCTCAGGATAGTTGTAATTTACCCTTTATTATAATATGTAGTATTGTCTTATATATTTTGTTATTGCAATAATCTTTGACAATATATAATTGCTAATTGCGTGTCTAATCAAACATTATCCTCGTTCCCATAACTCCATCTGTAAACGAAAATATCAACTTCCTTTGCGCTTTTAATATTTATATATTCTATCTTTTAACTCGTTTTCTTCCCACACGAAAAGAAGGTTTTGTAGACGATATACTCAGTCAAATACACCACGTGTATGTGTGCTTAACGATCTACAATTTAAAATCACCCGAACTACTACCAGAGGGGCTCCTTCGACCCTACATCCGGTGATAAATACCGGGTGGGTCTTCCACTGCCACGTGTTTTTTTTTTTTTTTTAATTTTTCTAAAATCCCTAAAAGTAAACCTTAGTGGGAGAATATATTATAAAATACAAAAAATGACACATGACAGCAGAACACCCACCCGGTATTTATCACCGGGTGTAGGGTCGTAGAAGTCTTATGAGAGGTCTCCAAAGTGGGCTCGGCTAGCCTGCACCATTTCCTTTTTCTCTTTTGGGATAATTGCAAAAAAAGGTACATTATGTAAAGTTGGCCTAAAATCCCCATGTGCTATGTTTATTGCAAAAATTCTGGTTATTATAATGCCAATAGTAAACACAATATTTTACAAAAAAAAAAGGTAAAACAAGAAAAACTAACATAAAAATCTATGAAGATATTTAATTAAATTTATTTTTTTTATAAAAATCAACAAAAGGAATAGATAAAAATCAGAATGGAATGTATGCAAGTTAACAAAAATAAAAACCAATACAAAAATCACATGTCTGTGATATATAATTTTTTTCAAGCATAAGGTTAAAACAACAGAAATATATAACACCATTTGGGAAGATCGTCGAAGATTTGTGTGTGGGATTTTTGGCAATAAACATAAAAGATAGGAATTTTCGACCCTACTTTCAGTACCACACGAGATTTCTTTTTCTTTTTTGCCCAATTAGACTGTCTTTCCTGAGACACTACCCACAAACAATAACAATATCATGACCCCTAAAAAGAAAACAAGTGGTCACCATTACAAAAACCAAATGCTTCAATCTCACTCTTTCCCCACCTGCAAAAGAAGCCTTACTTATTATGTTCCTGTGGTCACTACTTCTCCTTTGCTTATCATGTACCCTCACTTTAGGCAAATCCCAGGTGATTGTTTGGAACTAAACTAAGCAAAGGACCACCTGTTCTGTAACATTGCTAAGGACCATCTCCTATTTCTTCAAACTTACGCATTTTACGCAGGCAGCTTAAACTAAATTATCACACTGTATAACCTTGTTGGTAATTCAATTACACGGTTCAAAATCTATATTCGATGATGATACATCAGAAAGTGATACAAAGATGATGGATAAATCTTACCAAGAAGCAAAATCTTGAAGTTCTTTACTTGACAATCCCTTTCTTTTCTTTGGTGCGGGCCCAGCTGGAGGAGCGTCACTGCCGAGAGTGGCGGAGGGTGCAGCTGGAGCAATCGTTGCTTTCAAGTATTTACCGACGGCAACGCTGCCGCCACCCCCGGCAAGATCATCTTCCGACCCCTTCACTGGATTGCTGTACCATGAACCGATCTTATCCTGGAAAAAGTAACGCCAATTTTTTTATTTTTTTTTAAATTCATGTTAAATAGAATAAAGAAGGTACGTATAACTTCCATGGCAGAGAAAATCATGGGACTCCTAAATGATAATAGCAATATCAAGAATCTGAAACTAACATTGTCTTCGTCCTCGACAATTTTGTCCTCATTGGCCTTCTTTTCTTCCTCTTCGTCTTCTTCAGCATACGGATTAACGTAAACTTCTACACTAATAATCTTGATCTCTTCCTAAGCAGGGAAACAGAAAAAAAAAAAATTAAAATAAGTCGAAATTAAAGCCAAGAATTGAGATTCCAAATATATAGCTCGTGATCCTAAAAGTAACTTGGTTGCAATGTCATGCGAAAAACAAAATGCATAAACCTCAGACAAGGTAAACACGTTGTACAAAAGGCAGTCACATCCTGATGACTTAATAAGTAAACAGCCTTATGGCAGTTGAAACAAATAACTGATGCAAGAACTTCGTACAATCTTTATAAGTGCCTCCACAAGAAAAGAGATACCCCCAATCTAAGAAAATTGAAAACACACAAATAAATGGAACTGGAACTGGATAGTTATGTATGTGTTTCATCATTACCAAGCAATTAAGGTAAATAAACAGGCAATAAAAGAGGGATGATGAGAAATAAACATAAGTCGGGTATATTGACGAACCAGAGGTCTGTCGTCGTCATCAACAGGTACTTTCTCCAATGTCGAAAGGGTAGTTAACCCTCCAACAACCATCCCAAAAACCGTGTGTTTGAAATTCAAATGATTTGCAGACTTATACAGGATGAAGAACTGGGAACCATTTGTGTGAGGACCAGAATTCGCCATGCTAACCACACCTCGTCCAGAATGAACTAACTTGGAGTTAAGTTCATCTTTGAAGGACTTTCCCCAAATCGATTCACCTCCTTTTCCTGTCCCAGTAGGATCACCACCTTGAATCATGAAGTTTCTACACATCAAAAACGTCAAAGTCTTGAATTAAAAGGTCGATTCAACAAATTGGAGGAGAGTTCGAGTAATCTGGAGTACCTTATATTTCTGTGAAAAACTACCCCATTGTAATATCCACGTTCACAAAGAGTGATGAAGTTTTCACATGTCCTCGGAGTGATGTCACAATGCAGCTCAATGTTCAAATCCCCATGCGTTGTTTGCAGCCGGACATAGCCCTTCTTCTTTGGATTTTTTTCGACTTTAACATATTCATATTCATTTGTGGTGACAGGATCATAAGAGGTCGAAGTGAATGATCGTGAAGCAGCGCCAGTTGTGAATCGACTTTTAACCTGAACGATTTCAAATGAACATACAATTAATCAATTAAAAGGTCCCTGGAAAACCGGGTCTAGTGACAGTAAATTAAACATGTACTAGAAAGATGGGAACAAAAAAGACCTAGTTGCCCTTCACTGATAATGTAAGGAGATTAAGACCAACTCCATGTAGTCAAAAATGATAAATCATCAAGAAGTATTTCATAAGTATCTTTTCCATGTCCAAAAGCAAGACTCAATCACAGTCAAAAGCACTTTTACAGAGTTACTGATAATTCTATTCTCTTCAATGAAGACTTCGGCTCAATTTGTCTTTCAGATTTCTAAACAATTTACTTGTACGGAACAAAAATGCTTCACCAGAAAAAGAAATAGGGAGAACCCAGACAGAAGCGCCTCTAATAAACCAAATAATGTTTGGACAGGCAATATATTTACAGCTTTGTTTTACTCATATGAATCTTTACTGACTAAAACCAATAATTCGCAAAATTCAGTGTCTTCTAGATACCTTCTATGGCAAAAAAAAAATTAGTCGAAAAAACCAAGAACTAACCATCTTAGAATTTACTGGTGTCCTCTCACCAGCCATGTGCATTGCTATGCGTGCAGCAGTTTTATTGCTAGCATCAGACCTTGCAGCAGCGGCACTTCTTCCATGAACAGCAGCGGATGCGGCATCTACAACGCTGTATGTCTGCTTGGGCGTTTCATCACTCTTCTCATCTTTGATACGTGACCTTGCAGCTAAAATGGATTCAAGAGCCACAGCTCTTTCTGTTTTAGCCTTATTTCCTCCACCACCATGTAATGCAATCTCCTTTGCCTTTTCAGTTCCAAGCTCCTTAAGCATTTGCTTTATATCCCCATTAACATTTATATTGTACGACGGGTCAGATTCCATTTTCTTTAGTTCTGCCATAAAAGAAAACATGAAGTTTTACAATCATATAAATAGAAAGCAGATCCAGTAAATGCCAGAGGAGTAGCTGTTCACCTTCGTCGTCGATTTTTAGGTTTTTCTTCATGTGATCGAAATCCGTGAGAACCTTGCTATCAAGTGCATTAGGATTCTAAAAATTACAAGAAAAATACATTATGAGAGACTTAATTCGGCTGTGCTTCTGAAAATTAACTCGAAGCCTACAACTTCAACACCAACCAGAGATAGTGAAATGAACTTTTACCTGAATGGTTATAATGTCTTGCCTAGTGAATGGTTCATCAGTGAGAAGCTCTTTCCAATTCTTAGTTTTAATGTTCAATTCCTTAATTGCCTGGACAACAACAGTTCTAATCGATGAAATAGGTAAATGGATGGTTTTGAAAGACGTAAAAAGGTAAGAGATGTACCTCGTAACAGAACACATTTCCTGTCGTCTTTACAGCAACTATGTGTGTGAACTCAGTAAAAACCTTATTAAGAACAGGGCAGTGATACTCTCCTACAAAAAGAAATTCGAGTAACAAATCAATTCTGCCAATTTCAGCACTCAATGGGAGATTCATGTATTAATTGTTACAAGAAACGAGTAAAAAATATATAAAGGCCCAGAATTACATGCTTCCGGCCTTCCGCTTTAAGTTTTTCCCCTTTCTTACGCTCTAATAAGTAGCATGAAGCCTATACATTGTGGTCAAGCGCCTTATGCACAAACCAAACCACTATTAAATATTTTGGTCAAGGGCATCATTATTACTATATACCTCGTTTTATTCTTTTCATCTTATCAGTAACATACAGCCACTACCACATTGTAGTTACGGAGAAATAACAATTCACATATATGTAACATTCATGATAAATCGAAACCAAGAGTGATCCAACAATGGCCAATTTACAATTAGGTATATTCTTGTTCATGTAACATTACTATCAAATTCTACTGGAAAAGAGATTGTAGGAGTTCCCAACTTCAGATAAGTATATTTAGACACTGACTAGAATGGCTTTCTCTAGAGTGAATATGAAATGTTTTACCATCTTCGCTGAGGTTTCTAAGTATTCTGTCGAAGAAAATTGTCTCAGTGTAAATTACACTGCTAGCCTGAGAAAGTCTACATGTTTGTCTACATTGGCTACAAAATATAGCTCTTGTATCTGACCATTTCAAAAATAGTTCTATCTGTATCCACTTTCCGACCAAGAAAACTTTATTCAGTCCAGGCTTTCACAAAATGGGTATCATTTCCGTGCCAAAAGGAATAGATATATGGGGGAAAGAGAAAGTGTCGGAGGGCCCAATAAGAGCAAAGCAACTGCAAGAACTGGGATACAGTAATACATAAAGAATATATTTGAATACAAGACACAGGCTATCGCAGGCTATGAATCTAACATATCCGAATTCTAATTGTCAATTAAACTTCTTACTTCATGACACGAAAAAATAAGCATATGACCTTCAGAAACTCAGATACACTTTCTCAAAATCAAAGGGGAAAATTTAAGAATTCACACAGTAACATTGCTGTGTACTTGCTCACGAAGAAGAATCCTTAAATTAACAGTATCTGCTTCGTGATTAGAGCACATTCCCTAATTCTCGGACTAAAATCCTCAAGTCCATCTAAAATAAAGCTCCTATTTTCTCAACTCCAAATTACGAGATCCAAAACTGCTCATGTTCTATTCAAATGCTACACCTCAATGGAAATATTCCGACCCAAGCATACATGAACAGATGCCGGTAGCTAAAACTCCAATTTAAATTAACAAAAGTCCAATACAAAAGGTTATCGGAGCGGGCAGTTACCTTCAGCATTCTTGTGGAAAGAGAGTGGGACCAAATCCTCCTGCTTGAGCGGAGCTCCAGTTACCGGATGCCTCCCATACTTCAAAATGTATGGGGTTATGTTCCTAAATCCCACATTACAAAATCAGTATAAACCTTCACAATTACCAGCAACCAATTTAAAAAAACAAAAATTAAAAAAATTGTCAATAAATACACACATGATGTCAAATACATTGCCGTCGGCAGTGCAAACGGGGACTTCGAACGGCGTAAACGTCAGGCTGCATCAGAAATACAGAATTAATTAATTAATTCATTAATCAAAGTGAACAAAAAAGGAAAATCACACAACGCTGTGAAAGGGGTGAAGTCGAGAGGGTAAATACTTACGCGCAGCAATAGAAGGGGAGGCGTTGAAAGCGGGCGACTTCTTTGGATTTAGCGCCGCCCCACTCGGTGGCCCACTCCGTTTTCGTTAAGAACATCCTGTCTTTGCTATGCTGCTTCTTCCCCATTTCTGCAGTCAGCTAAAAGTTCGATTGAGTACGGATTGGGTTAGGGCTTTGGAGCAATTTGTGCGACTCGCTGAAGAAAAGTGGCGTAGGTTTGAATTTCTAGTGCCGGAAGGCGGTGGCTAATTTTCAGAAGTAGAAGTTTCTGCCGTTGTGACGGTGGTCGTCACTTGTCTGCCCGTATTTTTTATTCGGATCCGGGTTAGAGATCCATTTGACAACCCGGTTCGGGTTCCTCTACTATTTTCAGCAATTAATATTAATAAAAAAAAATGTTATATCTATTCCTAATGAAATTTTTTAATGGGCTTGGGCCTGAAAAGTTCTAACGACATTACTTCTGCAGGCAGTGGCGCAGCCTAGACAATCGCCGCAGTATGGGTGGCGGAAGGAGGAGCGATAATAGTAGCAGTGGGGAGGAAGATGGTGATGCCGAGTGGAGGGCCGCCATAGATTCCGTGACCGCCGTCGCCTCCTCTGTCAAGAACGACTCCAACGGCACCTCGTACTCTTCCAGCCGCCGCTCAACCCATGAAGACGAAGAACACAAACCCCAGATTATGAAACACTATCAAATCAAGGTATCGCTAATTTATCCTGATATGAATATGCTGAGTTTGTATTTCTGCATTATTTTGTTGCTAAGTTTGGTGAATGCCGGCCATGTGTTTGATATTTGGTCTGGTCTAAAGTTCTAAGTTTTTGACTGAGAAGAAAACATAAAAACTCCAACCAAGGATAACATAGGTAAAAAAGAAAATGAGTATGACCTTTGAGGTATGATTGAATAGAATTTTCTGGAATTTCGGATGCTCGTATATCTAGTTGTTGGAGTTGTAAGTATCTTATTCGACATGATGCTCGAGAAAGAATGCAGGTGCAGACACTGTAAACTGCGTTACTATCACCGTTAATTTATATACTCGTATATATATATATATATATATATATATATATATATATATATATATATATATATATATATATATATATATATATACATGCTCTTGATGTCTGGTTGTACAACAAATTGGCAATGACAATCGACAGGCACAAAAAATGCTGGATGACTTAATAGAGAAGAGTATTGAAGTGGTTACAGATAAGTCTCGAATGCTAGAGAAAGATCCTCCAATCAGCGATGCTGGAGTTCGACTCTTCAGAAATGCTCCCTCTGGAATAGTGTTTGATCAAACAAGTGAGAAGATCCGAACTCATATCATTAGTTTCAATAAGATCCTTTATTAGCCGAATACCTAATTACGCCTCTTGCTCAAAATTTTCGCTCGAAAGAGACTATTTTTAAAGAGTCTTGTTTTTGTTTATAAAGTTTGTTTTTTCTGTTTTAGATGAGCTTCATGGACCAAAAACAAGACCAAGAATTGTTCCTGGAGAAGTGTTCGACGAGAAATCGAAAAGGGTACGTATATGTAATTTTGTATATCTTTGTTGTTTGTTGCTAAATGCTAGTGTGATTTATTAATCCTACTTTTTGCTGTGTTTTTGTAGTTCAGAAAGAGACTTAAATCCGTCGCTGTTGACGGTACCCACATAATCGATGTAGCACGAGCCGCAGGGCAAAAGTCGTTAGCCAAAATGGAAGCTAGAGAATCGGCTGCTAAAGCAGCTGCGAAACGAGACGAAGAACGTGTGGCTGAGCTGAAAAAGATTAGGGGAGAAAGATGGCTTCCTTCTATAGCCAGACAAATGAAGTTTAAAACTAGCAAGTGTTGAGCTTTGTTCGTCTTTCTGACTTCACCTTTTGGTCATGGTGGCGCAATTTTTTTCCGCTAATTGCAATTTGCTGCTTCGTTTTATTATGTTTGTAGACGCTCAAATCAGATGATAGTCGTGAACGAAAATTTTGTCGACAAGGTTATGATTTCCAAGAAAATGTATACAAAATGTTTTTAAAAAATTATTATAGAAGATATATAAGGTGTTCTTATATTTTTATATTTCAACAACCTCATTTGAATTAATCAATATTAAATACCATCAAACTGGTCTCTCTCTTTTCTTAATATAGTTAAAACTTTCGGTATAGTTTTCTCATAACTCAACATAAAATCGGTCTATACTATTGCTGCTTTAAGAGCTTCCGTTCTTGAAACGGGCTCTATAGTGCATTGAATTAATGGTACAATAATTAATATACAAGTAAAAAATTAAAAAAATATATATATATATATGTATATATATATATATATATTGATTGAAAATAATAATAAAATTAATTTCATAAATTAATAAGTTATTAATTAATTTATAAATTAATATTTATTAATTTATCGATAAGTTAATATTTCGCTAAATTAATAAAATTTTGATGGTCCCAATTGTATTAATTTATAGGGTAGCATTTGCCATTTAGATTGGAGAATTAGAGTAAATATTTTTTAGTTCAATGAGATAGTTTTTATTGGTTCATTTTACCAATGGATTTCAAATTATTAGCTCACTTTATAAATTGATTTTGAGTTTGATTTAAAATAATTTTTTATATGATAAAATTAAATAAATCTAAATTCAATAAATAATACATACTTCAAAAAATAATTAACTTTTATTACTTTACATTAAGATTTAAACAAAATAATCACAAATAGAAGCCCAAGAAATGAAAATGAAGCCCATCTTGTGTGATACCTAAGTCCAAATAACACTTGCTTCTCAGCTCAGCCACACTATATATAAACCACATCAAAAGAAACCCTAATTCCACCATTGTTGAACCACACACACATCGCCACTCTCTCCAAAATCCGGCGCCGACAATGAAGTACAACCCCAGGGTTTCATCCTCCCGGCGCAAGAGCCGAAAGGCTCACTTCACGGCGCCGTCGAGCGTCCGCCGCGTGCTCATGAGCGCGCCCCTCTCCGGCGACCTCCGCACGAAATACAACGCCCGATCCATGCCGGTGCGCAAGGACGACGAGGTTCAGGTGGTCCGCGGCACGTACAAGGGCCGCGAGGGAAAGGTTGTCCAGGTGTACCGCAAGAAATGGGTCATCCATATCGAGCGGATCACCCGGGAGAAGGTTAACGGATCCACCGTCAACGTCGGCATCCACCCCTCGAAAGTAGTCATCACCAAGCTCCGACTCGACAAGGACCGCAAATCGCTCCTCGACCGCAAGGCCAAGGGACGCGCCGCCGCTGACAAGGACAAGGGCACCAAGTTCACGGCTGAGGATATTATGCAAACAATCGATTGATAAGTCCGGCTATTACGGTTGTTTTATGGTTTTTTCATTTGGTTGTTATTATTCCGTTTTAATTCATGATTTTGTTAAGACTATGATGAGAGTTAGAACTATTTCATACTATTTTACTCTTTTTAATGCTACTTTGATTTTGTTTTCTTTCCCGATGCAATGCCGATATTCTATGCGTATCAAATATGCGTATCAAATGTCGAAGCTAATTGCCTAATTTTCTTATAACTGATAATTGCCCTATATTTCTCTCTGCAATTGCAATATTTAACTGGTTATTAGCTATGAGATGAAATTATCGCACTCTCGATAAGTGTTTTAATTGCATGGACGTACTTTGGTTCATTTCTTGTATTTGGAAAAATATATGGTTTGATCTTACAATTTAGCTCACGAGTTTTCGTGCTGATTATTAGTTGTGAAGTCAGGATAGATTGGGTGAAATTATAGTTCGACTATAGTTTATAATTTTAGCGTCTGCAGAAGTGTTTTGGTATTAAACTGGAAAGGCGATATCATGCGAGTAATGATGTTCTTGTTCTGTTTCCTATAGCTGCAGAAGTGAATAATGGAATGTCATAGTTGTGTTATGCTTTATTTGCTCCGTGTTCCGATGAAGTGAGATAGACTCATACAGGAGAGATGTTCGGAGAGATGCTCGACTACTTGGAGATTAACTTTCACATGGTTGTTTTATTGCTCTCCATATTTGTGGTCAGCATATTTTCCTTGCTCTGTTTAGTATGTTTCTATTTATCTGCAGTAGAATTTGTAGGCGTTGCTTGATGCATTTTTCATCTCTCTGGTTGGCGAGTTGCTTAATCCTTATTTTTGTATTGATTGCAAACATATTATGCTTGTGCTCAGTTGCATCTAACTTCTAGCTATAAACTTTAAATTTTATAGCCATAGTACTTGGTAGAAGGCTCTATTATCGAAAATGTTTACTTATTTTTTAATTCGTGACGTTAATGAGTACTTAATTTGTTCATACCTTTAAAATGAAACTTTTGAATTATTTTCTGACCACCCCGCTTCCCGCTTCTAGGAAGACCTCAAAAAGGACTAGTTTACAACAAAAAATTTGAAGCTTATATAACTAAATGAATCAAATGAGACTAAAAATAAGGCAGAAAACTTTATACCTCATGAAATAAGGCTCGCAATGGGTAGAATAATTTGTTCATTTTTGCAAACAGAACTAATCACGCATGCAAAGACAAACAAAGCTGTAAAACAGAGTTCTCGATTTACCACAGAACTCCAAAGAATATAGTTATCACAAAAAGGCGAGAAAAAATCAGGATATCCATCCCGGTATCAAAACTCAGACTATGTGTCATTAACTGAGCGCATCTGGAAAAAAAACAGTATATTTCTGCAACTACTTATTCGAAATATTTTCCTTCCAATCAAATCAACCTCAGGATAACAGAAAGCAGCAACATACTCTGCTTTTTTCAAGGCTTGAGAATGAGTGAAGCACCGAATTTGGGAGTCTTTTCCAAGGCCTTGGTGTCGAATTCGCTGGATATCGTCACAAACGACTTGCGAATGACCTCATGCTGCAGAACGGCACCCAGTGAACCGTGGTTATTGAGCTTCAGTTTCACTAGGGTCAGTGGGTCAATTGCGTAGGACCCACCCACTGTGATTGTGTTCTCATTGGTCGAGAATTTCCTGGCAATCTCCCCCACAGCAGCACTCTTCTTCAATTCATCCATGTAGTGAACGTACGATGCCGTTATGGTGTCTCCTTTGTTCCCCCTACAAAGCACAGGAACGAGGGAAATACTAACTTCTCATTCCTGTTATCTTATGAATTTTTAGGGTAATCGAACATTAGAACTTACAGAATTACTGAAATAGACGAATCTGGTTTCGTCACAGTGATGCCTGCTGTGTATTTAGTTAATTTTCCAGAAGTTGTCTCGTAACCTGCCTCGGCACCCAAAGCGAAAGTGGAGGTTCCAAGTGTGACGGTTAAATCAATCTGGAGGAGCTTGATTATGCCCAACAGCTGCCGTGAGGGATGCGTGAGGGTGGAAGTAT
>NW_012192872.1:1782258-1799183 GCF_000504015.1 Erythranthe guttata | reverse complement strand
TATTTTCGGTGTCAACTTTTAGATCAGCAGAAGTATTCTTATATATGTACTGAGCTGCCACATCTCCAGATGAATAGCCTGCTTTTTTCACCGTGGATGTAGTCAAGGCCTACAGCAAGTAAAAATTGGTCGTAAAATTGTCGTACAACCCCCAGAGTAGTCAAATGGAAAAGAGAGATTCACAATGTGAATGCAACATGAAATCCAACGTAAAAATTAAGGAAAATGTAAGAGCAATAAACCCAGTTTAGGTTGTTGCCTTAACGTCACTAGTATGCATGGTTTATAAAGTAATCCATTCAAAAGAGTAACAAACATAGCCACATTAGAAAACTGAATACCCATAAATAAATAAATAAACGTGGTTCCCCACAATTAGTGATAATAGAAAAGGCAAATTCAATGTCGCCGAACACAATCGAAGGATAAACCTTTGTTAAGTTACACTATAGAACTCTCAGTAGTTGGCAGTCGGGACCAGTCAGTCAACAGAACTCTCAGTAGTTGGTAGTCGGGACCAGTCAGTCAACCAGATATATTACGAATTCTAAGCAATGAAGAAAATCTAAACTAAAAGTTTTCTATCGTTAAGGTGCTGTCATAAAAGTTTGAATCACAATCTACTCTTTATGATTTTGAAAGCAAAGTTACTATAGTAAATCAGAAACGCCACAAAATTAGAACACCATGCTAACAATTTACTTACGTAAGTCATAAAGAGTTAGCGTTGACAAACCTTATAAAAAAGGATAGAACCGATACAAAGGTCCATATGTGTTCTCGCCGGGTTACAAGAATTCAAGTAGCTATGTACCGCATTCATTATTTGGAGGCTTTGCACAACTTAACAACAATTAATACAGATTCTTTACTTCCCAGAGAATCTAGACTATAATACGCTGTATGTTACCGATCCCCCATTTAAATACTTAAAATAGACATTGGCACACGATCCGCCAATAGAATTGGGCAAAAGAATCTGAGTTAGTGACCTCTTTTTAAACCTAACGAATATCATTTTGGACAAGCCTATGCAAATATAGAAACCATAAAGTCATTTCACCTATCCAACATTGAAATTCAACTAAAAAGAAATACGAAATAGGCATCAGAATATTTATGGAGAAATTCAATCGGTAAAACATGAAAAAAAAAATTAAAAAAAATTAAAATTACATGCCCTTCTCCCATAATCCCAACTATAGCAGAGGCACTAATATCACGAATAAATTCTGTAAAGTACTAATGAGCGAAAAAATCACAAAATCTAGCGCCTGATCACAGACTGTCAGCACTTTCAACTAAACAAGTCAACATTCCAATATATGTTGGATTCGACTAATAAATATCAGTGGTACATTATAAATGAGAATGTAAGTTCTCTTTATTCATCCAAACAAACGAGAACAAAAGAGAACCGCTAGAGCTTGTCGAAAATAAGAGAACTAACAAAAAGCCGAAAATAAAAGGATGCGTCATACAGGAAAATCAGTACCTTATTCAGAAATTAACAAAATGAGAAGGAAGATTCTGCAATCCAAACTCTAAACTCTCTCATTGCGGGGAGAGATCGGAGATTTATAACACCCGTTTATTTAAGAAACTAGAACTTAGCATACACAGTGTTCCCATAGTGCTGTTACTTCCATATATCGAATAACATCCTAAACTAACTCCGATTGTTACTAATTTTGAGCTTAATTCTTATCGATTTAATACGAGCACGTGATCTACTGCAGAATCGAAAGTCGAAAACCCCAAAACACAATCAACAAAACAGATAATTCCTAAACTAGAACTTAGCATACACAGTGTTGCCATAATGCTGTTACTTCCATCTATCGAATAACATCCTAAACTAACTCCGGATGTTACTAATTTTGAGGCTTAATTCTTATCGATTTAATACGAGCACGTGGTCTACTGCAGAATCGACAGTTGAAACCCTAGAACACAATCAACAGAACAGATAATTCCTAATCATGAAAGAATCACATAATACATTCATACGAGACGCTAATACAAGTACGCAAACATAATGAACTCGCGATACTACGGAAAATAAATAATGTAAAAAATTTGTACCACTCCAGATTCACTGTAGGTTGAGACGGAGAATTTGTGATCGGAGAGGTAGTCCTTCGTCAGCAGATCTATAAATTAAAATTAAATACATCACAAAAAAATCAATCAAATAAAATCATAATCATGGAAAATTAAGATAGCTGGATCCAAAAAATAAATAATTACCTTTGGCTTTCTTGCCGATATCGGAGAAGAGTCCCGGCCCCTTGCTCATTTTGCAGTAATGAAATTTTTGCTTGCGAATTCGAAGAGAGAAACTGGTTCTGGAGAAAGTGTGTGTGAATCGAGAAAATGTGTGCGGAGAAAAATGGAAGTGAGAGAAAAAGAGATGCAGGGAAAAACTGTAGGGGTGGAGTTTCTATTTTCTTTTTTCTTTTTCTTTTTCTTTTTCTTTTTTCTTTTTTCTTTTTTTTTCGTGGTGAACACAAACTGTAGGGGAATATTTCGCAATTGACCGGTCTTTTTAAGGGGATAGTTTCAGCCGTTGATTTGAAATTCGACGGTAGGGATTCGTGATTGATGGGTCTCGATTTTTATTCGGTCGAGAGGGGGGCTGTGATGGTCACTCTATCACAGGCAGGTCAATTTAGAATGGGGTAATATGCAATACCCCTGGTTTGGGTAAATATTATGAACTGAGCCCAAATGAATTGAAATATTTTTACTCACGCCCAAATTTTACTTTTAATTAGTGAGACACCCCTGACTAGACACCGGAAGACTAAATTGCCCCTTTGTTAAGTTTTTATATACAATGTAATATTCACTCACAATATGCTTTCATAACCACCGTCCGTGATTTCGTGCTACATTGATATCTTTTTGCTCGAGACATAATTTTGTCTGGGGACCAGTTTATTTGCGAGATTTATTCACTCGATTGAGTCGTTGTCAGGTCATTACGTGCTGCGAGTTGTTTTCTCTGAAAAAAAGTTGTGGAGAAAAGGTTCGTTCAATTCGATTAATTTTGTTCAAAATTCATTTGTTTTTTTTTTGTGTTTCGAATTGGAAGAGTGCAATTAACAAAGTAGTCGTGTTTAGTTGCAAATTAAAATTATGTAAATTTGACAAGTACATGTAAACTATAATTATATAGGACTTACGATTTTTTTCTCATTTACCAAATAATTAAAATCAGTTACTTGATTCAATTGTAAATTAGTTGCATGATATGTAAAGATTAATTGGCAAACCATAATTCAAATAGCGCACGAGGGACTTAGCTCAAATGAAACTATAAATACGAGTACTTTAAACAAAAAACAAAACATGTTATTTAACAGTCGAATAAAAAAAATGTAATTAAAAAATAATAATAATTATAATAATGAACCAAGTATGAAAAACTTTACTTAATTATGACCCCCGTAGTATACGTTCAAACATCCCACGAAAAAGGGAACCTTAGGACAAGAATTGAAAGACCGTTAATTCAGTTACTTCTTCTAATCACTACAATTTCTATCTGCGGACCTTAAACACTTTCTCTAACCAAATATTCGGATCAAATTATATTAACACTACTAATTAATGAAACTTGTTCTGTGTAATATAATCAGTATGCTTCTTTTGCACCTTCACGATTCCATTAATTATCCCCATAAAAGAATGAAATTTACTTAGTGGTGGTTAACCACACTAATTGACCATTAGAGAGAGACCAATCTTGAAAGAAATTTTTTTAGTTTAGAAAATTAAGGTAGAGAAAAAAAAAGAAATGGAGAATTTTTTGAGTGATAAATGGGATGTTATGCCGAAGCACTCGTCGGAGGAGGTGCTGCAGCGGTGGCGGGATCTCTGCGGTGTGGTCAAGAACCCGAAACGCCGCTTCAGATTCACCGCTAATCTTTCCAAGCGTTACGAGGCTGCTGCCATGCGTAAAACTAATCAGGTTTAATTAATTAATCAATTACCTTATCTTTTTTTTTTCTTGATTTTTTCCATTTTTTACTACTTTTTTCTTCATCATTCAAATATTATGAATAAAAAAAAAACACAACAGTGGATCTAGGAAAAAAACAAAAATTGGGTGTTAAGAGTATGTGTTTGATGATTAATATTTATATCTTGATTAATGATTGACAGGAGAAACTGAGAATTGCAGTCCTCGTTTCTAAAGCTGCATTTCAGTTCATACAAGGTAATTTTCTCTAATATATATATATATATATATATATATATATATATATATATATATATATATATATAAATACATATACACATGTGAAAAAATAAAATAAAATATATGGGATACACAGGCATGCAGCCAAGTGATTACACGGTCCCGGAAGAAGTCCAATCCGCCGGTTTCCAAATCTGCGCCGACGAACTAGAGTCCATAGTGGAGGGCCACGACGTCAAGAAGCTCAAATTCCACGGCGGGCCCCACGGTATATCCCAAAAGCTCGCCACCGACCCCACCAACGGCATCACCACCGAATCACTCACCCGCCGCCGCGAACTATACGGCACAAACAAGTTCGAAGAACTCGAGCCCCAGAGCTTTCGGGTGTGCGTGTGGGAAGCCCTCCAAGATATGACACTCATGATCCTCGGCGTGTGCGCATTCGTCTCCCTGATAGTCGGGATACTAACCGAGGGATGGCCCAAGGGGGCCCACGATGGCCTAGGAATCGTTGCTAGCATCTTGCTTGTTGTTTTCGTGACAGCTACTAGTGATTACAGGCAGTCGTTGCAGTTCAAGGATTTGGACAAGGAGAAGAAGAAGGTCTCGATCCAAGTCACGAGGAACGGTTATAGGAAGAAGATGTCGATATACCATCTTCTTCCAGGGGATATCGTGCACCTCTCCATAGGGGATCAAGTCCCGGCCGACGGGCTCTTTCTAACAGGGTTCTCTGTTTTGATCGACGAGTCGAGTTTGACTGGCGAGAGCGAGCCGGTGATGATCACTTCCGAGAACCCGTTTTTGCTATCTGGAACGAAAGTGCAGGACGGTTCTTGCAAGATGCTTGTAACCACGGTTGGTATGAGGACTCAATGGGGTAAACTAATGGCCACGTTGAGTGAAGGAGGCGATGACGAAACTCCGTTGCAGGTTAAGTTGAACGGGGTGGCTACTATCATAGGCAAGATAGGGCTCTTCTTTGCTGTGGTGACTTTCGCCGTTTTGGTTCAAAAAATGATCGGGAGAAAATGGGGAGAAGGGACGACCTTAAAATGGTCGGGTGACGATGCGATGGAGTTGCTTGAGTACTTTGCGATCGCAGTAACCATAGTTGTTGTGGCGGTACCCGAGGGACTCCCTCTGGCCGTGACGTTGAGCCTCGCCTTTGCCATGAAAAAGATGATGAACGACAAGGCGCTCGTGCGCCACCTGGCGGCTTGCGAGACGATGGGTTCCGCCACAAACATATGCAGTGACAAAACCGGGACCCTGACGACGAATAGCATGAGCGTGGTGAAATCGTGCATTTGCATGGGTGTGAAGGATTTAAGCAAGTATTCCTCTTCCGGAATATCCTCGGAGCTTCCGGATTCAGTTGTGAAGATTCTTCTCGAGTCAATTTTCAACAACACGGGCGGAGAAGTTGTGGTGAATAGGCGCGGCAAGCGCAAGATTCTCGGGACTCCAACGGAGACCGCTATATTGGAGTTCGGTCTATCGCTCGGAGGGGATTTTCAGGCAGAGAGAGGATTATCGAAGGTGCTTAAAGTCGAGCCATTTAACTCGACAAAGAAGCGAATGGGGGTCGTTTTGGAGCTTCCGGAAGGAAGGGGGCTAAGAGCACACACTAAAGGTGCTTCGGAGATAATTCTTGCAGCATGCGATAAGGTTCTCAATTCGGAAGGCAATGTTGTCCCCCTTGATGAAACATCTGTAAATCTCTTGAAGGGGACCATTGATGAGTTTGCTAACGAGGCACTTAGGACACTTTGTCTTGCTTATATGGAACTCGAAAGCGAGTTCTCTATAAAAGACGACATTCCAGATTCCGGATACGTGTGTATAGGAATTGTAGGTATTAAGGATCCTGTACGGCCTGGAGTACCTGAATCCGTTGCACTTTGCCGTTCGGCTGGTGTAACTGTACGTATGGTAACTGGAGACAACATTAATACTGCAAAGGCTATTGCTAGAGAATGCGGGATACTTACAGATGATGGTGTAGCTATAGAAGGGCCCGTTTTTCGAGAGAAGAGTTTGGAGGAATTGTATGAATTGATTCCCAAGATCCAGGTATAAATACACTAACCATCTCAATACTAATATATGCATGTATATACATATATATATGGGAATTTTTTTCTCAGGTGATGGCTCGTTCGTCGCCATTAGACAAGCATACATTAGTGAAGCATCTTAGGACAACGTTTAATGAAGTTGTGGCTGTAACTGGCGACGGAACAAATGATGCTCCTGCACTTCATGAAGCAGATATTGGACTTGCTATGGGCATTGCGGGAACTGAGGTAACTTTAGAACTATTCTGCATATATACATGCATAATTCGTCGATGAAAATTTCATTTTGTGGACGAATTTTTCAGGTGGCTAAAGAGAGCGCTGATGTCATTATTCTGGACGATAATTTCTCCACGATCGTGACTGTAGCCAAATGGGGGCGGTCGGTCTACGTAAACATTCAAAAGTTTGTCCAATTTCAGCTCACTGTTAATGTTGTTGCATTGGCTGTCAACTTCTACTCAGCTTGTAGGACTGGTAAGAGAACATAAAAACCCTGATTTTATCCTTAAAAAAAACATGTTCTTGAAACTAATGTGTGCTTAATTTCAGGAAGTGCTCCTCTTACTGCTGTTCAGCTCCTGTGGGTCAATATGATTATGGATACACTTGGCGCGCTTGCATTGGCTACTGAGCCTCCTAATGAGGAACTAATGAAGAGAGCCCCTGTTGGAAGAAAAGGGAACTTCATAAGTGTTGTCATGTGGAGGAACATTCTAGGACAATCCTTGTACCAGTTTCTCATAATATGGTTCCTTCAGTCCCACGGAAAGACGATTTTCAGACTTCATGGCTACCCCGACTCAGATTTGGTCCTTAACACAATTATTTTCAATACATTCGTCTTCTGCCAGGTAAATTTTAATTGAAAAGATGGCATCATAATTTACTAAGAAAGTTACTAACCTGCTTGTCTGAAAATTCGTGATGAATTTTTGCAGCTGTTCAACGAGGTGAACTCGCGAGAAATGGAGAAAATAGACGTTCTTGATGGAATACTGGACAACTATGTCTTTGTGTTGGTTGTGGGGGCCACTGTCCTGTTTCAAATCATTATTATCGAATACCTGGGAACTTTTGCAAGCACGACTCCTCTCACATTCATGCAATGGCTCGTCAGCATTGTCATCGGATTCTTGGGGATGCCAATTGCCGTGATCTTGAAACAGCATTTTCCTGTGGAAAATTAAAAATACTTGCAGATGATTTGTCAGATAGATATTATTTTTCCTTTTATGCATTTAAATTTGGCTGAGGGTGGAGGAATGTAGGAAGTAACAATTCACTGTGCACGTTTGTGCGCCTGCGTGAGTTAGATATATAGGATGAAAGGAATTTGTAGAAAAAAAGAGAGAAGTTTATACAGTGTGCAGCAAAACATCAGATAATCGGTTAATGTTATTTTTTTGAACTTCAAAAGTCTCAATATAGATCCTATATAAACAATAATTGCAAAATCACACAATAGGATAGCTCCAATTGGCAGGTGATTCATTCTTCGTCCATCGAATCTCTCGTTTCATTATAAATAAAAGAAGTCCAAACAGGTTCAAGCAATGCCTTTGCACTGTATAACTTTTGTCTATCTTCCTCACTCTCGCATATCTCCTCAGCTTCGTCTATCCCCACTTTAGAGTATATCTCTCCAAGAGATGCCAACATCAACTTAAGTTCTTTCCATTCACCATCGTCTGCCCCAACTAGCTTTACACAGACAAAATGCACAAGGCCCAAGAGAATATCTAAGTTCTTGTTTTTCAAGGCATTTAGCGAACAATTCAAGAAAACTACCCCCACAGCATCGAGTATTTTCTCATTGGATTTCAATAGCTTACACATTGCCTCCACGATTCTCTTGAATGCAGCGAAATCCTTTGTATTTCTTACCTCCTCATCCGAGTGCGTTTCTCTCAGCTCATAGAGCTCAATCTTTGCTAAAATGGAAAACCATGATGAGAATGTGGCATTCTCGTATGTATCTACCTCCAAAGGAGTGTCTTTCAGCAAGAAGGAAGAACCCAAAGCAAGGATCAGATCAGGGACCCACGGCTGGACAACTGTGATAAAACGAGCTCCATATCCGTATCCCAGAAACTCTTCAACTGAAACGATGAGATTAAACAGTTCGTTGACCAGACTGTGAGCTTCTGCTTGAGGTAATGATGAATCTTCACGAGTTTTGAGCACTATACTGAGTAACTTGGCCCCGTATGTGAATGAGCTTTTCAAACAAACAAATATATCTTTTAGGTCTTCTTCTGTTAACTGCAGCTGAGCAACAGCGTGTTCCCTTAAATTTGCGGTGATGAATTTCAAAGTTTCTGTTGTGAAATTCAAGCATCTTTCTTGATAGTGCAGAGTGAGATTCATGGCGGTTGCGTCAACAATGAATTTGAGAACTTCAGTGAATGTCTTCACCGTAGTTGATATGCTAATTTGTTTTATCATTCCGGTATCTGTGCAAAACAATCCAAAAAATTGGCACTTTTAATGTCAGTAGCAGAAATGAAAAAAAAAAGAAGAGGGTATAACATAAGGATGCAGTATATCCATATTGCATTACTGCTAAATGGAAATATATTGTATGTTAGATAACCTTAATCTTAACAACCGTAATATTTATCAAGCTTGAATACGGATCACCGTTAAAAAAAAAAAAAAAAAAAAAGGAGCTAAGAAAATAATCATAATTTTCAGAATGGCATTTACAAGGACCACAGAACACGAAGTGTAAATATGAAACTTCTTTCAATCTCTCAACATTCAGAAAGAAGAAGAGAAACAAACAGGGTACAAAAAGATGACGCCATGATTTACAAGGTTGAACGTACCAGTTTGACATCCATCAGATTCTGAAAGAAATTCAGACTTTTTGTTATTGTTCGCACTGAATACTTTATCTGCGCATTGAAGAAGATGGTCCAACGTCAAGTCCATCGTAGTTGCCTGGTAAGAGATGGGCCCAGATTAGCAACAAACATTTTTAGTTACCAACTGTTAGTTGATTGATAATAAAGATGCCGAGGATACATAAATTTTCGTGATATGAAATAGTAACATCACATTTTCTTATGTTGAACAGAATTATTTTAGAATTTCGTTAAAGTGGCAGTAGATGAGAATATCACTTGCCTGCGTAGAATTTTTGCTTCCGGTTTTAATGTTATGAAGAGCCATATGCAGGGACAGAGTTGTGTATGCAGAAACAGGATATGTGTTGAAATAATCATACTGAAGGCAATGCACAACACTAGCTTCAGAAATGACCTTCAGTGCTAAGTATGCACTTTCCAAAGTTCGAGAACCGAACATAGCATTCCTTGTATTTTCAGACAGAAGTAAGTCCTTTATTTGCCATGCTATTCCAACGGCAATTGCATAATCTTCCAGAAATCTATCTTCGCCAGTGTTAGATGACTTCTTCCGATTGCTCTGTTTCGCCTTTGACGATATTTTCAAGGAAGATTTAGTTTTCATTCTAATTGCCGACCTTGCCCTTTGTTTCCCTAATTCTATTCCAAATTTGACATGGCATCCATAGGCAACTCCTTGCAGAAACCCAACCAGAGCTTCAAACATGTCATCAAACCAACCACACGACAAGAAAATCTTGTGGGCGGAGCTCACTTGAGCTTGCATTTCAATATTGTCTGATAAACCACTACAGTTAGTAATAAAGCCGAGACAATCTCCAAAAAAGTCACCTACTGCATCTAGGGACGTGGTTGAGATGATGTGGCATATCGAAGATTGAGCACGTGCAGTAGAAGCAACTGCGAAAAGAGTCTTCAGCTTTTCAGCAGACAACTCCTCCTTGAGAGCAGCGAGGAAAGAAGCCTCCTTTGCAAGATCCGTACAGAGGTGAGAGGCGGAAACAAGTAAACCCTCAATTTGCTCATCATCAAGCTTAACAGATGACAAAGTCAAACCGATAAGAACATTAAAAAGTTTCATAAGAGATTTAAGCGACGCTCCTTCCGATGCTGCAAACTCACAGAATCTTGCCCCGGCTGTAGGAGACCTTTTGATAAGAGTAATACAGCGCTTACAAGCTTCTTCTTCCGTCACTTTAGAGGGGAAATACGATGGTAGAAG
Source organism: Erythranthe guttata (assembly GCF_000504015.1). Next base: position 1,788,797 of record NW_012192872.1, on the reverse strand, counting down.
AAGTTTTGTGATTTTCCTTGCAATATTTGGTTGGTCATCAGCAAGAGTTGATAATAGTACATCTAGTCCCACTATCTGAAGAAGAAAAACGAAAAGGGTAGAACGAGAAAGATCATAAAAAGGGACAAAAAATGAGAGAGTTCAGTGTATAGGGCTGATTACCTTATGGAAGTGAAAATTTCGAATGTCCTTCAAGAGAAGAAGGAGATCAGTGACAGCTGCACGCACTACTGACGCAGAATCCATAATAAGTATGCCCAATCTAGGTAAGAGCACTTTAAGGACCTCATGAGATTGAGGATTGCCGAGCAAATATATAATACCACTGACTGTAGAGAGTCTGACCTCTGTGCAAGCATCAAGAGACATGTTTTCAAAAAAAATTGAAATAATCTTTGTAATTGTTGGTGAAGGAATAACTTCCCAGAACATATGAAGAACTCGACAGCAGCCTTCTACAGCCACAACTCTCACTTCTGGGCATTCATCCAAAAGTAATTTTTCCAACAGAAAGAATTGCTTTTCTAGTAGCATATCTTTAGCCTCCTTGGTGGCATCGGGATCTTCTAAAGGAAACAGGTCCAAAAGTAAGTGCAATGCATTTTGACGAACATTTGAGTTTGCAACCTGCAACATTTAGAAATGTAAACATCAGTATCTTTGTAGTGTGCAATTATTTGTTTTTTCAAAGAACATAATTATCTTGCGAAAAGTAGACCAAAAGAAAATTCTCTTGAGTCATGCTTTAATTGAAAACTGAAATATAGAATAACCATAAATTGGAGAGGGAAATAAAAAATACTGAGCAGGATAATGTCTTTGCTGTTCCAACACTCGTCAACTTTCACATCATCGGTTGAATATCAGACATTTACTTGGAAACTAATATGAGAAAGTAAACTTCAAATATTTAATTTGTGAAAAATCAAAGAGACCTTTACACTTGGGGTTGAATTTTAAAGGGTCATATGCAACACTGGAGTAGATTCAGGAATTTGTAAAGCACTGCCGAATGACGCTTCACTGGTTTGTAAAAACAGATACTCTCACTATTAACAAAAGTTTATTCAACTACTTTCTTCAATATGATGAAAACACAGATTATAGTACCTGTAGGGATCGGAAAATCACTGGTTCTGCCAGACAAAAGAATAGTTTCTCTACTCCCTCTGTGGTTCGTTGATTCACAAAACCGCATAAAATCCTTCTAATTGATGCTGCTAATGCTGCAGAGCTGGCATACACAGCACTTTCGACCAACCCTTGTAAAAACCCGTTCTCAATCTCATCCTTGCATTTGGCTTCCTCTGCCTTCCATGCTCGAAAAACAATTTCACCATACGCCTCCAAGATCGATTTACGCTCAAATGGGATCTGTGATTTTATCATCGCACACATTTCTTTCGTGAGCTGCACACTGAGACTGAACAAGAAAGCAACAAATTTTCTACCCTCCTCTGTTTTCAAATACAAAGGTGAAATCACACACCGAATCAGCAAATTTTTCAAGTCCTCGATACTCTCATCCTCAAAATCAAACAGCGATAAAGCATCACGAACGGTATAAACTCTGTGAACATCCACTTTCTTGTTCAAAGTCAAGGAGCGCGATAGAATAACAGCCAACGACTGAGAAATTAAGGTTTCCTTCCCCAATAAACCGCCTTTCCACCATTCTTCACATAAATTAGCAATCTCCGACAGCAAAACCGAATCAGACTCGAACAGGAACAGGTTATCATGCAACTCTTTAGCTGCAGGCAACAATTCAGAAACGGAGAACACGTTTCTAGGGTGGAAAACGCAGAGGTGCAAGATGTAGGTATAAACCTGGAGCTTTTCGGAGATACGCTGTCTCTCATTTTCCTGGCGCTGTGTGGGAGACGCGCAGTCGTCTTTCTTGTTACGGGCGGATCTGCGGACGCGCTTCGCCGGAGGCGTTAACGGGGAACCCGTGCAGAACGAGGTGGATAGATTCTGGAATTGGGAAATGGCGTGTGAAACGGCGTCGCAAAGAGAGATGGGGAGAGTGGAACTTAGATCGGAGGATGGTTTAATTGAGGTGTTAATTAAGGTTTTGATGGCGGATTTGGAGGACTTGTAGGGTAATTTGGCGGCGGAGGAGAGGAATTCCTCGGCGGAGGTTTGCAGCGACGACCGGAGTCTTTTCTCCATTAGTGTTTGAGTTCGATTTTTCCAGAATACTGTGCCGTTAGTTTTCAATTTGAGGGTTTTGTTGTGATTGGGTTGGGTGACAGCATGACAGACGAATGAGATGTAATATCAATTCCCGCTCACCCAATAAATAGTGGGTTTGGATTTGTCTGTTACATTCGTAGGTCACAGGCGTGTGGCGTAACATTTTGAATATTTGAATCTCGTTTTGGCGGTCAAATCTGTTCTCCGGATAATTTTTTGCTTGGCAAAATTTATGGGCCGATCCAATTTTATTTTTGATTTAACATAAATAATTTATTTTATTTTAAATTTAAATATATGCACCAACTTAAAAATCAAATATATAATCTATACTCAAGATATGATTTTCGAAACATTTTTTTACAAATAGAAATTCACGAAAAATCCTAATGTAGGTGTAAATCGGACGGATATCGAAATTAGCCCTTTCAAAAAAATTCCGATTTTTCTTTTTTTAAGTGAAAACTAGTTCCAATACTGTTCTAAAATATATCGAAAATTGGAATTAAAAAACTTTTTTCAAAATGGAAAAAAATTCAGAGCGGAGTTGTCGAAATTCAAAAAATTTCCAGTTTTTGGCACTTAAAATATAAAATACATAATAATATTAATATTTCAAGTGTACCTTCAGAACTTCAAATCGGATCGAAAATCGGAATCTGATATATATTCCAATTCTTATCCAAATAATTTCGGAAAAATCAGAACTTGAAATTTGGAATGAAAAATATTGTTCCAAAATCAAAAAAAATTGGATCATGATCGTCGTAAATCGAAAATTCCTTTCCAATTTTCACCCATAATACCAACTAATGGCCACGCAAATATACAATTTCTAGAAAGCAATCATATTTTTAAGTTGCGTATATATATCTCAGTATCTCATCACAAATAATCAAAACAATTTTATAGTTTTATACAATTTCCTTCTCAATATTTTCAAAGAAAAAATAAATTAATAAGAAAAAAAAAATGAAACTCATCCAAACATCGATATACTCATCTACATAGGTGAAAAGAGTGCGCTAGCATATTTGTTACACACACAAACTGGTGGGCCACAATTTTTGACAAGCAGCAGATCTGTGTCTGCAGAATGATATCCCGGGGGGGGTGATTCTAAGTGAGTGAGGCGCACACATATATTTTTTTATATATATATATATATATATATATATATATATATATATATATATATATATATATATATATATATATATATATACAGACTGGACAAACTATGTACTGAGGGCAAGCATGTGATGAAGGGATAGGCCTGCCAGTACTTTTCACCATCAAACATTTGACCAGATATATAAATCTCTCACCTTTCTTGAATGTATGTACATGTAAAAATATTACATAGAACATAGTGCGTATGTGTGTGTTTATGACAGACTATCATTTGAAAACTATAATCCTAGATAGTTATTTAAAACTTGCTTTCTTGAATATACATGTATGGGGTATTTACAGCCATCGAGGTAAGTTCAAATTACGAAAAAACTTATTATATTTGGATAATTACAATCACCCATCGACTATGAATCTTCTTACACGTTCATCCTTGTATTATCAAATTTAGTAGAATATTCTTCAGTTTGTACATGTTTTACCCCATTCGAGCTCCACATTTTGAAACAAGATGATCATAGGATGTGTCTCTTAGCTTCTAAATATCAGATTGTGGCGTATCAGAAACTGGGTTTTTTCACAAAACAAGTACAAACTACAGAATATTCCACGGAATTTAGAAAATTATGTTGAATTTGATATCATAAGAGTAGACGTGTAAGAAGATTGATGGTTTAGGAGTATATGTAATTACCCAAACAAGAGGGTTTTTTTTTCCGTAATTTAACCATACATCGGCATCGTAGTTTAACCTAAATATAAAATATATATGTATTATAGTAACACATTGTATAGTAAGTGCCCCTACCATTTTGAAAAGCTCAAACAAAAGCCAACCAAAATGCCACACTGATAAATCACATCAAACAAGAAACAATCTCTCATTCCTTATTTCCCCCACCATTGCCTTCTGAAAAATATTGCATAGAAAGAAAGCATCTCAATGGCTCTTTCAACAACAATGTTGAAAAATATAAAAACATAAACATGCAAAAAAAAAAAAAAAAATCACTTCAAAAGAATCGACTTTGCAACGAAGCAAAATTACGAGAATTTTTTAAAAAAAAATTAAAAAAATCAATCCTTTGGCTCTCACTCCCTCAACAACCGGCTTTTTTTTTTTACCTTACTCATCACTTGTAAGCAAAAAAAGGTATATACTCCTCTTTATTTGTGCTAATTCCACCTTTCACTATTGGCATTTGCTCAATGCTGCAAAAATGGAGCCCTCCCCCAAAGAGAACTCCATTAAAGAAACTTAATCCAATATTATCTGCAAATTACACGAACCATCTCCTTAATAAAAGATTATGCTCCGATTCCTTACGATTTAGGAATCTTGGGCTTAGAACAATATTGATCGCCACTGATATGTGTAAGCCTTCTTTTATTGCCGACTCTCGATGTGATTATCGAGTGGTCAAGAATGTCGATGGAGCTTGAATGGGATGATAGTAAACTCGACGAATTAATCAATTTCGACGTCTTGGATTTCGACATCCCGATTTCTTGCAGCATACTATAACACGAGAAAGTGTGCTCCTGTTGCCAATGAATTGAATAATGTTTTGAAGTTAATTAGTAGGAGAAAAAAAAAGTAGCTTAATCTTTTGCTACACCATTATAAACTCACTTTTTCTAGGGGCCCCCATGATGGGATTGCATTCGTCTTAATCTCAATTACTTTTTCGGTTAAGCGATAATCGTAAGCTGCTAAAACTGCAGCAGCTGCAATAATTGATGGCCGGTGTTCGACCACATTAATTTCTGCACCAAACAAATCGAGCGATTAAGTAAAAAAACTTCTTGAATTAAAACAATCATCAGATATAATAAATCTTTATAACTTACCTTCCATTAATGCCGAGATCAATTCAACCGCTCGATTAATCAGATCTATACGACTCGATTTGCCACAGAACTTGGTGGCGAAATAGTTTAGATAAGCAAAAGGAGTGGCGCAGCTGATTTTCCATTCCAACGTATTCAACACTATCAATTCCATTCTCTGTATCACACTCCCTTCGAAATTGTATTCGTCGACATGATATTCGGATAAAGCAGGCACTTGGCATTCCTCCATTTTTGCAGCTAACGACAAACAGGCGACGGATAATAATCGAATAGCCCATAACTTTCCATTCTATCAAAACATCAATAACAAAAAATCCCAAGTTACACAAATGTACAAACATAAATAGTGAAAATCACATATCAGTTACTTACATCAATCGACCTTCTCGAAAAGAACCGATCGAAATAAATCAGCGATAGATACGCCGTGTGGAAGTGAAATCCAAAGAGAACCCTAGTCTGTTAACAAGCATAAAAAAAAAACACTCTTTCAATACTAAAATTAAAATTAAAATTAAAATTAAAATTACAGCAATATATAAAATTAAATGCAGAAAAAGTCAGTTAATAAAAAGGAAACAGACGTGAAGAATCCATTTGACGGCATCCCTACGTGCGCATTTCAACCAGATTCCATCACTCCCGAGTGAAGATTCGTCGCTGTTTGGCTCAAAGATCGTCTCTTTCTCGATTAACATTTCAACATACTCCGATTCCGACTCAGAAACAGAACAAAAATCAAAGTTTCCGGAGTGCTGTTCCGTCAAACACGAGTCTTCTTCTTCTTCACACAAGAGGCTGGGCCATGGATTTTCAGATTCCTCCATTTCCATTTCCAAAAAAAATTTAAAAAAAATTGGGGAATCCAATAGAGAATAATAGTAGTAGTATAATTGCTGTGGAGATTCGAGAAGAAGAAAAAATGGGAAAGAGATTGAGGGAATCGGAAACCTAGATTATAGGGGAAAAGGGGGAATTAAGGTGGTGGTAAACGGAGGAGTCGAGGTGCGATTTTGGTGCCGCCAAAATCCCGTAGATGCTAATGCCCATATTTATTTACTGTGTTATTGTTGGACAAGATCACTAATTAATTTTTTTTTTTTTTTATATTTAAATTAAGAAATATGGAATGTATGGTATGGTATGGTATGGTACGTACATTTATTTAATGCATACTATAGTGTATATTTAATATTTATAATATTATGATTAATCTATGCGTAAAAGATGTCTCGATTCAATTGTCATTTCCTTTTTTTGCCAAATTTATATCACTAATATATAACTTTTTCAATAGAATAATAATTATTATATATATAGATATAGTATGCGTGGTGCTAACAAGAAAGGCA
>NW_012192872.1:1764101-1778950 GCF_000504015.1 Erythranthe guttata | reverse complement strand
TTATATATATAGATATAGATATATATGAAGAATGTAAATATTAAGAAAATAAAATAACACTTTGGTGAAATTAGTAAGTTATGATTTAATATATAACTTAATAATAATATTAATTTACATATTGTTGAATTTCATTAATTTTTTGAATTTTTAGCAACCCAAAAATATATATATTTATCAATAATCATGTATTAATATAATAATTAATGTCTAACAAAAATATAAAATTAAATAAAAATATTCGAAGTGACTCTATTATACTTGCGTTTATTGTTAGGCTGCGGCTATATGCAAGACTAATTCCACTTGTGCAAGACCAAATTAAAATTTTCAATGTATAAATACTATAATACCCTTATTTATTAAAAAAATAAAAAATTCCAAATATGCAAGACCAAAAATTCAAAAACACAAAAAACCCTATCACAAGACCACAAAACCACAAAACCACAAGATCAACTATCATCTTCTCCATCTTCCAAAACCCACAAGACCTTTCTCCTTCCTCCTCCATTAACCCACAAAACCTAGAAATTCAAAATCATCAAAACTCAACAAATCTTACAAAGATGACAAGTATGGAGTCAGAAGACATCAAAATAGAAGATTCTACGATGGAAGAACCCAAGAATGTATGCATTTATGGGTTTTTTAGCTAGAATATCGGTTTTCCAAAAAAAATCCCGCGCAAACGAATTCGACATGTACAGGTCGAATTTTACAGGTAAAAATCGACATTTAGATGTCGATTTTGAGGTATAAAATTCGACATTTAGATATCGATTTTGAGGTATGAAATTCGACATTTGAATTTGTGCTATAAATTCGACATGTCAATGTCGATTTTTACCTATGAAATTCGACGCTTAAGTGTCGATTTGTAGCATAATTTTTCGACACCTTGGTGTCGATTTTTGTTTTTTTCTCATTATTTATATTTGGTCTTACATGAGAAAAAAAAAAAGCCAATTTAATTTATGGGCATACTTGTCATTCCATCTTAATAAAATAGAATATTTTGGAATCTTTCTTTAATTTGGTCTTGCACAAGTGGAATGAGTATTGCATATAGCCGCAGCCTTATTGTTATAGTATATCATAGTTATTGTGATTTGTGACGCATAGGAAACACGTCATCAGATTGAATCTCACTAATGACGTTGCCTAATTCTTATCATTTAATCCATTCGTACCAATTTATTTTTCTTTTTAGCAATTTATTATTATTATTATTATTATTATTATTATTATTTATTACTTTAGACTTATACTGTAAAATTAATATTATCCTTTATCATTAATGGTGGGGAGAATAATAAAATGAGATTAAGAATAAAGTCCCGAACTTAATTAACTAATCTTGAGATTATTTTAATACAGAGGATTGATGTGTCTAATTAGGATTTGGCCCATAAAGGCTCAGATCAACCCAATGAGCAATAAAGGCCCATTTATCACATTAACACTATTTTGACAATTAATTAACATTATTTGTTTATATCGAGATACTTATCTGACTTGAACGTCGGAGGACAATCGTCGGGGCGACTCCGACGTGTCACCTAGTATTATCTAACCGTTTGTAGGTTAACGGGTGGACCACTCCCTTCGACTACTTCAAAACACGTGACAGTACCCTTAGGCGTTCTCAACTATTACGAGCTCAAAGACTCTTGGGTTGTCTAACAAGTATTTGAGTAGCATAATGGATAATTTGTGTTTTTTGAAAAAGAAAAACAAAAAATCAATCTCCTTTTCAACAATAAGATTTAAGGCCCACGAATATGATATATATATATATATATATATATATATATATATATATATATATATATATATATATATATATATATATATATATATATATATATATATATATATATATAGTGATATATATATATATATATATATTTATACATATGTATATATATGCAGGTAGCTAGCAAGGAGCGCCTTCTGGACCACTCATGATAACATATACACTCCTTCTCTATTACAAAAACATATGCCCTTTTTTTTATTATTAAAATTAAACCTATGATGCTTTATTTATACAAAAACTCTCATCTTTTTGACTCATATATTTTATTACCAATTCTTCGAAACTTTCAATATTGTAAATACTTTTACATCATAGTATTTTTTTTTTTTTTTTTTGTAGTTATAGTATCATGTAAATATGCAAAAAAATGTTTTTAGAGACTTTTATCAATTAAAAGTCTCTAAATTTAATGACCCTTTTAGACCCTCCTCCCTTTGAATGCATTTTTTGCCCCACAAAAAAAAAAATAATAAATAAATAATATGGAATTCAAACAGCAATGTAATAGTAGAGTGGTTTTTCTCGTGCATCTAGTTATTATTGACATTTAATTTTATATAGGGGGGCAATGAAACTATTTGTTAGTTAGTTAGGTAGCTTGGGTTTTAGTGCTAGATGCTCATTTCTGAACCTTTGACTGTGGAAAATACTAAAAACTGGAGTATTATTAATTTTTAATTTCTTAGTTTTTAATTTTTTAATATTAATTTTTTTTTTCACTCTGACCTAGTACATTAAATGTTGTTTGGATCTGCTAGCTGTTTTTCAAGAATTGGGAATAAAGAACCGGATATTAATTAATGGTGCTATTTTATTTATTTTATTATTATTATTATTATTTTTCTTTGTAGTAAGAACGACAATTTTATTAAATGGTATATGCACATTGGAATAGAAGTGATGGTCAATCTTTCACTGCTTCAGCCCTTTGCCTTTTCATTAGGTTGAAAATGTCTAGCCTTTTATGGTTTTATTAGATGTTAGAGCAACTCCAATGCTAAACATCAAAATTGGATTATCAAATACTTATTTGATAATTAAGATAATATTTTAATATCCATTTACAATTTATCTACTCCAAAATAGTTATCTAAATCAGTAATCAATTGGAAGTTTTTTAGTGGTTTTATTTGTAATTGCCACGTGTCATTTTGTGATTGGATGTTTATGTAGTTACTTTTTTGATAACTCAATTTTCGGAATGTATTTTTACATTCAAAGTGGTAAATATCAAAATACTTGCCCATTTTGATACTCCCATTGAAGTGGAAAATTTTAATTTTGAAATATCAAAAAGGTGGTTTATGGATTTGATAATCCATTTGATACTTCCATTGGAGTTGCTCTTACACTATAAATTTTACTGGATAATGCTGATATATGCAAGTAAATATATATACGTGTAGGGACGTACCCATGACGTTTTACGAGGGAGGGATGATATTTTTTCGAAATAATACCTCATCCCCGATTTATTGGAGGAATTCACAAAAACAAATACAAAATATATTTATAAATTTTATTTAATATGGTATAAGATTTAGCTATGATATATTAATTATAATGATAAATATGAAAAAAAAAAGTATATAAATTTACGTAAAATAAGGGAGAAAAAACAAAGAAGTAAAGGGGCTAAACTCATACTTACAAAAATCTAAAGGGGCGAAAATAGAAATTACCTAAAAAAAAAATTCAATTTAACCCTCGGATAATTAATCAATTATTATGTGTGGTTAACAACTCTTCATTTGGACCGAATTTAAACATAAGCCCACTCGTTTTATAGACCAAGTCTTGAATAAAATGGGCCTCTTTTGCAAAATTCAATTAGTATCGTTTGGAAAAGCTTATTAAATATAAAAGTCTGTGATTCTGAATTAAGTTGATTTTAAGTTCTTATTTTGAAAAGTTGAAGTTATTTGCAAATATCCTAGAAAAACTAATTTTGCAAACACCTAAACTCAAACTATGATAAATAAATGAAAAAAGAAAAAAAAAAATCAGAATCACTTTAAAAAACTTTTTCAAGTACCATAATTACATAAAAAATTCAATGATTTTATTTGCCGGATAAGAGAGTTTAGCAACATTAAAATAAAAATTAAAAATAATAAATAATAAATAAAGAGAAAAAAAATGTGGATATGAATATATGATGAGCTGTAATTTGAAATGGACAACTCTGTAGTCTATACTCTACATCAAATACAAGTGTGTGATAATTATTATTTAAGAAAAAAATATTTGTAAGTTGACATTATTAAATATTAAAAAAGTAAATCTGAATAAGCTCCACATAAGTGCACACGTGGAAGGTCAATTATTGATAAAAGCCCTTTTCTTTGTTAAATTAAGAAAATCGTTATCATCATGATTATTAATACTAATGTGGATTAGCAATTATCCAAAAGAAAACTAATTCTATATATTTTAGAACTTGTCCTCGATTATGTTTTCATTTTGGCTTTGTAGTAGCATGGAAAGAGATTTTGAAAAGCCATTAATTTGACTTTCTATTTATAATGTAAATTTGAAAAAATACCCTTATAATTTTGTTACTTATAGGTTGACCTGCCTTCGACTGTCTCAGTTTGTAAATATGTGTCATCTTTTACCTTTGCATAAACAAAAATTTTAAGAAACTCGACGAGTTTGTCTTGATTTTAGGAAATATATATTGTTAGACTAAAATACCTTATTTATTAATTAATGTAAAGAGTGTTGGAGGATTAATAATGGTATAAATGAAAAATATGTAATTAATGTAGCATTGGTGTTCCAAAATAACAAATAATATGTAACAAAATAAATCTTTAAAAGTGACAGATATTGTGGAACAAAGATAGTAATAAATTAGCTAAAAGAAATACAGTAGAACCTCGATAAATTAACAACTTCGATTAAATAATAGTTTCTCCCGATCCCGACTCAGTGAAAATGTGTTAAATTATTAAATCGATAATTTAATGATTGACCAAATTAACAAATTTTCCTTGATTCCGACTATATTAATTTATAAAGGTTTAATTGTATATAATATTGACTAAACAAATAACTGAGATGAGAGATTATTGACTGAAATCAGTTAAATAATGTTAAAGGAAAATTTATCAAAAACTAATTAAAAAAATTTAGAGGTTCATAGATTAAACCAAAAGATAAAATAAAAATATATGGACTATAATCGAAACGCAAACCAGAGGTTTTTATGTTTAATTATGCAACCTAGTGTTTTCTCAAAGGAAAAAAATAATAAAAAAAAAATTATGCAACTTAACCTAGTGAATGACTTTCATCTAATTTTCCTTTATAACCAAGATCTCAATTTTAAAGATTATGCATTAATAAATAAATAATTCAACACTATATGTTTGGTATTCTCAATAATTTGCCAAATGAAGCGGACAATATTATATTATCATGGTTTATATTTCTTTTATGGAATTTTTTTTATTGAACATCTCAATATACAATAAAACAATTAAACTATCTAATCTTTATTGCTAATGTTACAGCCGAAAATTTAAAACAAAAAAGACCAATTAATTGGTGAGATCGGAAATTGGTAGATAAGCACTCGCTCAAATACAAGAATCAGATAAGATCAACATACTCGAAGAACTGTTCCAATTTCTTCCTTTTTTTTTTATTTTAATTTCTAATTTGGAGCTAATTATTGCATATATATTAATAAAAATAGTAAAATGACGGAAAAGTACACGGTAAGGACCGCACGTTTTTGGGGTGGAAATTGGACAAAAGACAAAAAAACCCAGCAGCGTTGGATCTGACAAAGTTCCACGTCATTTCCCACATATTTTAAATCCCTGACCAAGCTGTCTTGTTCACATTTTAAACGCATGTCTGTCAATTCAAGTTCAAAATTCACCCCATTTCTCTCTCTCTCTCTATATATATCACAATCATCTAGTTTCTGAAAATCTCTCTCTCTCTCTCTCTCTCTCTCTTTCGATTCTCCTCTTTCTCCCCTTCCTTTCGCACCCCTCAGAAATAGCCGATTATCACCCCCCCTTTTCAGCAAGAACAACAAAGGTTCGTCTCTGTAAAAATCCAGTCTTTTTTTTTTCTGTAGCAAAATCACTAATTGTGGGAGAGAAAGACGAATTTGACCTTCTTCATAATCAAAGGTAATGTGTAGATATCCAATTTCTGAGTTTTGTGTGTTTCCCCCTTTTTTTATGCTTTAACGATTTCATTAGGTCATTGTGGATTTTAAGATATTAGGGTGAGATTTTTATTTTTATTTTTAATTTTGATTCATGATCTTGTCGGTGGGCAATTATTTGATGGGTAGGTGGAAATGGGAAAGAGGGGGGTGGGGGGTGGTTGAATGTTGTTTTGCCTTTACCAATTATTAATATTGAAAAGGACAATTTACTGTATTTTTTTTAGAGAATTTTATTACAACCTTGCCTTAGGTTTCTATGAAGGATCAAAGTTGCAAAAATAGAATATGAGATTGCTTTCTTTAAATTAAGCAAAAAATTGACTTGTAATACAAACATCAACATGTGCAATGCACTGAGGGCAATCAAGAATCAATTAATCAAAACAAATTAATGTCTGACAAATGGTGGTTCATTCTGGATCTGCAGGGATCGGAAAAAAAAAAAAAAAATGGATCGAAGAAACGAAGAATCCCCCTCGCGTATGGAGAAATCATTACCTCATCCACCTCCAATGCCACCTCATTTCAACACAAGATTTCATCACAAGGGCTTGATTATAACCGGATCGAAGATCAGAGGGCACAGCTTTCTCCCTAGCATTGCTGTAAATAGTTCGTGGGACCGCCTATTCGACGAAGGCTATCGAGCCGATGTCACAATTTTGACAGATGATGGTGGTGTAATATATGCACACTCCAGCATTCTTGTATGTTCTTGATTTTTTTATTCATTGATTAATAGAGCAATTATATGTATATAAATATAAATCAAGGCTAAATTTGTTGGCTTAAAATTTTATTACAGGGTGTGGTTTCTCCAATTTTCAAGGCTATGTTAAACAAAATAAAAACCCGAGGCCAAAGCAATCGCCGCTCAATCTCCATACGCGGAGTTCCGTCAGAAGCAGTTCGTGTTTTTATTCGATTTTTATATTCTTCATGGTAAATTCTTTATATACAATTAGTGAAATATTTCATCCTTATTTATTTATTTATTTATTGTGGGCTAATTCGAAATATTACATATACAGCTACGAAGAAGAGAGCATGAAGGAATACGCGTTGCCTTTATTGGTATTATCGCATGCGTACGTGGTTCCTCAATTAAAGAGACTCTGCGAGTGTTGGCTCGAGCATAAATTGATGAACACGGAAAACGCAGTCGATATATTCCAGCTGGCATTGCTCTGTGATGTCCCTCGTCTTAGCCTCATTTCCCACCGTTTCATTCTATCGAATTTCAAGTCCGTTTCTTCATCGGACGGATGGAAAGACATGAAACAGAGTCACCCCGTCCTAGAAAAGGAATTAGCCAATTCCGTCAGGCACGAAGATTTCGTAAGTAATTTACAAAATAAATTAAAATACTAACATCGTCTAATATCGCTAATCATCTAATAACGGTGACTTATTTTTGTTTTGAATTTTTTTTCACAGAGGAAAAAGGAGATTACGAGGAAGATGAACGAGAGGAAAGTCTACATGCAACTGTACGAGGCGATGGAGGCACTCGTGCATATATGCAGAGACGGGTGTCGGACAATCGGGCCCCACGACAAGGTCCCGCCAAAAGACGATAATACCCCATGCCCGTACTCGGCTTGTAAAGGGCTCGAAGCGCTCGTTCGACACTTTGCCGAGTGCAAGATGAGAAGGCCAGGTGGTTGCGTCCATTGCAAGAGGATGTGGCAGATTTTGGAGCTGCACTCTCGACTTTGCGCGAATTCGGATGACTGCAGAGTGCCTTTGTGCAGGTTTGTTGTAATTACATTTATTTAATTAATCATGTTTTTAATCAAGAAAATTAGTGGGGTTTGTTGCTAAATGACTGGGAATTGTGGTGGGAATTTGCAGGAAGTTTAGGCAGAGGAGAAGAAAACAGAGCAAGAAAGAAGAGATGACGTGGAGGATTTTGGTGAAGAAGATAGTGAGATCGAAGAGTATTAGTGGAGGACCATATTTTTCATTGGAATCAACAACTTAATTTTTCTCATTGTAGACGAGATAATTTTGAATGCATATAATTCTTTGTTCGTACTTTGTAATAAGTTGTAAATTAAGAAAAGGGTATATTTGTAGCTAAAACAAATATTGCAGAAGTTTATATAATATAATTTATTTATTTATTTACTTATTATTGCATTTCTTCTATTCTAGTAAAAATAATACATAAATTATTAAAACAAATTATTGGGGCAGAGTTCGAACTTCGAACCAACTTTAGTAAAATATATATTTTTTTAAATTAAATGTAGTATTAGAATTGTTAAAATGTGTTATTTCTCAACAAGGTCCACAATTTAATAATAATTAAAAAATAAATCCTAAGTTTATTGATTCTTTAAATTTTGGCGATTTTAGTTTCCATTACGGGTCTGAATTTATTTGAGTTTTGCATCCAAATTAAAAAAGAAAAATGATATACTTAAATTATGATACCAGTAGTGGTGGTCCAATATTTACAGTTAAATCTCTATAAATTAATATAGTTTGGACAAGCAAAATTTTATTAATTTAGCGAAATATTAAATTATCAAACTACTTAAGTTAGTACGTTTTTATCGAGTCAGAAACGAGAGAAGTTATTAAGTATTTTATTAGGTTATCGAGATTCTATTGTATATTGGATCTTGAATTCGGGGCTATTTCGGAAATCCATAAAAACTAATTAATTAATATCATTTATCGAACCTAATTTATTCATTTTAAACTGTTAAGAAAAAAAAAAAAAAAAAAATCACCATGGATCATGGATGGAAAGCCTTTTTCACGCGCAGCCACAAAATCCACATCCATTCATCATCATTCCTCAGCTTCCCGGCGTGGGGGATCCACCGATTTTATAATACTCCGGCCGCAGCTTTTGCTCTGGATCAACTTTTTCCGGCGCGTGTCTCCCTTCACCATTCACTCGCGTGGAAGCGGCATTTTCACAAACACCTAGAGGTCATATTTCTCTCCTTATATTATTCAGCGCTTGTAGTTATCATCAGTGTAATGTTATGTGATTCAAAACAGTAGATGATTACTTCAACAATAATCGAGAAATAATTTTTGTTTTATATTATTCAAAATAATTTAAACTCGTGCGCAATTGAACTCTATTGTTTTCTACATATTATGTATATCAATGGATAAAGAGACAGCTGCTTATTTCATTTTCTTCTACCTGTAGATTCTGTATATATTGTTTTGAGGTATATATTCTGCATTTTCATGTCCTGTGAAACATGGTGCTATGGCTGTACATTGCACAAGATCTTCCATTTGCGGGTTTTTTTCCGTCACGGCCCCACGTGATACCTATTGAAAACCGGCAAAGATGTATTCACCGGCACTCGAAATGACCTTCCTGCCCCCGTTGTAGCTCTATCCTGCATCCTCCACACATCTCTGCACACATTATCCAACACAGAGAGAAAATCTCGTACGATCACGAAAATTCTGTAAGGATGCGCCTCTTCTTTCGCCGCATCTCCGTGAAAATACTCCGTCACTTCCTTCACAAGCGAAAGCGCTCTTCTCTCTTCACTTTTAATTCTTGTAATTTCCTCGACAGCCTTGCTGTGAAACTCCTTCATCGAATCGAAGAATTTGCCCTGCATGCTTTGCTTCTCGTACTGAACGACCAATCTGATTTTATCGAGTCCCGTTTCGAGCTTGGATACGTAGCTGCTCAATACATCCGAATCCATTCCCGCTGATTTTTTAACATTGACCAGCTCTTTGCTTAATCCAGAAACGACCTGCAAACCTTGCTTCCGAAATTCCTCTTCTTTAAAGTTTTTACTCGGCAAAGCTTCGTTCGCGGGGCCCACATCCGCTCCTTCGGACCTAATAATTTCTTGGACAACAAAGTGGAGCAAAGTCGTCTTGCCGTCGGTTCCTTTCACGTCGACTAGTTTTAACAATGTGTCCAATTTGAAAGCCCTCGCATCGCCTCTATTAGTGCCGTCGTTCATTCGATTACCTGTTCGTAAAACCGCTTCGAGGAGTTTAAGGAATAGCCGGCTCTTCTTCAATTCTTCACTTGCTTCCTGCGCAGGTATTATGAATTAGATTAGAAATGCTCTATGTAGGTTAAGGAATATTCTTTTTTGATAGAGTACCTCTAGTGTTTGAAAGGAGTTTCGTAAGTAAGCTACTTCTGTATCGAAGTTGGCTCTGTACAACATGGCTTCGACTCTTTTGAAGGCGAAAGGAACATCGAGTATTGACTTGAGGAACCGCTCCGCGGGCCCCAGTCTCGAGGCTTCACCATTGTAGTCTTTGAGTTTTATCTCTTCCTCCTTTGTCGGCGCCATTCTTACTAAAGTCTCCAATAGCTCTGGACCTAATCCCACTGGATTTCCTGCACATAAATTAACATTTTTTCCGGTGTCATAACTAAGCACTGTAATCACAGCTAGGTGATGACCTCAGCATTTTAAGTGTTCTTATTTTTTACTAACTTTTGTACGAGTGAAATTGGATTTTTCTAGAAGTCCGAGACTACGGCATAGTTTGCAATATACCTAGAAATCCTCTGTTAGGGTTTTTGATGGGAAGTTAAAATCCAGATTAAAATTGTAGGATTTTACGGTTTTACTACCATCAAGCAAAATCCTTCAAGTTTGCTAGTAAAATCTTTAAAATCTATGAGTTTTTTACTACAATTTTACATCGGGATCATAATCGGGGTAGAAGTGAATTCGTTTGGCCAAATGCAAATTTTCTTTTTTCTTCGAAACAAGTGAACCCCACGATTTTATGATCTGTTTTTTTACGAATTACGATTCTACAATCCTCGTTCAGTTTCACTTAAAAATCCCGATTTTGACTACCCGTAAACCTACTATCATAAATAAAGGAGTATCATCATACCATCTAAAAGTGCTTCGGAAACCTCGTCCGTAGTCACATTTAGTGCGCGTATCAGTATAGCGATGTTCTGGGATTTCTTCGGATCAAGCACTCTGTTCTCCTGCTCCAAAGAAGGTAGGCTTGACTTTCTAGAAGCTTCTTTCGGAACCGAATTTGCAGAGCTGCATCCGAAAAGTGATTCCATTGCATCCTCGTTCAGCCTGTATGTATGTATGTAGGTACAATGATTCAGATTCATACAAACTGTTGTACACCAACATTAGTTGTATAAGTTTGTTTTCTAGAACTTACTGGAATGAGCTTGAGTTCAACTGGTCCCAAACGGTGGCCCTGTCTGACGTGGCACGTACTTTGTCCCAATGCAGAGGTTTCAGTTTTGGTTTGGATCCATCCTTTTCCGCGGCCGCCGCGTCGTCAGCTTTTTCTGATGAACTGACAACCCTGTTATCTTCATCAATAATGGGTTTTATCATTTGTTTGGGAACTGGTGGAGGGGTGTGTTTTTCGAAAGATCCGATTTTTATGGGGATTGGGGTATGTGGTGGTGGTGGTGGTGGGGGGGGAGGTGGCGGTGGCGGTGGTGGAATTGGAGCAATGGGTTTCTGGTGATGAACATCGGTGATTACTGATCTGAGCCGTGCCATGTCTGGTGGTGGAGGTGGTGCTGGGAATTTGGCTCTTTTAGGAGTGTGTGACTGTGTTATTTTGCTGGGGAGGAGTGGGCCTAAAGAAGTTGCCGGTGGTGGCGGCGGCGGCGGTGTTGGTGGTAGGGATTGCTTGATTGAGGGTATTATTACAGGCTTTTTATCGGGGGAGGAAGCAGAGAGGCGGGATTTGGGTGAAGTTCTTTTGGAATGAGGGATTGAATTAATGAAATTACGATTCTGATTTAATTGACTGATACGTGAACCGGGCGACCCGTTGCTCAGAGACGAGCCTTGTGGAGTGTAGAAATTTGTATCGTGGCTCTCGTCGTCGGAGGACGACATCGGCGGCGGCGAGTTTATGATCGGCGGCGGTGGGGGTGGCTGCTTCGTCAGCGGCGGTAGGGGCTGGAGGTCGGGGCTGGGTCTGTACCGGTCGGATCTTTTCCCCGAGTTCAGTTTCCGGTACGGCGAGCCGGTGGCGTCGGTGGTGTCGCTGGTTATGCTTCTGGTTGAAGGGTCAACTGTTCCGATGTAGAGGAAAGTGGACGGCGGCATTCTTGATTCCTCGTTGGTTCTCTGTGAATTTGCTCCGACGAGTTTCCGGGACTCGTCTGGGTTTTTCGCGCGGTGGTTGTGGACGAAAAACACCAACGCCGACACCATTCCGAGGGCTAAAATCGCCGACGTTACTGCAATTGCTATTTTCTTAGTTTGATTGTGCGGCTTCGCGGCGGCGACTGAGTTCGCCGCCGCCGCTGTGGATGGTGACGGTGGGGTTTGCTGGTTCTGATCCGGCGTTTGCCCATTTGGGAGCTCGTGGAAGAACGGTTGTTCTGGGTCCGGGAAGTTAGTCGGCGGCGGCGGCGGCGGTGGCTGAGGTGGCGGCGATGAGGCGGCGGGGAATAATGGTTGGTGGAGAATTCTTCTGTTAATTATCTCTTCTTCTTCTTGTTCATTAGCAGTGGATTGGACACTGAAAGAAGTGACCACCAATGTTAGGATCAAGAAAATAGCAATGTAATTAAATTTCATTGTTGTTGTTATTTTGTTGATAAACCTCTCTCTAAATGTTCTTTTGTTTCACCTTATTCATCTCTGGTCCTAAATTCTCTCTCACTGGTCACCAAAGATTTAGGAGAGAGAAAGTAAGAGAGAGAAAGCATGAGAGAGAAGAAAAGAGAGTCTGTAAAGGAGAAGCTTCTGTGCTCTGCAAGATCTAGATTCTCTCTCTCTCTCTCTCTAACACACTCTCTCAGCAGTAGCCGCACTTTTTAATATAATATTTCAAATATGTAATATTCCATGATTTTAGACAATTAAATTAATTAAAAATGTTAATGAAAGTATTTAATTTAGTGATAAGTGCACCGTGGTGGTATAATACGGATTATGTAAAGTAACATGGGGAATGTGCTTTAGAGAATTAATGGAGGATGATGAGTACGTAGTGCTGGACGGGTAAAGGACCACGTTGGTCTCTAGTCTACTACCTTTTTTGTCCTAAATTTATTTCTTATTTTTTTATTCCATACTTTTTGTTTTATTAAATTTTGATTTAGACTTTCTTTTAGCACACAATATTTTAAATAGTGAATTTTAGGCAATAATTTGCTAAATAGTAATAATAAGGGGAAAATTTGGCAAACCCCCTCATTACACAAGTGTAGTTACAATAGGCTTAAATTTATTTCACATTTTTAAGATAAATCCAAAACAATTTTTATTAACAAAAAATAATTAATTATCACCATTATACCCTTCATTATTTTCTATCTAAATCTTCTGGTATATATATATATATATATATATATATATATATATATATATATATATATATATAAATGCGCAAACATCAAGACGGAGGTTTAAATTTCCACCATTATTTTGCTGGATAAAATGCTGATAGTATTACTTCAACAACATTTGTAAAGATACATAATCATACTTCATCAAATTCTACTTTCTCTCACACACACTCCTTTCTCTCACACACACTCACACTCTCTCTCTCTCTCACACACACACACTATAATAGCAATTATTCCACTCATTTCATTCTTGATAATCTCCGTATTAATCCAATTGTCGGTTTTCATTTCATTAATTACAGAGTGGTTTAAATTAATTACATATTGGTTTTCGTTA
Source organism: Erythranthe guttata (assembly GCF_000504015.1). The sequence goes on along the minus strand of NW_012192872.1, from coordinate 1,765,281 downwards.
ATTGATAAGTTTTTAGTGATTTTTTGTAATGGTACTTGTTAATTACAGAGTGATTTTCATTAATTATTGAGTGATTTTTGTTAATTGATATGTTTTAAGTGAATTTTTGTAATAAAATTTGCTAAATATATAGTGATTTTCGTTAATTTACAGAGTGGTTTTCATTAATTATAGAGTAGTTTTCAATTACATAGAGATTTTCGATAAATTTATAATGGATTTTCGTAACAGAATACTATAATCAAATAGTGGTTTTTGGTAAATTTATAGTGGATTTCAATTTGTTAAAAACAATTTCTTTTATAAATTTAACTTTAAAAAAGAGATGTATAAATAAATCATTTAAAAAATAAAAAAAACGATAAAAACTTAAACATAAAAAAGAAAATCCAATTAATTAATTAATTAATTAAGGAAATGAATGATAAAACTTAAACATGAAAAAGAAAACCCAATTAATTAATTAATTAATGAACGAGAAAGTGGCGTGATACGAGAGAGAAAAGAGAGAATAGGTGATGGTGGGAAGAAAATATGGGGATTTGCATATCTACCAAAAAAATGATGGAGTTTTCAAAATAATATAATATGGAAATTTTCAATAATATTAAATAGGGGCATTTTGGATAATTCGAGGTAATTGAATTTATATCAAATATCAATTAAAAAAAATAAATTTATCAAGAAAGTCAAAATTCAATGAAGGGTGTTTGACAAATAGCCCCAATAATAATAGTACAGTTAGTAAGAAGTGCAATAAATTGATTTTATTTATTTATTTTAATTGAAATCTAAGTCAGTCATATTTGGATTTATTCTATATGTAATTACTTAAATTTTGAATAAGAGAACGTGCAATTGAATGTGTGAATAAACGGAAATGCTATTCGCGGCTGCGTTTTTGCTATTCGCGGCTCATAAAAAAAAACCCCTCTCTCTCTAAACTTTCAAAACCCAAAAACCGCAAATAGCAAAAAAAAAAAAAAAAAAATTCGAAAACGAACAAATCAAGCTCGAATAGCCATTGGGTTTCGATTTTTTGAGGTAATTTCGACTAATTTCCGTATAATATGCATTGCCCATGTCGTTTATGCAACCAATTTGGTGTTTAAAGCCCCTACAAATCGAATTGTAGGGGCTTTTTTATTTTCGGCCGTAATGAACTGCACGCCCAAGTTGG
>NW_012192872.1:1748326-1764001 GCF_000504015.1 Erythranthe guttata | reverse complement strand
CGCCCAAACCGGGCGTTCGAATTAATTTTTTTTTTTTTTTTTTTTTTTTGAATTCAATTATATTAATATAATTAATTTAAAATATGTTTTATGTTTGTAGGATGTCTAACTGGATGAAAAAATTAGGAATGGGAAAAGGAAAAGGTCCCCTGATTCGTCCTCCTGCAAATCCTATGGACCAGAATACTGCGGAACGGGAGGGCAGAACGCACAACCGTAATGTTACCAGTTCTAAACGTCGTGGGGAACGAACTGGTGCTTTTGTACAACCGCGTATGACAATTGAGGAGGAGGAGTCAGAGGCAGAGCCCGAGCAGGAGATGGATACATATATGGATCCCCACGAGGACGAGTACGATCCAGGACTACGTTTTCAGCAGAAGTATCAGTTCCCGGTGCCTGATTTGCCATCCGATGATGATGACGAGGACGGTTTGACTCCGTCTCCGCCTCCGGCTCATTTATTTCCGTCGCCCCAGGATGCATTCGTTCAAAAACGACATCTGCCACGTCCGTGATCTCAATTTCTGAACGTGCACGTAACTCATCAATTAACCCGTCTAGCCTACCAATAGCCTGTGACCTGTGATCGGGTACTGAACCAACACTTTCTTCTTGGCCAGGCCCGAATCCCGAAACAAATGTCCTCCAAAAAATGTGGACATCCTCCGCATAAAACACACCACGTCGTGCATTCATCTTTGCGTCAATTTCATGTTTGCATGGGAGGCCAAGACATTTCCTCATGTAACAGACGCAACTGTCTATATCTTCATCTTTCTCATCGTCCAACATCATTAGTGCAGAATGTGTTACAATTCCACTGGACAATATTTTAAATACGGGCACATTAATCGTATGGGCCCGAATCCGCTTTGACTTCGCAAATTCTGCCAGAATCTCGTTAAGTTGATCTGCAATCTGTGTGTGATACTGTGCCCAAAATGTGTCAAAGCCACCTGTGGACGAAGCCAACCATCTCTTCAATGCTCTATGGGCGCTCTCCACCCTAATTTGATTAAAGTAGGTTATGTTTCAGTAAACAACAACACATTGAGTTAAGTATATGTATTTAACCACTGATAAATAAATACCTGCTTGTCGATGTATTGCCGAGATGAAAAACTAGATCCGTCCATGCTTTTACAAATTTCTCTTTGTATATCAGCCAAGTGTCTTGGAGGTACTCAATCAACTGTGGATGATTCGCGTAATCGTTCACTAAAACTGTATAATTCCGGTAGAAATCTTCTTCACACGCTGATGTTACCAAAGTTTGCCACGGACCGACTACAAAAGCAAATCCTCGACGCCTACTATTGCCAAAACACTTTGAAGCACGACGCCCCACATTCATGTTAATGTGCCAAAGACATAATAGATGAGGCACAGTCGGAAATACATTCTCTATCGCCTTTAAGAGCCCTAACTCGCGATCAGTCACGAGTGCACTAGGTAGAGTATGTGGGGGGAAAAGTCTCTTCAACCTTTGCAACACCCATGTATAATGCTCTTCATTTTCATGGCGCATAAAAACCACTCCAACAGTAAAATTTTTTCCGACCGGAGTAACACCAACAATCTCCAACAAAGGCAATTTGTACTGATTGGTTTTGTAAGTACTGTCAAGTAGTATAACGTACGGAAACTTACTTAACAATTCGACAGATAGAGGGTGAGCCCACATCAAATCGATAACTGCATGTGTCGTTTCATCTGTACGGAACCACTTGTAATAGTTATGCTCCTCAAGCAACTCAATCAAATATTGCATCACTGTACGGTCACCCCTAGCTAATCTTCTCAACTTCGCCTTTTCATTGTATATTTGTTTCGAATAAGCATCGAGACCCAAGCCATTTTTCTTCAGGTTAGCCAAAATCTTCTTGGGCGGCACATGACTTTGTGAAAGATCCTTGATAATCTTCGACTCCGCTTCATTCAATGCACTAAGCCCATGCCCAGACGTGTATATCGGATGATGATTGTGCTTCCCATATACTGTTCTGAGCTCCCATCTATCGTCCAACCGCCGGCGTCCGACCATTTGAAAACCACATTCTATTTTTTTGCTACCAGACCTTTTCGAGGACGGCTCTGCGTTACTTCCTCGAGGCTTTCCGAACAAGTCACAAGTCAGACACACTTTATTTATTTTGGGGGTACTTTTTCTAATTAATTTCACGAAAAGAGCTCTTGCAACGGACCGAGCCCAATCCACTAACTCGTCCCCCGAGTCAAACAATTGAGTTGTTGTAAAATAATCGGTATGATCAACTTCAACTCTAGACGTATTGACCTGAAAAGAAAATACGGTTTATTGAGTTGTTGTAAAATAATCGGTATTGAATAAAAAAATTATTTACAAAAAAAAAAAAAAAAAAGAAAAATTAAAAACGGGTTGAACCGGACGCGTGTACCGCTACTTTGGGCGCCCGAGTTGGGCGTTTGGCCATTTTTTCGACTTTTTCCGATCGAGAAGAAGAATTTTTTACCTCGCTAGGTCCGCTATCACGATCTTCATCCGACGAGCTCATTTGTTTTCGTATATCACACCAACAAGAATGATTTTTAAGCAAATTCTCTTCAAAACCTTCTTTTTCTAGAGAGATGGAATATTTTATTAATAACCGCGAATAGCAATTTTGCAACCGCGAAAAGCAAGTCCCGTGAATAAAAAAGAACATGCGTTATTGTAATTTAATTAGTCAAGGGCAATTTTATTTCAAATACAGTCTGATTTTCCGACCATAGCGTGTCAGACTGATGTGATATTTGATGAAAGACAAAATTGCATCTACTAAATAAAATTCAACTCTTGATAATGTGTCGATTATACGTACGTACGTACATAGTATTTTCCCAACAAATGTGTGACAAATTGTCGATTAGGTCGATTATACGTACATGATATTTTTCTAATAAAGTTGTTTGTATGAAATTTTAGTTATTTTCAAATAATATAATATTGTGCGTAGGAGAGAGAAGTTTTAGAAACTGCTAAACAAACACAAATTCATTTACGATACAAAATAGAAACGAAACAAAAACAGAAACAAACATTGTGTTTGTATTCTCTTGTTGATTTCAGAATATTATCAATACTTTTCAAAGGGGGTATTTTTGGTTCTTATTTATTAATTTTTAAAGGGCAATTAAATACCGATGCATCCATTTTTGCAAATGCAAAAGTAAATTTCTCGTTATATTTAAAATAAAATAAAAATACTACTCATTTTCTTTTTACCAATACTGAACAAAAATAAAATTGGGAAAAAAAAAAAAAAAAAAAAAAAGTGATATGCTTGAGTGTCGGTTTGGCGCTTCTGGTAACTGTTGAATGTCAGGTCAGTTAAAAAACTGCAACTTTTATTATTATGAAAAATTAATTGCAAAATAAAAAGGTTGAGTAACGTTGGATTTTTCCAATAATATTGCTAATAATTCGTATGTGTTAACAAATTAACATAATGACAATCATTTAATAAATACAAAATCTCAATAATAATTTTCTTATGTCTGTCGGATTAATTATCTGTCATTATTATGTTATGAATTAATAGCAGATTAAGAAGTCTTTTACTAAGTTTTAAGTTTTAATTGGGAGGTAGGAAGGGGGTTTGGAATTGCATTTTCTTACGTGCGGATAAAGTTATTTCTCAAATAATGATTTGTTGTATCGAACTAGTTCAATTATGTCAGCTACTCTCTCCGTTCCATTTTAATTGTCGTTTTTTAGTTTTGCACAAAGATTAAGAATTTTATTAAATGTGTCTTTATTTTAGGAAAATGTATGTTTTTAGATTAAAATGATTGTCTTATAATTAATAAGAAAGAGAAAGTAGATGAAAAAAAAGAGTATTGGAAAGAGTTAATAAAGATATAAATTGAAAATTAAGTAATTAATGAAGGTTTGAAAATTTAAAGTGCCAGATAATATGGTACAAAAAAATTCTCCAAAGCGACAAATATTATGGAACGAAGGAAGTAATTAATAAAATGTTCGGTTCTAATGTGTTATATTTATTAGCAGAAATCTAAAAAATTGATTTCAAATATAATTTTTCAATAATGTCCTTAATTAATAACTGTATTATGATTTTTTATCACTTGAGGGGTAAAATCATCATTTTTTTCTAATAACAACTTGGACAGCTTATCTTAGCGGCACAGTAACTACTAATTTTGTTAACGGTAATATTCGGGAAATTCTATGCTACATCAGATTATTAATACTATTAATACTGTATAGTACATCTACACATAATCACATATACACACCCATGTGTAGGTGTGATTAGTGAGTTATTTAACTTTATTTACAATTAACAAACACCCAATATAAATAACTGTATGTATCATGTAACTTCCCGTATAACTTAGTTGTTGATTTAAGTTTTTATGGAAGTAGCCTATTAATCTATTAGTAAGAGAAAAAAAAACCATTTTTGTTGGGTAGTAGAATACTATTTTTGATATTCCCATTATTCTATTTTCATCCACACGTTAAGCATAATTGGATGTAATTAATTCGGGCAATTTTCATGGGCCAAAGGTGCCTTTCGTACAATACCAACTCAAACCAACATCATAGGCAACAAGAAAGACTATAATAAATAAATTTAATAAATAAATAAATAAAGTTAGTATGAAGAGACTGTTAGTTACAAGTTCTTTCAAAATCAGCCATAGATCCGTAAAATAATTTGGAACAACAGGAAATAGATAAAACCGTATTGAATAAGAACGGCTCAGTTCCCTTTTCCAGTGTTCATACAGTCGATCCAAGGTTTGGTGGTAACACCAACTGAAAACAAGCACCAAACAACAGCCACTGATCCGCAACCCTAGATCTGACCCCAAACCTCACTCTGAGTTGACTCACCAACACATGCACAGTCAACTCAGTAGATAACTCACCCTCTCCACTCAGCACAAACCCAGATTTCTGCACTCAAAGTACCGAAACCCTCACAGAAGAGGATTAAGGCCAGAAAAGTTTCGGTTTGAATAAAAAGTGAATCACACTTGTCTCTCTCTCACCACAGTATAAATACACGGAGTTTCAACGGTCTTCAGCATTAAATGTGCTGCGACGACAAGGAAACCCATTGTCCGGCTAGACCTGCGACGGTGTCGCCGGAAAACGACAATGAGTGACGAAATACTGTAGAGAGAGAAGGGGACAAGGAGAAGAGAGAGAAACGGCGCAACAGTGAGAATGCTGCTAGGGTTGAGAAAGAGTAGAAGAATGAGGCAAATGGAGGGCTCAGATTGACACCCTACAATGAACGGTTCAGATTGTAGTTTGACTGGATCAGTGGGCTTTTAGTTGCACTGGGCCCAATTTCACGAGTTGGGCTGTATTTAATTAGGAGATTGACCCAGATCACAAACATATCATTTCTATTGGGCTCAATACTTAACAGAGACTACTATTTAGTTGGAGCAAATAAGTTTGTTTCATTTGATTCGTGTTCAAATTTTCTCGTAAACGATCGTTAGACCGAGCCCTTTTCGGCTAATGCTCTATTGTGATTGGAAACAAATGATAAAGAAAAAAAATAAACAAAAAAATAAAAAAGAGAGAAAATCCGACAAGAATCCGAGTGAAAAATATTGCAAGTGAAGTGGATTGCACGAAACCTTTGGAAGACAACCTCCATGGCTATATGTTCATTCCAGGTGGTCTTAAAAAATCATGATGATTTAAAGACAATAATTTTAAACCCACAATCCAAACATGTCTTTTTGTTCACAACATAATTCTTTTTTTTTTTTTTTTTTTTTTTAAAGGTTTTTCGAATTCTCTCTACACACACATAGCTCAACATTCAATTGAGAAAAATCTAACATTCAACAATTTTTTAGATGGATCCAAATAATATGTACCGGAGGTTATTTTTTTGTTTTTTCTTCTAGAATCTTCAAGTGTTCTGTAAATCTACACGAACACTTGAAGATTTTTTTTTCCGGGAATTCGTACGGCTTCACACGAAGAAGCTTTTTCTTTTTTAATATAATTTTGTTCTTTATTTTAATATTTTGCTAATTACACTTATCTAAAAACATGAAGAAATATATATACATAAATATTGATGAAGAAGATTGGAAAATATTTGACTTACGTGATCACAATCAATAGTTCGTTATTGACACGGGCATTGATAGTAATGATGCACTAGTTAGAGTGGCGACGAACACATGTACCATTGATAGTAATGATGCACTAGTTAGAGTGGCGACAAACACATGTACCATTGGTTAAGGTCATGAATTAGACGTCAGTCATTCCATGAAGGCAGACAACAATTGACGTTAATCATGTACGGTCGATTTCTTTTTTTTTTTTAATTTAAAGTGTAAGGCCCAACTCGAAAGCCCATCCCGACTAATATAAATGTTAATTATTTATATTTTAGTAATTCAGTTCTATTTTGGTATAGAGTTTAATTTCTAGGAAGTAGAAAAAGTCACGAATTTAATGCGGTCCAAAAGTGGACACAATCCAGTGTGGGCCCACTTAGCTTTTCTTTTTAGGGTGTATGAGAACCGTCCGTTTGTGTGTGGAACAAACCCCTTGGATTTAGCAAATGCAAATCAAATCGAATTTATTCGATAACGTTTTAAAATTTGGTTTTATCATCACAACGCAAAATTTGAACATGTTTTTTTTTTTTTTAGTTCAAATAGTAAAAATCTGACAATAAATAAAAACAGTATTTAGCATTTATAAATTCGACTCGATTAGATTCGATTTCAATACACTGCAGTGCTTTAATGCTCGTGAAACGACGCCGTCGAAAGACAGCTGGACTCGACGATAGATAACAAATCCCAACAACGACATGCCGATAGAGACGGTGGGCCCCACTAATTAAAAATAGTCACATCGTACTAGGGGTGCAAGTTGGAACAGATTTTCCAATTTCCGCCAGTTTCGATCCAAAAAGTTCCGATTTTTGAACAACTTTTTTCATTCCGACTTCCGAAATTTCGATTTCCGAAATTTTCCGAATTTTTTGGATTGGAATTGGAATTATCTAAAATAAATTTGGAATTTCCGATTTCCGATCCGATTTAATTTCGAAATTAATTCCGAAAAATTCCGATTTTTTTTCAAAAAAATACACCTATAAATGGTATATATTATATAATACTTATTTTCCGAAAAATACACGTATAAGTTTTGTTTTAGGATTTTGAGATAATGAATTGGTGTTAGAAGTTTTATTGGATATTATGCAGTGTTTATTTTTATTTATTTTTTTGAACTGAAATTTAGTAGATATTAGTTTTACTTTTATCGACGTGGATGCTATTATTTTCGAAAAATTATGAACATTTTAGAAAAAATTCGGCTAAATTTTGAAATTTTAAAGCTTATGTGATTTCCGATTTTTTTCCGAAATTCCGAAATTTCCAGGCCTTTTGGAATTGGAATGAATTTTTAGATTCCGAAAATTTTGGAATTGAAGTTGGAATTGATTTTGTACTTCCAAATTTTTTTGGAAATTTTCCAAAAAGGCTAATTCCGATCTGATCCATTCGACTTTTACCCCTATCTCGTACAAATGAGATTTGATTTTTTTGTATTGAATATTATTTGTATAATAGTTTCGGGCCGGGTCATCTTTTTTCAAAGTATTGGGCCGTGGGCCTGGACACAGTTCTCTAAATATGTCCTTTTATTCAGACACAGGTCTCCCCATATCCCAACAAAGCCTACACCTTTTGCATTCTGACACCTCCTTTTCCTTTTTCATGCTTTTTAACCCCAGATAACTTTTTTTTTTTTATGTGAATTGAAAGTCCACTTATACCCGCAGTAAAAAAAAAAATTAACATTTGTGTAAAAGTTCAGTTTTCATCTCTCAAGTTTGCACAAATTATACATTTGGCCGCTGATGTTCATAAAAATACATTTATTACCTCATACTTTAAAAGTTCAACATTTTTAGTCCCGTAATCAAGCGTGTGTCCGTCAGCTACTTACTTAACTAAAGGACGAATGATAAATTGAGGTAAATGACCAAAAAATGTTAGATTATTGAAACATGAAGGATCAAATGTACGTTTTTAAAACATGAGGGATCAAATATCTAATCAATGAAAACTTAAGGGGTAAAAATGAAATTATGTTTAACATTTTAATATCAAACAAATTTACAGTGTTTCAGTACAGCGAATGAGTCTTCTGGCTCTGTAAAACAAAAATGGCAGAGTTAGTGTCAGGTTTAATTTCTTAGCATTGTTCAGTTCTTGTTACATTAACACACACCCTCTCCCACTCTCTGTTTCATCTCAATCTTCTCTCTCTCAAGATGATGATGAATGTGTTTTGGTTGCTTTCTCTCTCCTCCATTCTTCTCTCCTCAACTGGTAATTATCAAATAATACATTACAAACATTTTATGTTGTATTAATTAATAAATAAATAAATAAATAATTAATGTAGTTCCCCTTGTTCTGTGCAGCAGCTAAAGGTCAAGAAGAATCAGTGGAATTTTTAACTCTCCAAGAATATTCATCTGAGGTTATCAATGGCGTCCGTACCTCTGTGGCTGTTCAAATGGAAACTGAATACCTCAAGAATGTCTCGACAACTGTTCTAATGGCGGAAGCTTGGCTGAGAAACTCTGTTCTTGCACACTATCCCGGTAATAATATTACCACTATCGTTGTCGGCCGCTCTGTTTTATGCAACAGAGATGAAGATGAAGAAGAGTACATGGTTGGTTCGGTTTTGCCGGCGGTAAAGAACACACACTATTCTCTCACTAGGTGGGGTTTGGAGAGAGAGATTAAAGTCTCTGCTTCTTTTTCTTCCGACTGTTTGGTTCACTCGAGGGGTGGAGCTTTTTACAGAGCTCCAATGGCGGAACCTTACATCAAACCCTTGCTCGCTTTCTTGAAAGAAATGGGCTCGACGTACGTCGTGGATGCACGTTTGCAGACTTCGTCGGTGGAAGAAACATTGGGTTTGGTGAAAACCCACCTCAAATCCATGGAGAATCTTGGAGTTTCTCGTCTGAAAACTGTGAGTGTAATCGCCGGCGGCGGCGGTCGGAGAAAGCTTTCGGTTATTGATTTAACTACTGTAGCTCCTGTTTCTTCCAAACCGGCTTTTCCCAACGGAAGTCCTCTGCCGCCGTTGGTTGGAATAATTTCACCCACGCCAAACTTTCTACCTACAGCTCCGCCGCCGTCTCCGCCGTCTCCGGCGGAGAATCCTACGAGTCCTCCGTTTCTACCAGTGATGGCTCCGGTGGCTAGCCCTCCATACGGTCCCCATTTGCCGCCGCCGTGCGAGCCATCTCACGGCGGTGGCGGTGGCGGTGGTGGGTACGGCGGCGCGCCGGTGGGTGGGGTGAAGAAGGGGCTGTGGTGCGTGGCGAAGCCGACGGTGCCGGCGGAGACGTTGCAGGAGGCGCTGGATTACGCCTGCGGAGAAGGCGGCGGTGACTGTGGGGCGATCGTGCACGGCGGCAGCTGCTACTTCCCGGCTATGATGCACGGACACGGATACGTGGACACGGCGATACGCGGATACGGACACGGTGATACGGCATTTCCAAAAAACTAGGATACGGACACGTGGGGGATACACGTAAATATAAAAAATATAGGGGTATATTTATAAATAATAAAAATATAGGGGTACATTTATAAATTGTAAAAAATATGAATAAGTCGTCATCGCATAAGAGAACCGCTCACCCTTGTTGCTCGTGTTCTTGGTCGCCGTCGCATGCTAGACTTTTGGAGTTTTGGGTGGACTCACAAATAAATCAGAGGAAATGTGTAATACAAAGAATAGAAAATGTGCATTTTTTTTATTAGGGCTATCTTAAAACGTAAGAGAAGTATCCCAACTTTTTTAAAATTGTGGACACTGCCTGACACGGGTGTCCTACTTTTAGCGAAATTACGACACAGTCCGACACGGGTGTCCGAGAAGTGTCCGGGTGTATCCGAGTGTCCAGGTGTCGGATACGGGGACTCTTCACCTTTTATAAGTGTCCGTGCAGCATAGCTTCCCGGACACGGTGGTGGCGCACGCCTCTTATGCTTTTAATAATTACTGGCAGAAGACGAAGAACAACGGCGGCACTTGTGGCTTCGGCGGAACTGCCATGCTCATCAACTCCGATCCCAGTAAGATTATTTCTTTATTTCTTTATTTATTTACTGATTTTTAATTATATTTTGTTTATTCAATATGGATGACGTGGAATTTTAATATATTTATTTAATTATTTATTAAATTTTTGGTGCAGGTTATCGTCATTGCAGATTCATTCTTACCTAGTGAAAGAATTAGGACAATCATTTTGAAATATCCTTTTCTTTCATCCACTTCTGTCTTCTGTTAATTAAGATTTAATATATTTTCTCTATTGGATTTTTGTTATTTTTGTGCTTTATTTATCTACAAATTTGTGTGCTGTCTTATTTCTGTCTTTGAATAACGTGAAAGTGCTGAGGAAAAAAAAAAAAAAAAAAATCTAATATAGTGAATGTTACTGTATTGTTCAAAAAGAAAAAAACCAAAAAAAGTATAAAGAAAAAAAAAGAAACGAAATAATTATTGAACAAAGTTCGAATAAAAGTATGGGCAAATTAGGCCACCGTTGAGTTATGGTTAAATTACGAAAAATTTCATCTTATTTCGGTAATTATTGTTATACAATTTAACTATGTATTACGAAAATACTCCTCCATAGGTAAATTTAGGCATGTAAAATCGGTAAAAAGAAACTAAAATTTCAGTACGCCAATATTTCATACTATTTACCGAACTAAATATATGATTTCGTTCGGTAAATAACCGAATTACATAAATTTTATGTAAAAATATTTAAAAGGAGGGGTGGCTGTAATTTCCCAAACAAGAAGGGTTTTTCTCATAATTTGTCCATATCTTAGGGAGTTGACCGTAATTTGCCCTAAAATTAATGATTTTTTTTTGGGAGGGAATAAAATTATTGATGAAGCAGATAAAATGGTGGAAAAAGAAGAAGATGGTATCTGAGAGAAGAAATGGGCTGAGTTTTGAAATTTAATTACTGGACATTGGCCCATATCAAACCAAAGTCCAAATACAAACTGGACCCTATATAATTCTAACATAATTAGTTTGAGCTTCAACTATATATTCGATGATATGTGATTTTGAGCTTCGTATTCTGAAGTTTGAGTTTAAACTTATCAAAGTTCGACTCACATGACTCGGTTGACATTGTGACCTATGATCGAGTTTCTAACTTGGATCCAACTGGCCTACAGTTTGCCTATGTGTGGATTAAAATCTTTTCAACCTCTTCAATTGAAGAGTCGATAAGGTACAATATGGTTTTCTGTATGTTCCGAATCACCATCACATAAAAATATGGCCGATCACGCACTGTGGTCATCCGTAGTTAGCTGGTTTCGTAGATGCTACTCCAGTCTTCGTATGAATACCACCAAGTGATGGCATATCGAATTTTTATTCGGTCACACGCATAAATACGTTGAGTCGTGATGTATAAAATGTGCATTAAATATAGCGTATAATTGATATTACAATTCTATATTTTTTTTTTTTTATAATAAAGGAACCTACGAACAATCATATAAGTGCATTAAATTATATAAGATGCGTAAACCACATTAGACAAACTTCGTGTGACAAACTCGATCTAAGGACCCTTAGCAAATGGTTCAAATCTGAATAAAATGACACGACTCACTTGCTCCAACCGCCTTCCTGACAAACTAATTCATTAGATTAAACCTAGTGAATCGGGCACATAATTAAATAAGAAATCAATATTGTACCACAATTTCCTGCCCCCTAAACAACCTATTAAGCTAATTATTGGTTAAAGTCAACCCAAAAGCAATAGACTTTTTTTAAAGACTTAAAACTTTCCGACCACATTACTAGTAAATCTTTATTATTAGTTTTCTTAAATAATAATATTTAATTTTCTAATTAAGGTACCTTGTTGTAGATTCTTTTTTCAGATGCATCCAATTTTTATTCACTCTTTGACTAAGTCGAATTAGGCTATGTTTGGCAACAAGTTTAGTGTACGATTCACCCAATCCACAGTCAAAGTCAAAACTTTCCCTAAACCCCAATTATTAAGGTGGAAGTGGGGCTGCGATAAACTTAACGTCTTTAAGGTCTATTCTATGCTACACCCGGTGAACTTTACCGGATGTCTTAAGATTTTGACATGTGGCATTTAATAATTAAGTAGTTAATTATGTAACTTTAATTATAGGAAAATAAATAAATTAATAGAATCACTTTATTATAGGCAATTATGATTTTCTCTCTCCAATTCTTTCCTTATTCTTCAATTACACATTCGTTAACCATCTTCCACCATTATAATGCATTTCTCCATTATTTGTTTAGATTATGTAACAGTGGCTTCCCAACCCAAATGACGAAATTAAAATGATACTGATAATGCAAATTTTACAATTAAATTAACATAAGCATAAGTGGAAAACCATTTTTGGATAAATTAATGTCTGTTTTTATTTTTTATTTTTGAGTGATCTACAAGCATACCAATATTTGACTCGGAAGTAGAAATTTATCAAAGTCAGATTTCACAAATAAGAGCCAAGATCTTATTTTCCAGTGCAATTTATCGTGAAAGAACTTAATAAAAATTAAAATAGTGAAGAAGTGCAGTAATGATAGAACACAGTTAATGGAGGGGTAAATTTTTTTTTTTTTCCTGAATCGAAAAATGGAGAGGTAATTTATAACAAAGAAATAATTGGAGAGAGAAAATCTTATTAACTATATTAAAGCGATTTTATTGATTTAATTTTTTTGCTAACAATTAAATTTTATATAATTAACCATTTATATTATTTAATGCCACATGTCAAAATCTTAAATACCCGGTGAAGTTCACCGGGTGTAGCATAGAATAGACCCATGTTTAAAGAGTTAATAATCATTACCTTTTTTGATTAATTATTAATTAATAGCTCATGTTGTCAATAATGCAGTTCATTTGCAGAAATTAGGCAAAAATTAGCACTAAAATTCAGTTTATAAAGTCTAAGCACACTGCTCAATGCATCTATCTTATTCACCTAGTCGGATTAAATATGCATTTTCACACATTACACACTCTATAAATAATTAATACAGTTGAAACTAACGAAATTCTATGTATTTATTTATCGAAATATTAAATTATTGAACTAATAATTTTGTACTTTTTATTACCGTTTCTGGAACAAAAATAATAATTATTTAAGCGAGTTTATCAGTTTATCAAAATTTTATTTTTATTTGTAATGTGTTGCTCTATAATTTCACTGAGTTGATGATATTTATGCTAAGAAAAATGTAGCATACAATAAAATTACAAATATTCAATTGACTAAACTAATATTTTGGCATAATGATAATTACTATTGCTCAATGAATTACTTAAATATTTATTAATATATATTTATTCTTTTTTTTCTTGGATGGATTAAGTGATTAATGAGGATAAAAAATGGTGTGGTCTATTTGCAGGTCAAAATGAACAGGATTTCTTGAATTCTGACCAGTCAACAGTAAGCCTCACAGAAGAAACTGAGCAAGAGCTTATAAAATCAATTTATACAAAAAGGAAAAGGAGAGAGGGATATTAATTCCCTTTACAACATATATATATATATATATATATATATATATATATATATATATTAACTACTAAACAACAAAAGTTATTACTCCATTTAATTTCCTTTTTTTTTTTATTTTCTAAAAATAGATTCCTTATGAAACCTAAAAACAAGGTAGTAAAAGTTAGAACTCTCTGGGATCAACAAAAATAGAGAGGCCAGGTGGCGACTTTGTCCAGTCACCCACACACCCGTCACTGTACTCTTCCCCTAACCGCTTAATGCACCACAGATCCTCCGCGCACGATAGCCTCTCCCAGTGTGGGATCCCTAACCTCAGCGGGTCTCGCCCCGCCACCTCCGCCGCCACCACTCCGCAACCGTGCTCCTTCGCTAGGTTGTGCGCCACCCCACACAGTGACCTCACCATCCTCGCCGCCTTCGGCCCTTCACCGCCTATCCCGTACAGGAAGTGGAACCCGAACGGCCGGAAAACCTCCGGCACCGACGGCAGGCGGAGCCACGGCAGTGCCCGGTCCACCGCGCGCGTGGTCCTCGCCAGGGCCCTCCTCACGCGCGACGCGCCGCGGACCTCGAGCGTGTACACGTCCTTGCTGTTCCACACGCTGAGCACGGCCCACGACTCGGGCTGACTCGCCAGAAACTCGTCCGCGCCCGGCCACGACCCGGCGGCGGCGGCGTAGGGTGACCCCTTCGGCACGGCGAGGAAAGTGCCCAGGTTCAGCTTGTTTTTCAGCACGGCGTCGATGTCGCGGGGGAAGAACTCCGTGGCGGAGAAGCGGCGGCGGTAGAGGGCCTCCGCGTCGGCGGCGGCGAGTTTGATGACGGCGACCCGCTTGTCGGACTTGACCCGGTGCTCGAAAACGGGCTGAACCAGAATGGACGGAGTACGGAACTTGGAGTAGCCGCATTTGTGAGTGAAGAGTTCGACGGAAGCTAGGTTGTCGTTTTCAGTAGCCATGTATGAATACTCGGCGCCATTTTCTCCACACCATTTCTCCATCCCACGCACCAGCTTCATCCCAATTCCCATTCTCCTGCAATACGACAAATATTATATAAATTAAAAAAACAAACCCTTTTTTCTTTTTTCAAGAAGGACAAAATTGTCCCTACACTTAAATAGAAGGTTTAAGAATAAGAAATGAGAAATTACAGTTTTCACCCCTCAAGTTTGCATTTATTCTATATTTAGCTCCTCATGTTCATAAAAAAACACATTTGGTCACTCATATTTCAATATATTAATAAGTTTTCATCATTTCCGTCAATCTACCGTTACTCCTTCAGTTAAGATAGTGGTGGCTACATTAACATAAACTTAACAGAAGAGACTAAAAATATTAACTTTTTCAAACATAACGGACTGAATATAAATTTTATATATATCGGTGACCAAATGTAAAATTGTAATCTTATTTTTCCCTAAGAGAAATATACATAGTTCAAAACGATAAATAGTAACACAATTACCAAATGTAATACTATTATAGCAAAAGAATTACTATATTAAATTTAGTTATTAAATAAAGGAAAATAAATAAAAATATTATTAATAATAAATAATTAAAAAATGATAATAATAATTACCGATGAGAAGGAGAAACACGAAGGCCTAAAATATAGGCGACTTTAGTGTAAATAGGTAGTTTAAAGGGGCAGTTTTTGCTATTTCTGGAGAGTTTCGTTCCGCACGTAACGGTTTTTACGCACCCCCTTATTATCCCCACTATCTCTCTCCTCTCCTTATCTTCTCCGCCGCCCACCACCACCATCTCCGCCACCTTAATTACACACACACACACACACACACTAACACGTCAGCATATAACTAACAAGACATATAATACAAAAATAATTAGCAGAAAAAAAGAATAAATTAATTGTTTTTATACCAGCATGAGATAAGCAGGGGAATGGCGGACCCGGCAAATGGGGTCTCCTAATTGGTCGGTGAAGAGAGAGAGTTCCCCGGTGGGCCCAACCTCACACCTGTTCTCCATTCCTCCACGGCGCCGC
>NW_012192872.1:1711720-1735124 GCF_000504015.1 Erythranthe guttata | reverse complement strand
TGCTCGATTCTGGATATTTCAACTGGGATTTCAGTACAGCCTGGCAGAACAGCCCTCTCCCGGCAATTAGATCCTCTTTCGAGATTTCTTTAGCTACGGACAAAATATTGGAAAGATTCAATTTTTCGACGAGACCCATGATTCTTTTCTCCATGGCGAACCAATTCAGCTTCTGCAACTCGATGCTCTGCTCGTCAATTAAAATCCCCCTCTTTTCTTCCTCGAATTTTCGAATACGAGAATCGTCGTAGGTAATCCCAGAATGTACGGAATCCATTCTAGGGTTTGGTTTTTCGCTGCGTTTTCTTCAAATTCCTCCGTTTTCTTCTTCTCTGCGAAGAATTGTGTATCATAAACAGAGATTGGAGAGGAAATTGGTTCGAGAATTGGGAAATTATGCGAAGGGATCCCATGATTTTATACGGTGTTTGGTAAAACTGTTTTTTTAAGGCATCGTGGAAGAGGTGGGAATCTAATCTAAGTTCTAATTTGGAAGGAATTGTTGTGAGATTGGGCTGCAAGTAACAAGAACCCTGTTTACACGCTGTCGTTTTTGAGAGAATATTGGGGGTAGTTATTTTAATTTATTTATTTTCCTTTTTTTAATTAAATTTTATTTATTTGTTTACAATGCCATATAATCAAAAATGTGAAAATATATAAAATAGAAATATAAATATTTTTTCCTTTCAAATATTATATAGCATTAGTCGTGGGCAAAGTACCTTAGGCACCAAGTACTTGACTCGTCTAAGAGAATTATTATTATTATTATTATTAATTTTTATTTTTTCTAACAAAGTAATTTGCAATGAATTGGGAGATCATATATATATATATATATATATGATATGCCTAATTGGCCCAACCCAATGGGCCTACAAATTATTTACCTACTGGGCCACGAGCCCAATATCGAAGACCACTATCACCGAGGCCCAATCACCTTCAAGCAAGGTTTGGGCCCGACAATCTCAACTAAGCTATAAATACACATTTGACCTCATTCCATAAGGTAGGTCCTATTAACTGAGCAATACGATAATATGTATTCTCTGGACTATTTCTATGATCAGCACGTCTGACTTGAGCGTCGGAGGGGTTTCCGCCGGATCAACCCCCGGCTTAGTTCATGTGTGTTCTATGATCGCAGGTACCTCAGGATCATCAAGTTGTCAAGCTACTGATCTGCTTTGCTCTCCCAGCTCATTTTCTACACCACCCTAGGTGAGCTATATTTTAGCATCATCATTTTGGCGCCGTCTGTGGGAACGATGCAAACCAAATCACGTAGCCAACAAGATCCTCTTGAGGCGTCTGCTCGGAGAGAAAATGACACAGCTAACGACCTCCCACCTTGTGGAGGCTCTGGCTTGCCACCTCTTCCACATCCCATGGATCCGCCTCGCGAGGTTCAGGTGATCCCCCCTCGGGACCCACCACTCGCCGATCCACCACTCCCTGCTCCTCGAATGGTTCAAATAACCGAGGATGCGCTTCAACGCATGATAGCAGAAGCTTCAACTCGCGCTGCCACAGAGGCCGAGACCCAATATATCGCCACGATGGGAGCAAATGCTCCCAACGCGATACCAGCACTTGCTCCACATGTGGAGCCACCTATGGCACCACCGCCATCGACTCCCTGGGGGCTTACATCTGCCCCCAAAATATTTCGCTCGCCAAGGGTTATCAACTCCCTGGGGGTATATAGTGCCCCCAAAACATTTCGATCGCCAAGGGTTATCGACTCCCTGGGGGCTTACATCGCCCCCAAAATATTTCGTTCGCCAAGGGTTATCGACTCCCTGGGGGCTTACATCTGCCCCTAAAATATTTCGTTCGCCAAGGGTTATCGACTCCCTGGGGGTTCACAGTGCCCCCAAAACATTTCATTCGCCATGGGTCATCGACTCTCTGGGGGTCTACTTCCGCCCCACTCGAACGGTTCAAATAACCGAAGAGGACCTTCAACATATGATCGCCGAACCTTCAACAAGATCAACTTCTACTTGCTCCTCTAACGGTTCAGATAACCGAGGAATCCCTTCAACTTATGATTACGGAAGCATCTTCCCGCGTTGCTACTGAAGCAGTAGCACAACGCATCGCCACAACGGAAACCAACGCTCCTCATGTGGCTCCACCCATAGCACAACCTCAGAACAACAACCAACTTGCCATGTGCAGGTTCAGGTTTGACAACTTCTCAGGGCATCACCTGACGTCGTGACCGGGATCTCCTTCTAGACCATCCTGTGATGATCCTCGAGACATATCTTAGGACGTCACCTGACGTCGTGACCGAGATCCCCTTCTAGACCCCCTCGTGATGATCCTCGAGGCTATCTTCGAGATGACACTTGAGGTAGCGCTCGAGATCCACTTCGAAACCTTCAGCAAGACCCTCATCAACCAGCTCCACCTCACATGGTTCAGATAACCAAAGAGGATATTCGACATATGATCGACTAGGCCATTCAGATGTCCTACTTCAACCACATCTGATGTCATACCTAAGGTACATCAGATGTCCTACTTCAGCTACATCTGCTGTCATACCTCAGGTACATCAGATGTCAACTACATCTGATGTCATACTTCGAGTACATCAGATGTCCTACTTCAACTACATCTGATGTCATACCTCAGGTACATCAGATGTCATGCTTCAGCTGCATCTGATGTCATACCTCAGGTACATCAGATGTCAACTACATCTGATGTCATACTTCGAGTACATCAGATGTCCTACGTCAACTACATCTGATGTCATACTTCGAGTACATCAGATGTCCTACTTCAACCACATCTGATGTCATACCTAAGGTACATCAGATGTCCTACTTCAGCTACATCTGCTGTCATACCTCAGGTACATCAGATGTCAACTACATCTGATGTCATACTTCGAGTACATCAGATGTCCTACTTCAACCACATCTGATGTCATACCTAAGGTACATCAGATGTCCTACTTCAGCTACATCTGCTGTCATACCTCAGGTACATCAGATATCAACTACATCTGATGTCATACTTCGAGTACATCAGATGTCCAGTTCAACTACATCTGATGTCATACCTCAGGTACATCAGATGTCATACTTCAGCTACATCTGATGTCATACCTCAGGTACATCAGATGTCAACTACATCTGATGTCATACTTCGAGTACATCAGATGTCCTACTTCAACTACATCTGATGTCATACCTAAGGTACATCAGATGTCCTACTTCAGCTACATCTGCTGTCATACCTCAGGTACATCAGATGTCAACTACATCTGATGTCACACTTCGAGTACATCAGATGTCGTACTTCAACCATATCTGATGTCATACCTAAGGTACATCAGATGTCCTACTTCAGCTACATCTGCTGTCATACCTCAGGTACATCAGATGTCAACTACATCTGATGTCATACTTCGAGTACATCAGATGTCCTACTTCAACTACATCTGATGTCATACCTCAGGTACATCAGATGTCATACTTCAGCTACATCTGATGTCATACCTCAGGTACATCAGATGTCAACTACATCTGATGACATACTTCGAGTACATCAGATGTCCTACTTCAACTACATCTGATGTCCTACCTCAGGTACATCACATGTCCTACTTCAACTACATCTGATGTCCTACCTCAGGTACATCAGATGTCCTACTTCAACTACATCTGATGTCATACTTCAAGTACGTCAGATTTCATACTTCAACTACATCTGATATCATACTTCAAGTACATCAGATGTCCTACTTCAACTACATCGGATGTCCTACTTCAAGTACATGAGATGTCTTATAGCCACGAGAAAACTCTCGAGTCGCTACTACGTCGCAGCGGGACAACTCCCCCGACGCCTACACTTAGCCTCGAGACAGCTCTTGAGTCGTTACCACGTCGCAGCGGGACAACTTCCCCGACAATAATATTTAGCCTCGAGACAACTCTCGAGTCGATATAACATTTGGGCGATACAACTCCCCAGTTACTACTTACCCGTGTGACAACTCTCGCGCTTCAACTAAATTGTGGTGAAACATGTCTCAAAATGCTCGGCCCTACCTCCTCGCGACGAGACAACTCGTTCGAGGCTACCACGCGCAAACGCGACCTCCGACGCCCAGGCCTTGCGCTGCAATGTCGCGCACGCCCTTGCCGCCGCGCGCGCACGCCGGCCTTGCGCTCCAACACCGCGCTGCGCGCCCCCTAGCCTTGCGCCTTTAGCGGGCGCTAGCGCCGTGCGCCCTCACCGACGCGCGCTAGCGCCGCACGCCCTCGCCGACGCGTTCTAGCGCCGCGCGCCCTCGGCGAGCGCCTTCGCCGTCGTGCGCTAGCGCCGCGCACCTATCCCTCGCGCATCATCGCCTTGTGCTCCCACGCCATGCGTACCATCCCCGCATCACGTATAATCGTGGAAGCTTCAACTTGTGCTACCACTGAAGTAGTGGCACCATACATCGTCATAGCAGGAGCCAACGCTCCTCCTCGTGAGGCCCCACTGGGTCCTCAACATGATCAATTTCTACTTACTTCTCGAACGGTTCAGATAACCGAAGAAGACCTTCAGCGTATGATCACGGAAGATTCAACTCGTGCTGCCACTGAATCGGGGGCACCATATATCGCCAAGGTTGGGCATCTCACCCCAGTGGTTCGTGATCCCTTCATCCTAAATGGGGGGCTATCCCATCCTAAAGTTGGGTATCTCATCTCAAGGGTGGTACATCCACTTACCTTTCAACCCCAAGGGGTTTCACATCCCATCAAGTGTTTCACGTCCCTACTTCAAAAAACAGAAAAAATGGTCTGACGCGCACGCGCGAACCAATGGCACAACCGTGCACATCCACCTCAGACCATAGGTCTCGAGCGCCTCATCCCACAGTGGGCAGTTATCCCCATCCTAAGGTTGGGCATCACCCTTACCTTTCAACCCCAAGTGGGTTCACATCACATCTCAAGAGACGAGTATAATCTCCCTACTCAAAAAGTAGAACATCCCCAAGGGGGTGCACATCCCATCGCAAGGAACGAGGATAATCTCCCTACTCAAAAAATAGAACACCCCCAAGGGGGTGCACATCCCATCTCAAGGAACGAGGATAATCTCCCTACTCAAAAAATAGAACATCCCCAAGAGGGTTCACATCACATCGCAAGAGACGAGGATAATCTTCCTACTCAAAAAATGGAACATCCCCAAGGGGGTGAATATCAACCACCAAAAAATAGAAGAAAAAAGAAGAAGACGAAAAAAGAGAAAAAGAAAAAAAAGTAAAAGAAGAAGAAACAAAAGAAGAAGGAAGAAAAAATATGAAAAAAAGGAGGAGCTGCAGCCGAGCCGCGCGGGCGAGCCGAGCCAAGCCGCGCGCGCGCGGCTCCACTCACAAAAAAAAAAAAAAACAAAAAAACAAAAAAATTCACACGCGCGCGCCTCCCAATGCCATCTTGGAGCGCGCGGTCCCACCTAATTGGGCACAACTTTTGCTACTCTCCACCAAATTGCGCGTAGATTTCACCTCGCTTCACCAAATCGCGCGAGAATTTCAACGCGCTCCACCAAATTGCGCGAACTCTTCAACGCTCCTACCAAATCGTACTCGCTATCAAACGGATAAATAAAAAATATTATTTCTCCACGCCACGCCAGCGATTAAAGAAAACACTACAACACCGATCTACTCTCAACACGATCCGGTACCCTTTTCGACGTGGCTCCCACATCGTCTCGAGAGTGGGGGGCTTGCGAGACAACTCCCACGAGGAGCCAACTCACTCAGTACCACCACCCGCAGCGAGACAATTACCACGAGGAGCCAACTACCTCGGAACTACTACCCACAGCGAGATAACTCCCACGCAGAGAGAACTCGCTCCGTCCTACAACTTCTTTGCGAGACAACTCCCACGAGGAGCCAACTCGCGCAGTAATACAACCCGCAGCGAGACAACTCCCACGAGGAGACAACTCGCTCGGTCCTACAACCCCTTACAAAGAAACTCCCACGAGGAGCCAACCCCCTCGGGTCTCAAAACCACAGCGAGATAACTCCCACGAGGAGACCATTCGCTCCGTCCTATAGCCCGTTGCGGGACAACTCCCACGAGGAGCTAACTCCCTCTAGTCTCAAAACTACAGCGAGATAACTCCCACGAAGAGTCCACTCGCTCAATCCTACAACCCGTTGCGAGGCAACTCCCACGAGGAGCCAACTCCCTCGGATCTCAACACCACAGCGAGACAACTCCCACGAGGAGACCACTCGCCCCGTCCTATAACCCGTTGCGAGGCAACTCCCACGAGGAGCCAACTCCCTCGGGTCTACGAAACCACAGTGAGACAACTCCCACGAGGAGCCAACTCGCTCGACACTACAAATTCGTTGCAAGACAACTCCTACGTGCAACCACCTCACTCGATAAATATTACTCACCGCGAGACAACTCCCATGAGGAGACAACTCGCCGGAAATTCACTATATAATCACAAGCTCAAGTTAGCACGATTACAACCCTAGAAGCATTTAGAGACATTATGAGAATCTATATAGCCTGGCCAGCTTGATTACTCAAATTTATCTACTTGTTTTCGATGGGTCATTCATTAAAACGTGGCCACGGTCCAAACATACTTAAGACCCACGAGGTCTAACAAGGGGCACGGCCCCCATAAAAAAAAATCTTGAGAGTCTGATCCCCTCCTCAAGTACATCACGCACAAGGCTATATGTAAACACATATAAGCAACGCGTCAAAACATTGACAATGTCGAAAAATAACAACTCCCACGAGGAGAATACTAGCTCCGTGCTACTACATTATCACGAGACAACTCCCACGAGGAGATAACTCGATCAACACTATTACCCCGCGACAAGACAACTCCCACGAGGAGATACGCTACTATATCGTCGCGGGACAAAACCGACGACTCAATTAACTTACATCGCGACAACCTTGTCGCGCTATGCGCCAACGCGCATTCACGCCCCTCCGACACACGCTCCAACGCGTTTTCGCATACCATTAGGCCATACGCCAACGGTCGACGTCTACAATTTTTACTCTCGACACGATCTGAGACCCATCACAACATGGCCCCCACATCGACTCGAGAGTGGGGGGCTTAATGATATGCCTAATTGGCCCAACTCAATGGGCCTACAAATTATTTACCTACTGGGCCACGAGCCCAATATCGAAGACCACTATCACCGAGGCCCAATCACCTTCAAGCAAGGTTTGGGCCCGACAATCTCAACTAAGCTATAAATACACATTTGACCTCATTCCATAAGGTAGGTCCTATTAACTGAGCAATACGATAATATGTATTCTCTGGACTATTTCTATGATCAGCACGTCTGACTTGAGCGTCGGAGGGGTTTCCGCCGGATCAACCCCCGGCTTAGTTCATGTGTGTTCTATGATCGCAGGTACCTCAGGATCATCAAGTTGTCAAGCTACTGATCTGCTTTGCTCTCCCAGCTCATTTTCTACACCACCCTAGGTGAGCTATATTTTAGCATCATCAATATATATATATATATATATATATATATATATATATATATATATATATTTTTTTTTTTTTTGAGATTATATACTGCAATAGTCATATATATATTGAGTTTATTGATTAAATATTATCTTGAAAATATTATATAATTATAGTTTTTTAATAATTATATGAGGCGTTTAATGAAAATATCAAAATCATTTACCACCAAGTACCCACGTACAGTTAGACCTCTATAATTTAATGCAGTCGTGATCAATCAATTTCTATTAATTTAGCGAAATATGAATTTAAAGAAATAATTTTCAGCACTTTGCTCTCGAGTCGGGGCCCAAATAACATATTATTTAAGTGAGGTTATTAATTTATTGAGGTTCTAGCGTATCATGTTTACTATTTAAATCGTAGAAATAAAAAATAATACTAAATTTATTTATTTATTTTTAATAAATAATTTAAGGTCCACGGACATCACGTGAGCGGCGATATAGTGTGGTCAAAGTCTTGAAAAAAAGGGCAAAACCAGAAACATACAAAACGGCGGGAAACTACGAACCAACGCAGCCACCACTAGCATTTATTTGGCTACACCGCTTCCGCCACCGATTTCTAGGGTTTCAAAGTTCAATTCGACGCACATACATACATTATTCGTGTCTCTATCGCCCGCTCCATATAAAATTCCCCCCATACAGAATCTGAAAATTTCACTAGATTCGGTAATGGAAGAGGTTAGGGCTACCTCTGCTTGGGTCGCTTCTCATTCCTCCCATGTCACCGTCGACTCCTCAGGTCCTTCAACATTTTATTTATTTATTTATTTAATTTTTGTTTTCCTTTTTCCATTTCCGTACTGCTAGATGTTAAATTCTATGCCGCCATGATTTTTTGGAATTTCGTTATGTTAAGTAAATGCTCTGTTTTGTCATTTTGATTGGTTTAATTTCGTGTGTTTAGAAGTTGAAATTGAATTGAGGGTTACGCTTTTTTAGGGATTGAGAAAGTAGCGGAAGAGATGAAAGATTCGATTCCGAAGGTGGAGTGGAATTTCGAAGGAATTCATTATTTCGACAACGGTCCTCTCACTGTCCAGTATCTGTTTGTGTTGGATGCACTGAATTTCTGCTTCTGGCCAGGTGAATTTTTGTTAAAATACTATTTTTTTACGTTGGCTGTTTTGTGGTTTTATTTACGAATTGTATTAGCTTGTTCATCGATATAGCATTTCAATTTGTCGTATGGCACTTATATACTGTGCTGGCAGCTCTGGTTTGATTGATAAAGATAGGCCCCTTGTTCACTGTTTAAACAGAAAAAAATTCATCAGTTGTTTTTTTAAGATTGTTATGCCTTGTTTGGTTGAATATCGACTTTTAATATATAATACTAAGATTCATGGTTTGAAAGTGAAGAGTGCATCATTAAGATATTTAAATGTATGTTGCAGATAATGAAATGAGTTATGATCATTTGGCTGCGGGACTGAAGGAAGCTCTTCAGAACGATAAGTCTGCTTTCGATGCTGATCGTCTCCAAAAGTACACAGGTACGAAAATCGTATCAGGCACTTTTCAATGTTTTATCTTGCCTAATTATCTTAAAATGTTATGTCACACTAGTCTGAAGATATTTGATAAGAGAGGATTAAGATTAAAATTAGAGGCCGAATTGGTTACAAATATTGCTTTGTTCTATTTGTATTTCACTTTGGCGAACTTACGTCTTCTTTTTTTTTTGCTGTACATCACTCGTATGGGTGAATATGTTTTGACAATTTTGTGGTGCTATAAATTTCATGAAATACTTACGGAGAAATATCGTGGTTAACAGGTCCTGAACTACGTAAAATGCTGAAATGGCCTAGACCATTACCTTTGGAGGATGAACGTGTGCGCTTAATGCACGAGGTACTACTTTCTTTAATAATGCGACTCCATTTTTTTTTGTTATTCTTTAGTTTGTATAACTATGCTAATTACGTATTCACGTGATTGTTTAGGTGGGATTTGAGCTGGAGAGATCATTTGATGGTAAAGCATCTAAACTCGTCGAGTCTTGCGAAAAATCAGTTGCAAAGCTTGTTGCTCTCATCACTAGTCACTTCCCTGGTAAAATCAATGCAATTACTTAAACCTCGTTTAAGATATTTACTTTATACTCATTTTAATTATCGATACTGCCGAAAGAAAAAAGTAAATTAGTTTGTGATGCTATAGGATTCCGGGACCATACAGTATACAAAGGGCACCAAGTTTTCCTGTACAAAAGAGCTCAGATATTTGCTGCAGATTTATGGGGTGCATTCAAGGGTCAAGGATTTGGTGAATTCAGTGACATAAAATCAGTGACGATGTTTGCTGATTATATCGTGCCTGCAGTTCTTGAGCAGCTGGGAGTATTAAAATACAGCCCTTCTTTGTCCAGTGTGATCGAGTCTAATAGAGAAATCAATTCTGGAAGCGAGGAGGAAGTCGAACTTAGAGCATGCTCTATACACGCAGTGGAGGAAATAAGGGAGACGATTCACAGAAAAACGGGAAATCAGGTTAAGTTTTATTGCCATTGATTTAGGGAATTGTTTGTTGGCTTGTAGTTAATTTCCTCTATGAACCTTTTTTGCTTTATTTGAACTTCTTTGTTGGTTCGTGTTTCTTTTCATTCAGGTTTTGAGCGTTGAGTTGGATCTCTGGTTATGGGCATTTGGTGTTCAATGCCCGTCTCTTCAACATCATCGAACACTCTCCATATATTATTGACTTGACTGTTGGAGTTGTATCTCTGTGGATTGTATCCAGTTTCTGGTCCGATGATTTTGGTAGAAACATAGATTATATTTATGCCTGGCAGATTCTTTTGTTCTCAGGTTTGAGTATTGAAAACTCGAATCACTATGAATTGCATGGACTGCGAACAGTACTGGATTTTTTTTATTAATTGGTGGTTGAATTAGAAAATATCGTAGTTCATTGGTAGAACTTTCCTACAGATTAGCATGATTCACTTATTTTGAATCTTTGGCTGTCTTCGTTGCTCATTGAGGCTAGTGTAGAAATTGGAACGAAAATTTTCAAAATTCTGAATTTTTGGATTGGAACTGGAATAAATAAAAGACATTAATTTTTTTCGTCTTGATTTTAATTTTCAAAAATAATTCTGAAAATTCTATTATTTTCTAAATAATAATAAAATGGAATGGGCCTTGGGGACAAAGAGAAGCCCAAGACAAATCAGGAAAAGAGGTCAACTGCCCTAGTCTTGGGCTGTTTGAAGGGCTTTAAAGTCAATATGGACCTTGACACACACACACACACACACATATGTGTGTGTGAACCCACAAGATGAAATTCCTAAAAAAATGCTGGATTTGATTTGACAAATTTTTATTTTGGAATAAGTTTTTTTCATTACATTTTTCGAATTTTTTGGAATAAAATTAGAATTATAGGAATAAACTTCGATTTTTTCTTATTCTTTTTGGAAGGTATTTATTTGATAGTTGTAGAGTAGTAGCAGCAGACTTGTGGATAAATAGAGTGGGAAAAATAAAATGAAAAGTGAAATAGGATATCAACTATCAATTGTGTAATCCAACGGTTGACGACAGCCATCCGCGGAAACACGGAGCCGTTTTCGCCCAATACTTTGGAATCTAACCGTACCGCGCACAAACACACCCACGCGCCTCCACTTCCTCAGTCAACACACACACACACACACCTATGACCTAACCCACTAGATCATCTCCCTCTTCTTCTATTCTCCACTTCTTCTTTACTCTTTATGTATCCTCCATTCTCTCTCTCTCTCTCTCTCTCTTCTTTCTCTCTCTAATTCTTCTTGAAAATATCTACATGTCCGGATAGATAATCTGCAGGGAATTTAATATATATCATCATGAGCTGCAATGGTTGTAGGGTTCTTCGAAAGGGTTGTAGCGATACCTGTATTCTGAGGCCTTCTTTGCAGTCGATTGAAACCGCCGCCGCACAAGGCCACGCCACCATCTTCCTCGCCAAATTCTTCGGCCGCGCCGGCCTCATCTCCTTCATCTCCGCCGTACCCGACACTCAAAGACCTGGTAATTACCTACTCATTATATTGAAGCTGCAGATCCACCATATATAATATATATTATTTTTAATTGTGTGTGTGTGTGTGTGTGTGTGTGTGTGTGCAGCTCTTTTTCAGTCCCTGTTGTTTGAAGCTGCCGGAAGAACAGTGAACCCCGTCAATGGTTCCGTGGGGCTTCTGTCCTCCGGAAACTGGCATATCTGCCAATCCGCCGTGGAGACCGTCCTCCGCGGCGGCGCGTTGAAGCCACTTCCTGAGTTTATGGATCCCGACGACAGTTCCGAGTGCACCGACATCATGTTCAAAATCCAAGACGATCCTTGCCGGAGTACTTCACTCCCCAAGGTGCAGAAACGCCGCCGTTCACCGGACGATGACCTCGATCTGAGCTTGTCGCCGGATTTTACGGGCAAGAAAAGCAGCCCTTTGCCTGAGAAGCGGCGGCACGGTAGCCCATCTATGAATTCGGAGGAATCTCTAACGACTACCTGCCAAAATCAACCACCTACCGAAATCAAGCTTCTAAACCTCTTTTAATTAATTAATCAATTAATTTAATTAGGTCGTAATTAAGAATAAAAGCTGCTAGAATTTCTTTTAATCTCTCTCCTTTTGTTTTCATTTTTAGTTTTTCTTTTTATTATTCTTTCTTCCATTAATTAGGGGTTTTGTTTCTTGAGTAAAATCGCTGGCACAAGATTTAAATAAGTGGAATAAACACGAAGTATTATTATAATTAATCACACTATAATTATGATAATTAGTTGACAAATTAGGCCAAGATAATTAATTAATTATGTTAATAGTGCTTGTCAAACAGCTTAAGCATTTGCTTAAACTTGTAAAAAGTTGCATGCCGCGAAGGTTCCTCGATGAAGCTGATTGGCCAAGAAAATATATACACTAATTTGACCTACTAATTCATACTTATCTAAATTAAAGAACAATAATTTTTTTTTTGAATTAAATAAGAAAATTAATCATGGGTTTGAACTTTGAAAACACAATTGGCCTTTATTAATGTTGTTGTGTTTGGGACATTTGCCGCTGTCAGAACAGCTTTGTTTTGAAATAGAAAAATAAATCAATTTGCAAAAGAGATAGAATATTGCCTTTTGGAGGTGGCAAAGAGGCGTTTTATTATTAATCTTTGTACCATGATATATATATATATATATATATATATATATATATATATATATATATATATATAATAATTAGGTGTTGAGTAAGAAAATTGAACCACTTCATGCAACTTGCAGAATTATTGGTGAATTGGAGAGAGTAATCATGACGAGAAATTTAGATAATTAGGTTTATGTATCCTAATGGAAATTACTATAAATTAAATAAAATTGTGGATTAATTTTTTTTTTTTTAATTTTGTTTTATGAATATTTCAAAAACAAAAAAAGTAGTAATAGTTTGATTTATTGTGCAAGTTGGTATGGTCCACGTCTGCATCGGTGTGTTGTTGGAAGAATTGATTAAGTTGTGATTATTAATTAATTTGTAATTAATGTGGTCGATTAATTAATTAAAATCTTTGTTTTAGTCCCCTCACTATGAAATCTATATATATACGACGACAAAGCTTTATGTATCTGTCGTTCCTATGTTTGAGGGTCTATGCAAGTTGACTGCAAATTTATTATTTTATATTAATTATTTGTCATTATAAATTTATTATTGGTTGAGAATTTATATAACTTATCATCATCGATCTGTGATTTGTATCGATTTTCCTGAAAGCTTCCGCCGGATGATGGCGAACGCCGCCGCATTCGTGGTGGCCCCTCGCCACCCTTTAATTGTAGATAAGGGGGATATATTAATACTTTATTATTTTCGTGTGACGTGGATTTCATTGAACTTGGACAATGGGACAACACATTTCCAAGTTTCTTGGTTCAGATGTAGGCCTATCAACATTTTTTTTTTTACTTTAAGTGATTAATGAAATGTAAAAATATTTGAATTTCATTTGAGAATTTCTGATTTTAGAACAAGTTTTTTTCTTTCAAATTTTTTAAATTCTTTTTTTTTTAATACTCCATCTGTTCCACAGTCTATTTTTTAAAATATTTTTGTTCCATATTATCTGTCACTTTAGATTTTTAATACTGCATTAAATACATTTTTCCTGTTTTAACCTTATTAATGAAACTCTAATCATTATTTTTATCTTATAAATTATTAAACAATAAAAGTTGTTTTAGTCATTTCTATATGATTTTCACCTTTAACACAAATCTTAAGAATCTCAATAAATATGTTTTGATTTTAAGAAAATAGGTATTGATGGACCAAAAGACCCGCCGTGTTTATTAATTACTGCAGGAAGTGTGTTATAGAGTTAATAAGGGTAAAATTGAAAAATAAGCAATTAATGCAGCATTGGCATTTTAAGGTGACAGATAATATGAAAAAAAAAATCAAAAGAGACAGATATTATGGAACAGAGAGAGTACTTTATTGGGGCCCTTTGTTGGCCACAATTGGTGGGACGACAAGTATGTGGCCTTTCATGTGGTTTCAAGGCCAATTACTTTCGAGTCATCCATTCTATTAAATAATTCATATAATTATAGAACAAGGAAAAGAAATATTTAATTTATTCATCACTTAATTCATATATTGTTTTATTTACTTTTTGTGTTTAAAGAAAAAATTGAGAATAGTGACCACTAAACAAATCTAAAATGGTGAGAAATTGTATGTGGAGGAAAAATATAATGAATCTAAATCGATCATGACTAGGATATTAATCAGAGGTGCATGCATGCCGACTCACATGAATCTAAATTGAGCACGTGACTTATTTTTATGTTATTTTCCTTGAAAGAAAAATGATAAACGTGGAAACAAAATGAACTAGATTCAGATGTATGTACAATGAATCATGATCAAATGAATATATATATATATATATATATATATATATATATATATATATATATATATGGTCTCCAACCAATACAACAAAACAATAAAAGCTTGCCTTTTAATTTAGCGAATGATATTCTCGATCTCTACTTAAAACATTTCTATCTATAACTAATATGCCAAATATGTTCGTTTTTGTAGTGATACTCTAAATATCCAAGTTTTGCCTAACTAATTTTGGGGTGGACGTCTCTTCCTAATTCGTGTACCTGGTAAACAACTGATAAAATCTTCCGTCTGATAAGCTTTTTTATGAGATGATAATTTATTACGTCTGATTTTTAAAGTTAAATTTTAAAGTGTTTGGATAATGAACTTATAAACAATTTTAACTCATTATAAGATCTTCGATAAAAAAAAAAAAAGTTGGAGTGAATGTATTTTCTAAAAAGACCTTGAATACTTTCCAATAGCTATTTTTACAATTTTTAAGATTCTTTTAATAAATTACCAAACATTTTGGAATAGCTTATAAACTATTAAACATCTAAACTATTTTTAACAGCTTATAAGCTTAGCCAAGCACCCTCTATACCATACTTCATGAAAAAATTACCTTTATTATTAACAAATTAATTAAGCTTGTGAAAGAGAAAGTAGAAGCATAAGCATGGAAATATTTGGTAAATTTGGAGATAATCTTTTAGAGTTATAAAATGGGCCACTCATTATCTATAGGCCCATTAATAAGAATGGGCTGGATAACTCGACAAAGTTTTGAATTTCATTTTACTCGAGATAGGCTTTCTACTTCAAATTTCCCTCCTATAGAAAATTATCCTAGTTTATTACAAAATATATTTAAATATTACAAAATGTATTGCAATAAATATTTATAGTTTCATTCAAAATTTTCTAATTCAATTTAATTTTTTATTTGATTTCATTTCAATTACAATTTTTGCACACTCAGTCAAATCTTCTTTGTACTAATATATGTTCTCCTGATAGTGACTAGACCATTTCATGTATGAAATCATACAACATCAATCCTTTATGATCCAATGACATTCCACCGGCTTGGAGATTCCGTTTATGAATTATTTATTATGTATTTTTCTTTACTGAAATACTAAATCCCATTTCAGTTTTACTAATACTGTTTTGACTTCGAACGTGATTTTGATCCTTTTCTATTTTAATTTTAGCAAAATGTAAAACACGGACACCGTAGCTCTCTGAGTTAATTAGCTTTCTTATCGAATATGAATCAAGATTGAATGTTGGAGTGACAAATTTATGCATGAATTAGCTGCATATTGAATATTAGATAAGTCAAAGCATTAAAGTTGTGGATGATATATGTTCATTGATTAACTTATATGTTTCTCACCCAATCGTGGTGATTGAAATTGGATTCAAAAGCTAACTCAAAGAACTACAAATTCCCTGTTTTAAGTTTTGCTATATTCAAATTCCAAAATAGTTAAAATCATCTTTAAAGTGAAAACGGTATTTTTTAAACTTAAACGATGCTTATCACATCCCCTTTCTTTACCTAGTTCTTTTCTTAGTAAATTAATTTGTGAATCAATATATATTTGAATTAATGTCAACATACGTCTATTATTAAGGTAGTCAATTTATGCATTTCGTCTGTCAATTTATCGATTTAGTCGAAAAATACTCAAACAACTGTGTGTGCGATGGTTTTGATTGCTGAGACTTGATGTAATATGTAATACTCTTGATCAATATATTGCTTATTGTTTAATTAGCGGACTCATCGAGTCAGAACCACAATAAATTAGTGTTTAGGTTGTGAGTGATTGTTTGCGTTTCTGTCACACACACATTTTTTATTTCATAACAATTCATTTGTCAATTCATAAATTTAGTCGAAAATACTCGAACAACGTGTTACGGAAAAATAATAAATTGAGAAATTATTTATTTCTTTACTGAGTACAATATTAATTAATTTAGTAATGATTGGGTAATGTAAATCGTACTCACGGAATATAATCCACCAAAAACCAACCAGACAGCATCAATGCAAAACTTACACGAAAACCAAAACCAAAACCTAATCTCACCCTTCTTTTTTTCTTTTTCTGTGTAGTTAGATACAAAAAACCGTGTCTCTATACATTTGGCTTCCATATCATCTAGGCAATTAATTCCATTTAATTTACCTCGTTTTATTACAACACTAATAGCATTATTCTTCAGACATTCATAAAACATTAAATTCATGTGCTGTTTTTCTGGATCAAATGTAGAGAAATCTTGTGGGTTCATCGCATCTTTTAGCCACGTGCATGGGCATGGTGTTAGTGTTACATTAATTAATTAATATTCCACTAATTTACTTTTATTTGTTTTAAGTTTGATGCTCTTTGTTTTGCGTGTTGTCTGAATTTAATTAGCACCAGTATTGGATGGTGCAGAATTTTTCCTGTGGGAGAAATTCCAAAAATTAATTATTAAAAATTGTTTAATTAATTTGACACAAATTAAACAGGGTGTCCTCTAGTTTTTGTATACCTCAAAATTATCGATATGTATTATTTAATTTAATGAATTTAACTTTACTTGATTACCCCTTTGTGCTTCCCTCAAGATTCTTCTAATGCTCACATTCTATTAAATTCTATTAAATTAAAAAAAAAGGACAATATGGGACAAAAAGTGAGTCAGCTTTTCTCCTCGTGCTTTTGGATTTCATAATAATTTATATTTTTTATTTTATTTTGATCTATATGATTATTAGTTGTAAGAAACAACAATGGGAATATAATTAGATTAAATTGTTGGTACTATTTGAAAAATAGAAATGCATGGACTAGTCTTTTTCAGCATGAACTAGATATGGTGTTTATTTTGAAAAATAGAGGATAAATATGTACTTTTTGTAGTGATACGTTGTTTTCCAATGTGTTTTATATTCGTTTAATAAATTCTCGTTGCCTAAATTCTCGTTTAATTTGTTATTATATTTCACAACGACGTATTTTGTTGTTGAAAGGATAAAATTTCGTTGCCAATACAATTCGCAACGAATTTTTTTTGTTGCCAAATCCTCGTTGCTGAAAGTTCATGGCAATGAAAATAAAAAAAAGTCGTTGCGCATACACTATTACAGCAACGAATCTATTTCGTCACCCAAATACATCGTTGCAAATACGTTTATAATCTAGAACGAATTTGTTTCGTTGCTAAATATAATTTGTTGCCAATACATTTATTATAGGCAACAAATTTATTTTGCCGCCAATGTATTTAGTATACGCAATGAATTTATTTCATTGCAAAAGCTATGTATGCACAACGAATTTATTTCGTTGAAAAGATATGTAAATAGAAAACAAAATGTAACCAATATGTGTGCCGACCCGACGCACATCCCCGACCCGACCCAAATCCCTGACACCCTGACATATTCAAAATCGGAACTGCTGGGTCGAAATCAGGGCTGGCCCAACGGCCACAATTGATAAATGTTAAATATATAGAGACATTACAGTAGAAGGATTTGAATCTTGGTTGATTTCAAGTTATAGACCTCTCCATCCGCTGGGGCATTAGTACATTTGTGTAAATATACCTCAAATAAATTTATAATAATTAAATAAACAAGGTAAAATGATTAAAATATTTATATAAATAAAATGTCAAATAAATTATATATAAATAAATAATATAGTGTCATAACGAAAACTATATTTATTTTATGTTAAAAAAAATAAAATTTACAATAAAACAAATAAGATTTTTCTTGTCATATTTTATCGTATATAATATGTATATATATATATAATTAATTTATTCTAATAGATTTGAGATTGATGAAATTCTAAAATTAATTAATAAATTCAATATTCTATTAAAATATTTATTTCGATTTAATAACATATAAAGTAAATTAAAATAAAGAAAAAGGAGTTGGTTTTTAAATTTGCAACAAATATATTTTGTTGCCAAATCTCTTGGAGAATTTACAACAAAAGATTTTGTCGTCTTTCATCACTTATTGGTGACAAAATAATTTTGTTGCCGTTGTAAATGTATTTACTACAATTTTATATCGTAGCAAAAAGAAATGCTCTTTTGCAACAAACAAAGTTGTTGTCTTTCATGAAATTCGTTGCAAAATATATATGATACTATTCACAACAATATATTTCGTTGCCTATGAGATTCAAACGCAACAAAAATATCTTGTTACAAAACGTTAATCCTTTACTATATTTCGTTGCTAAAATATAACTATTGGCAACGAAATTAATTTCGTCAATAAAAAAATCATTGCCTATTTTGCATTTTCTTGTAGCGTATATGATGCTGATGTAAGTTGATTGATTTTCACAATTTGATCAAAGGCAATTTTCTCTGATCGAGGAAGTGATTATAATACAATAATTTTTTTTAATAAGGAAAACTCAATTATCGTAATATAACAAACTACAACAAATTGGTTTCTTTTTTTTTTTTTTTTTATAAATTCCTCATGAGTATTCGAGCTTTGCCCGATAATCAAGTTATGAAGGTGAGCGACATTTGATCGTAAGAAGTAATTCGTGATTCTAATATATGGTAGCTCTCTCATGTGATGATGATAAATCCAATATAATATAATTTTGGCTTAATCAATTTCTCTCGACTTTGATACCCTATTGAATAACCGGATCGTCTAAAATACGGGAAATATGAATGTCCCGATCGAGTGGTCTATTAAAAGGTGGGGTATGGTTGGCATTTAGGAGACCCAAAGTTTTCGATCAATTTCATTTTTTTTTTTTACTTATTGTACTTAATTTATTTGTTTTGGTAAGAAATTTAAAAAAGTGCATCACATGTGGTGTGGAAGAAGGTCCATTTATATATAAATTGAAAGTATATAAAAGAGATAAAATATTAAATATGGACCCTAACACACAGAGAGAGAGAGAGAGAGAGAGAGAGAGAGAGAGAGATCTTCACATGATAGTGTTGGAAATGAAATGGTGTTGGGTCGCTTACATGACAGGGTTTCTTCGCTATTTCTGGTGGATATCAACAATTCCTACTGGATAAGCTTTTTTATTACATTTCATTTCGATATTTCTCTCTTCCTTTTTTTTTCCATCTCTCTCTCTCTCTCTCTCTCTCTCTCTCTCTCTCTCCACTGTGTGTGTTTTTGTGTGTGTGTGTGCATGTATGTGTGCATGAGTGTGCGAGTGACCCACAAACAAAAAGAACACACACACACACACACAAATATTTTTAAAGATTTATTTTCGATGAAATAAAACCTAGATGTAAAATGAAAGATATGTATATAAAAAATAAAGTTGGAAATCTAGAAACAGGGAGATATCATCATATCCTAATTCCTATCGGAAAAAGACCCTTAAAATTGTTTCTATTACATATGCATGCACAAATCTTAGGCTGCCTCACTCTTTTGAGGGCCCATCGATTGCGAAAACCTAACATGCATCTCTCTCTCTCTCCTTTTCTTTATTATTATTATTATTTTTTTTTAAATATTAATTATTTTACAACGAACCAACATGCAGCTCTATTTATTTAATTTGCCATAATTAGTCACTCTCGTTACTCCACGATATTTTTATTTTACATCAATTCTTGTCTCTATTGCCGTATATTTTAGACCTAGGATTATATAGACCATTATATTAAGACCTAAAATTAGGCTAAGAATCATGAATTCTAATACAAAAAACATAAATATTTTTTCTAGCTTCTACAATTATGGCTCCATACTTATCAAAAAAAAAAAAAATACAATTCTGGCTCCATGCATGCACCACATTAAATATATATGATAAAAGATGAACCGTCTTGCAACAATGTTCTAACGGTTGGAACAAGTGAGCCCGTATCAGTTGACGCAGGATCACTTTGCCAACAGTCGTTAGGTAGAACTTGTTACACATGCATGATCACTCTCTGTAGTATGATTTATTTACGTCTCTCGTATTTTAATCAAGAATGAGAATAATATTTTAATCCAAACCAGTCCACATCATTAATAATTCCAGTTTTGCTTTTCATTGTCTAAATTAACCACTTTTTAAGAGATAGTGTTGATAACTAATTTAAATTAGAAGTAATTTGGACATGTTACACCACAATCAACTACAAGTCTTGTTCTCATATATAATAAAAATCCAAATATGATAAAATATCAACTAAATTCCAAATGTGGTAAAATACAAGGATAATATAATCATAATTTTCAGCCATCAAACAATCTCATATTATAGTATCATTTATATTGTCGTTTTTTTTTTCAATTTAATTAATCAATAATATCAATATTCTCAAACAAGCTCTACAAGGAGGCAAAGCACTATATAAATATTTCATTTTTTCTAAAATAACCATTCACTTCAGAAAAAAAGTGTATCGATCTTGATGTAATTATTAATTCTCAATCATCAACTATTTAATTTTTTCAATGATGAATATTCAAAAATTAGAAAAGACGTTATTGGAGATATTAATATTACATGATATATTTTACTAACAGTTTAAACTGTTGGTTGAGATAGTCATTCAACATAGCTATCCAAGAATTAAATATAGGGTTATCAGTATGACCGATACCCAATAAAAAGGAGTTTTGCTATGAATCTTTTTGCTACGTTAGAAAATTGTTACGAAATGTATCTTTTACAATTGCAACAATCTGGGGGTCTTAGTAAATGCTAGAATTTGCTGTAGCGAAAAAGTATTTGATATGGCCGTTTACCGAAAAACTTTTGTCCCACCTGTATTCGGTACTCGGTACGAAGAAAATTCATCATATAAAGTTAATAAAAACAAAAAAAAAAAAAAATTATGGCACTGGAAAGTTACAAATTGAGTCTAGTACATACTTGTAGAATATATAGTTGTACTCAATTACATAAATATATAATTAATAATGGATGCGTATAAAAATGATTTGGGCATGATGATGTATAGATATAGCCCGTGAGTAAGCCAAACCAAAACTGCTTTCAGTCTTTACTCTTTGTTACATGACAAATTCCAACTCCCACTTCCTTACAAATTTATTCCCCTTTCCGCCGGCCACCACCGCTTCCCCACCGCCCCTCCTCCTCCTCCTCCTCCGATCCTATCCTCCTCTTCTGATATATATTCACTTAATCTCTTCTCTCTCTATATTTTTTTCTCAGCTAGCTCTGCTGAAAGAATATAATAAAGCTCTGCAAAATCAAGAAATCAAGAATCAAGATTTCCGACAGGTTCTTTTCACTGCATGGAGAAAAGAAGAATAATTCTACTTCCGTGAAGCTGAAAAAAGATGAACAGTCAATTTGTATTGCAGAATTAATTTTTTGTTCTTACAAACACAAAAAAATAATAATGGTTCGTTTCCCAATGGCCAGGTACCACTACTAGTCTTGTCCCTTTCTTTCCTTTCTGTCTCTCTACTCTCTCTTCTCAATTCACTTTCTCTCTCTTCAAATTCACTTTCTCTCTCTACAATACCTTTTTAATCTTGAAAAAAAAAAGACGCGTATACGGTATACCCCTTAATTATATTCCACATGATGCAATTCACGGAGACTTTTCCTCCTCCTCCGCCGCCGTTGCACCAGAGTAGTGTTATCAGTACTACTCCGCCTTCTTTTAACCCGATGAACAAGAACCAAGTTTTGCGGGTCGGGTCATGGCCCGGTTATTTTCCTACATCTAAGTCTCTGCAGGGGAGATTGGGCGACGCCAATTGCATGGAGCAGCTGCTGGTCCACTGCGCCACCGCCATCGAAACCAACGACGCCACCCTCGCCCAGCAGATCCTCTGGGTCCTCAACAACATCGCCCCTCCCGACGGCGACTCCAACCAGCGCCTCACCTGCGGCTTCCTCCGCGCTTTAATCTCACGCGCCGCCATGTCCGGCAACTGCAAGCTCCTCTCCGCCGTCGCCAACGTCCACGCCGCCTCCGACCCCACCACCACCTCCACCCACAGATTCTCCATCATCGAGCTCGCCAGCTTCGTCGACCTGACCCCCTGGCACCGGTTCGGCTTCACGGCGGCGAACGCCGCCGTCCTGGAAGCCGTCGAGGGCTACCCGGTGGTCCACATAGTCGATCTGAGCCTGACCCACTGCATGCAGATCCCAACCCTGATAGACGCCATCGCCGCCCGCCTCGACGGCCCGCCGCTGGTCAAACTCACCGTCGCCGGCGCCATGGAAGACTTCCCTCCGATGCTGGACCTCTCGTACGAGGAGCTGGGCACCAAACTGGTCAATTTTGCCAGATCAAGAAACGTCGCCATGGAATTCAGAGTCGTCCCTTCGACCTCATCAAACGGGTTCTCTTCTCTGATCGACCAGCTCCGAATGCAGCAGCTCCGCCGCGCAGAAAACGGCCGCGAAGCCCTAGTCATAAACTGCCATATGATGCTCCACTACATACCCGAAGAAGAAGAAGAACATCAAACCCTAACCTACGAAACCGCCGCCGCCGCCTCCCTCCGGACAATGTTCCTGAAGGCGGTACGAGGTCTGGACCCGACGGTGGTGGTGCTAGTCGACGAGGACGCCGACTTCACGTCGGGAAACCTGGCGAGCAGGCTCCGGTCGGCGTACAACTACCTATGGATACCGTACGACACGGTGGACACGTTCCTGCCACGTGGAAGCAAGCAGAGGCAGTGGTACGAGGCGGACATCTGCTGGAAGATCGAGAACGTGGTCTCGCACGAAGGGAACCGCCGGGTCGAACGGCTCGAGCCGAAGAGCAAGTGGGTCCGGAGAATGAGGAGCGCCGGATTCGGCGGGGTTGCATACAGCGAAGAAGCCATTGCAGAAGTGAAGAACATGCTTGATGAACACGCAGCTGGGTGGGGGCTCAAGAGGGAAGAAGAAGATCATCTCGGCTACGG
>NW_012192872.1:1700474-1711620 GCF_000504015.1 Erythranthe guttata | reverse complement strand
GGGCTTCTTCTTCTTCCTCCTCCTCCCAAAGAACTTCGAGTGCGTCAGAATACGCATGAGACGATAGACGCAACGGGATTTTGATTTGTCGATGGAGAGGGCGTCGACTAATTGATCAAGAGACATTGGTTTGCCATGTTTGTGGATGATATCTGGTATGCCTAATTGGATAGCGCATTTGAGGGACATTGAATTTAAGTAGTTGAAGATGAAGTTCCACACATGAGCTTGAGCATCAAAAAGCTCCTGTGACGATGGATTATTACTTGGCGATGTCATTTTAATTGTTTTTGATCCAAATGTTAATGCAGCACTACTTAATTAGTTTGTTGTTATTATTAGTTATTACACCTATATATTGATTTCATGTGCTATTTTCTATTTTTTATTGGGTGTGTGTTTCGTTGGAGTTCTGACCAATTCTATGTCATTTGGAATTATTGAATTATTACTGAACCAGTTATGACCGATAATAACAATTCTTTGAAGATGCCTCAAATTTGATTGGCTTCAATGGAGTGGAGTCAACACCAAATACAACTTCATATCCAATGTATTTAAATAATCATAATTTTTTCACGTAATCAACGTGATTAAATAATTATACAAAAAGCTTTCAAAAATTTAGTCATAAGCCAACTGCATTTTCTATATTTATTTAAATAATATAGTACCATGAACACATTGCAGGATGTGACATCTAGAAAGAAGCAGTTTCCCACTAAAATAAGAGAGGGTGGGGTTATTTTATTAGTAAAAAAACAATTACTTGTCTACCATTATTTCGCATCTTTTGTTGGAATCTAGGCGGGTCTAAGTGTGTTGTACGTGTCTAGTTAATTATATGGGTTTTTCTTTTATATATATATTGAATTTGGTTTATTTATCGGAGTATAATATTACAAATTGAAGAGTAATTATTACAAATTCAACACAACAAAAGTTGAATTAAAAAAATAAATGTTGGCGCCATATTTCCGACTATTGAAGATCGAGGAAATCCGCCAAGTTTTGGAATTAAAAGATTGGCAAAGATTTGTTTTCCATATTTATTTTGGAATTTATTAGAGTCCTATTCTTATAAACTTCTATTAGGACTTAGATTTATTTCCATGTATTTCATTCTAGTTAGGTATCTTTTGTACTTATCTAGAATAGAAGTAGAAATCAACTAGGATTCTATTACCTAGTTAAATAGATTTCTTGGGGTTCAAGTTAGGTCTTAGGGCTTATTTTCGTGGCTATATAAGCCTCCAAGACATACAAGAACCGTGTGCATTATTTGGGAGAAAAACCTCTTCATAGCATCGAAGTTTTGCCAAGGCGTTCTGCGGAGCAGGACTGTGCCGTCGTTGCACTGTGCCAACATATACAGATTTGCTGTATAGATCTCAAGGGAGATCAGCCGCGTTTTCTGAAGGGAGTTCAGGCTTGAAGAAAGTTCAAGGCACGCGGGTGGAGCTGCTGTTGGAAGAAACACGAAGTTCGAGTTGTGTACAAGAACGGCATATTACATAAAGAGGGAGTCTTTAGTGTTTTTAATAAGTCCTATTAATGTACACTGTAAATCTGAACTAGTGAAATCGTGTTTGCAGGTCCACGTGGATGTAGGGCACATTTGTGTCTGAACCACATTAATTTCTTGTGTTCATTTATTTGCTTTAAGTAGTTTATAACTGTGTTAACACAAGAATTATAGTTGTAACTGAATACTGTTTCCACAACTTGACTGTTACAACTTAGGTTAATTGATTTCTATAGGCATATAAATCAACAATTGGCATCAAGAGCCTCTCACTAGATAAACATAGTGTGTGATTTTGGGAATTTGATTTATTTGCCATTTTCTTCCATAGGTACTATGAATGCTCATATGGAAGGCGGTTCCACGACTCGCCCACCACTGCTTACTGGAACCAATTACTCTTATTGGAAGACCAAGATGAAGATGTTCATCAAGTCAATGGATGAAGATGCATGGCGCACAGTTCTGACTGGCTGGAAACGACCTGTTGCCACAGATGAAAAAGGAATTCAAACTGAGAAACATGAAAAAGACTGGAGCAAAATTGAACAGATTGCCGCAAATATGAATTCCAAAGCATTGAATGCCATATTCAATGGAATTGATATCAATCAATTCAAAATCATCTCAGCATGTGAGTGTGCCAAGGAAGCATGGGAAAAACTTCAAACAGCCTATGAGGGGACTACCTCTGTTAGATTATCAAAACTTCAGATGCTTGCTACTCGTTTTGAGGATCTTCGGATGGAGGAAACTGAAACCGTGAGCGATTTCAACTCCAAATTATGCGACATCGCAAATGAAGCCCATGGCCTCGGTGAAACTTACCCTGAAGTAAAACTTGTTCGTAAAGTGCTGAGATCTATGCCAGACCGGTTCGCATATAAGGTCACTGCTATAGAGGAAGCAAGTGATGTGGACTCATTGCGGCTTGAAGATCTGATCGGAAATCTACAGACCTTTGAAAACAAGCTGAACATCAGTAGAATGGATAAAGAGAGAAAAATCGCTTTACAAACAGTGTCTGTTGTGACACCATCCGTGCCCTCAGCTCCCATGACAGCACTCGAAGTCAAGCTAACAAAATCCATGTCTCTAATAGCCAAAAACTTCGGAGAACTCGTGAAAATGAATGGACATCCCAGAAGTCCTACAAACAAGCGAGAAGTTAGAAAGGGGATTCGATGTAGAGAATGTCGTGGCTATGGTCATATTCAATCTGAATGTGCAAACACTCAGAAGAAGCAAGGAAAATCACTTGCTACAACCTGGAGTGACGATAACCTTGAATCTGATGATGAAAGTGAAGCAAGTGATGCTGAAACTAGTATTGACTTCTGTGGTACATGCAGGGTTACTGACGTGACACAAGATGTTGTCACATGCACTGAACCACCACACCTCAGGTATGTTACTCGTAATCTCGAGAGTCATAGAAATTTAAACACAATTTTTTTGCCCACAGGAGAAGAAGATTCAGAGGATGATGAAGAATGCTCCATTGAGATGATTCAACAGCAACTGAATGATCTTCTAAAGCAATGTCATGAGGTTAGTGATGAAAACAAGCGTTTGAAGGAGAAAGTAAAGGAACTGGAAGAGGAGAATGAAGCAGTTAAAGTCAACCTGAAGGCCAAAATCGATGAGCTTGAATTGGAAAATGAGGCACTGGAGGTAAAACATGATTTTGCTTTGAAAGATATTGACAATCTAAAAGAATTGTTGAGACATTTGCGAAACAACGATTGCAATAAGACAAGGCAAATCAAGAAAAATCCTCATTCAATGAAAAATGTTGAACCCTGCCTCAACCTGAAGTGTGACAACTCCCCTGTCGCAACAACGTTAGAGGCGTCAGTCAGTAAGTTAAATCGCACTACGATTCTTCCTTCAAAAAGGTTAGATGAAATTTTAAATGCTCATCCCTCAAATCCTGATAAACTTGGTCTTGGCTATATTGGGAGTAAGTTCGATGGTAAACCTAATCCAAATCGAAAAATTAATTTTGTGAATAATACTGTCAAACCTACTTCACAACATGTTGCCTCACAGTCTTATACAAAAAAGTTTGTGCCAACTTGTCATTTCTGTCACAAAGTAGGACATGTTAGGCCAAAATGCTTTAAAAGATGGAAATTGATAAATAAGAGTTTAGCATATCAATCATCCAATTCCGCTGCATGGGATCACAATTCCCAAAGAAGATACTCTGATAATAAATGGATGAATAAGTATAATGCAAACTGCTTTCCTGCTATTCTTTCTTTAAAAGCATGTACTACGAACTCTTGGTATTTTGATAGTGGTTGCTCCAAGCATATGACAGGTGTACCTAATTACTTGAAGAACCTGCATAATGTGTCTGGTGGACAAGTTACTCTTGGTGATGGAAACAAGGCCTTTGTGAAAGGAGAAGGTAACTTGGATGTTGGAGGATTACCTAACCTTGACAACGTTCTGTATGTAGAGGGTTTGAAATCAAACCTACTCAGCGTAAGTCAGCTATGTGATCTATACGACTCAGTGTTGTTCACCAAGCGTAAGTGT
The DNA here is from genome assembly GCF_000504015.1 of Erythranthe guttata. The sequence goes on along the minus strand of NW_012192872.1, from coordinate 1,707,548 downwards.
GAAGTGTTTGATCGAAACCACAGGTGTGTTCTATCTGGTTATAGATCCTCTGATAATTGTTATAAAATTGATCAAACTGACCAAGTTGAACAGTGTCCCCTCACCACCTCTGATATCACAGATATGTGTTGTCATCGACTGGGGAATTTGAACTTTCAGGATCTAACACGAAATATCAATGCAGGTTGTGTGAAAAGTGTTCCCCAACTAAACTCCAATACACCAGATTTATATGGCGACTTTCTAATGGGGAAGCAAACTGAGAGCATTGGAAGAGAAATACCAGAAGACAAAATCACAGAAGTATCAGTGCCGACATCTGATGTCACAACTGAAGACGTTACCACTGGTAAAGAAGGTATGAAAACTTGCAATAAGCTGAAGGTTGACTACCAGGAAATGGTCAGGTATGTCTATTTCACTTCCACTGTAGAACCAAAAAACATCAAAGAAGCAATTCTTGATGAATTTTGGGTGTTAGCCAAGCTTGAAGAACTTGAGCAGTTTTCTCGAAATGACATGTGGGAACTGGTTCTGAGCAATGACAAGGTAAAGCAACTAGAGGATGGTGTATTTATCTCACAGAGCAAATATGCCAAGAACGTGGTAAGTAAATTTGGGTTGCAAAAGGCAAAGCCTTTAACAACACCAATGACCTCAATTGAGAAGTTGGGACGAGATTGTGATGGCACAGACGATGATTCCACACTATACAGGAGCTTGATAGGAAGTTTGTTTTATCTTTCTGCTAACAGATATGATATTCGTTTCAGTGTAGGTATTTGTGCTAGGTACCAAGCAAGCCCTAAAGAGAGTCATTTGAGTGATGTAAAGCGCATTATCCGATATGTTAGTGGAACACCCGAATTGAGAAAATGGTATTCAAAAGATACTAACAATTGTCTTGCAGGGAACAGTGATGCTGACTGGACAGGAGATGTGGATAACAGAAAAAACATCACAGGAGGTTGTTTCTACATGGGTAACAATTTGGTATCTTGGTACAGTAAGAAACAAAATTCCATTTCCTTATCTAATGCTGCGTGTGAATACATAGCTGTAGGTAGCTGTTGCACTCAACTCTTTTGGATGCAACATATGTTAAATAACTATGGCTTAGAGTTGCATGTTCTTTGTGATAATGAGAGTGCCATAAATATTTCAAAAAATCATGCTCAGCATTCTAGGACAAAACATATAGATATTCGTCTTCATTTCATCAGACAATTAGTTGAGCAGAAACGTGTGACTATAGATTATGTGTCCACAGACAATCAATTAGCTGATATTTTCACAAAGCCCCTGGACTTCCTTAGGTTTGATTCCTTGCGTAAAGCGCTTGGAATTTGCCATGTGCAAAACTGAATTTTCTATGATAGTGCAATTAATATTTGTGTCCGTATTGCACTTGAATTTTTTAATCGGACATTATATGTGTCACCTAAATGTGACATCATTGTTTTTGGAATAGGAATGATGGGAGGTTCATTTTGACTAATTGTTTGTGTGTTAGTTTTTGTGAATTAATTTTTGTTTCCACAGTTAGCCATGATAGAAGTGTGCTGCCCCCTCTATCGGGAGTGATCAATGTCTATGACCTCATTCATCTCATAGATCATACCTATATTGGGAGAATTATGCTACCGCATATGCATTCCTGACTTCTATTTAAAAGTTATGTGGATTCTTAAGGAGGTTGCCCTCCTAATGTTGCCTGGAACCTCTGGTCCCAAAAAAAAAAAAAAAAAAAAAAGGAGGAGGAGAAAAATGGTTCGAATTCAAAAAAAAAAAAAAAAAAAAAAAAAAAAAAAAGGAGGAGGAGGATAGTCCAAATTCAATAAAAAAAAAAAAAATAAAAAAAAAAAAAGAAAAGTTGGGATGATATTCAAGCATATATTAGGAAATTCTCCTTGAAGTCCACGATCGAATTGCTGTGCTAATCGCATACGCATTCATAACCCTAAGAAAATTACATAAATTATGGTTTCTTGAGTATGGTTATGGGGTTATAGTTATATCGTGCATCCAAGAGTTTGCTCGGTGGCCTTCTATTGTGATTTTCTTTAAGATTATCAAATTAATTCATGAAAACCAAGCCCTCAACTTTTAATCTTGTGATCTTCTTGATTTTCTTTTCCTTAAAAGATGTGATTTTTTCCTGTTTTTCGTTTTAAATTTTTTTTTTGATTTTTTATATGGGCTTTGTGAATTTTTTTTGCTACTAGTTGTCTCTGGCCACGTGGCTATGGCCATGTCATCTGCCTTCTCTATTTTTTGATGTTTCGTGTGGAGAATATTTTGTTTGTTATTGGTCACACATTGTGTGATCTTCTTCTGATTTGAAAATATCCGGTATTTGAAGAGTCCTCTCTTTTTCTGCCTCTTTTCTCGGTCCTTGTGCTTTAGATATCTGCTCCTTCTAGGGTTTCTGAGTTTATTGTGGCCTCGGGCTGACTGTTGACACATGGCTGTCTTGACACGTGATCTGTTCGAATCTCTAAAGAAGCATGTGGGAATATACTTCTGTTTTATCATGATGTTTGTGGGATCTGTTATCATCCTATCTTTAGGGCTTCTAGGATTTCTCAATATTTCTTATACTCGACCTCTCTCTCCAATATCTCTCTATGTTTTTCGAAAGCTACTCGTTTCTTCTCTTTTCTGTGCTTCACAGATTTACTATGAAAAGAGACAAATCGATCGAGGGGTCTGAAATGAGGAAGCACAAACAACTGTGCATCGCCGTCCGACAAGAAGTCTGGAAACACGTCAAAGTCTGTGACGACAACAGTGGTCTCTAGAGTTCCCATCTCTCTCATGGCCACAATTCCGGAGCCCATACTCACACATGTGCAGTCACCAGCCCCAAGCTCCAAATAAGGTGTTGTCTCTGATCCGCTGGACAATATTCTGGTTGAAAGTGATCCTTCTATGTCTAAGGCAGAAGACGTCGGTGGTGAAGACCATGTCGCAATTGAAGAAGCTACTTTCAGCGCCCATGTGCAGCTTCGCCGGCTTCAAAGGAAGCTTGAGAGCAATTATGGTCTTGAGGATGAGTCATACGCTTCGAGTGGCCACCAATCTCTTTCAGAGCAGACTTATGCTGCCTTTACTGCCGTACATCCAACTAGATCTGAGTCATCAGAATCTTCACCAGAGTCCTAACTCTCTGTTGATTCTCCGTTGATGGGACTCGCGGTTACTTGCGAAGGAAAATTTTTCAATGTGGCTCCTGAATTGAATAAAGATTTTTACCGGTGTAAGAATCAAATCAATGTTTAGCCCTTTGTGTCAAGTACACCACAGCCGTTGTGATCACTGTATGCTGAGTTTCCCTGAAGCGTCACTCATGCTGTTTTTATCAATATTGGGGAGTACATCTATGCTCAAAATGGAGCTCTTGCTAACTCTCGCACAAAAAGTTGGAGTGTCTGTCTTTTCCCTCGTTGACCTATCACTCACTGTCACAACATTTCTTAGTGAGAACTTCAGCTTCTATGCCTGAGCGACCAATCAATATTCATCCTAAGGTGTTGGTTGAGCATTTTGATGATCCTCAAGAAGATGCTTTGTCTGTGGCCCAGGTTGCTCTCAAGGCGAAGAAGAGTTTACTTAATGCTTCTGGGCCCATGACATCTGGTTGCTCCTGAAATTGGTTGTATCAATGAGAGTTTTACAAAACTTCACGTGAGGGTTACATCTGTAACTCCTGCTTTGATCAATGACTTTTATAAGTGTCCAAACAGGGTTACTTCCAAACTTCTGTTTCTAAAGATACTCTGGCCTCTGTTCTTACTGCCAAAGTGTTGAAAAAAAATGGTCTGGTCCGAAATCTGCTTTTCATGTCTCTAAGTTGGATCAGCTGTATTCGGTCCTGTTCAAGATAGACATTTCGAACTGGTTTCTCACTAACCACAATGCCACTCTCAATCCCACCCAAGCTGAATTTTTATGGTGCATCACTCATGACCATAAAATCAATATTGGTGATTTGATTTTCAATCAGATTGGTGTGTTAGCCAATTCCCGAACCGAGCGTGAGCATCTGCCGTTTCCTTCTATGATCTATCAGCTTCTGATCAAACAAGGCCTGCCCACTCGTGATGCCACTCTGTTGGATCCTCCTGGCCGTCCAATCACTATCCATGGTAAGGTCCTTTCTGAACATTTCGCTGATCTGTCTCCTATCGATCCCTCTGTTGTTCAGATGGCCTCTCGCGCGAAAAAGGATCCCATTGTCTCTGCCTCTATTCCGCCGCCAGTTGATGTGGTCACCAAAGATGAGCTCACTCGTTTTAGGAGTCTATTCAGGCTCAGCTTGCTCAGGGATTTTCGTCTATTCAGGACCAGCTTCTTAAGACTTTGGCACAGTCTGGTCAGAAAGGGGGAGTAGCAACAACTCCAGATGCAACTCCGGATGCCCCAGCAAAAACTTCAATGATGAAGCAGCAGTCCACAACCGCAAGGCAAAGCGTCCAGCAATTCTCATGATAATGATCAGCTCTCCGACTATGATTATTAAGGGAAGTTTCCTTGAAAAACCCTTTTTGTTGTCCTTTTAGGACTGTTATTGTTATGATTATTTTCCTACCTTTTGGATATCACCTTGGTTATCTTTATTTTGTGCCTTGGGCTTGTTTTGGATAACTTTGTGTTGCAGGAAATTTCTCTGTTACAACATCTATGTGTTGCAACTCCTATTGTACTAACAGTATGTGATGCAGGGGGAGTTAATCATTTCTGCAAAGGAGAGAAAATCTCATATGTAGGGGGAGTTCTTGTTAAATATGGATTCTGACCAATCTATGCCAAAGGGGGAGATTGTTGGCGCCATATTTCCGACTATTGAAGATCGAGGAAATCCGCCAAGTTTTGGAATTAAAAGATTGGCAAAGATTTGTTTTCCATATTTATTTTGGAATTTATTAGAGTCCTATTCTTATAAACTTCTATTAGGACTTAGATTTATTTCCATGTATTTCATTCTAGTTAGGTATCTTTTGTACTTATCTAGAATAGAAGTAGAAATCAACTAGGATTCTATTACCTAGTTAAATAGATTTCTTGGGGTTCAAGTTAGGTCTTAGGGCTTATTTTCGTGGCTATATAAGCCTCCAAGACATACAAGAACCGTGTGCATTATTTGGGAGAAAAACCTCTTCATAGCATCGAAGTTTTGCCAAGGCGTTCTGCGGAGCAGGACTGTGCCGTCGTTGCACTGTGCCAACATATACAGATTTGCTGTATAGATCTCAAGGGAGATCAGCCGCGTTTTCTGAAGGGAGTTCAGGCTTGCACTGTGCCAACATATACAGATTTGCTGTATAGATCTCAAGGGAGATCAGCCGCGTTTTCTGAAGGGAGTTCAGGCTTGAAGAAAGTTCAAGGCACGCGGGTGGAGCTGCTGTTGGAAGAAACACGAAGTTCGAGTTGTGTACAAGAACGGCATATTACATAAAGAGGGAGTCTTTAGTGTTTTTAATAAGTCCTATTAATGTACACTGTAAATCTGAACTAGTGAAATCGTGTTTGCAGGTCCACGTGGATGTAGGGCACATTTGTGTCTGAACCACATTAATTTCTTGTGTTCATTTATTTGCTTTAAGTAGTTTATAACTGTGTTAACACAAGAATTATAGTTGTAACTGAATACTGTTTCCACAACTTGACTGTTACAACTTAGGTTAATTGATTTCTATAGGCATATAAATCAACACATATGATATTTCGTTTTCTTTGTTCTGTAATTGCGATTTCTGACATTTATGTATGCATTAGTATTTGGAATTCATGGGAAACAAATACACAGAAAATTACGTACTTCATCGTGGATTGAGTCGAGTCACTGATTAGTTCGTTGTAATACTAAAAGAAAACGTGAAACGTAACCATGATATATTAATGTTTTTTTAAAGAATTTTTTTAACGGTTGTTATATCGAAAAGAGTTTGAATTTAAAGTGCCTTTTGCTCCGATCAAAAGTTTTTTTTTTTATATACAAGGGTTTCTTGGGAACAAACGGAAAGTTTTCGGGCTCATGTGCTCTAGCTCGAATTTTTCAAGCCCTTAAGTTTGAGCTCTGAGTAATTTTCTTTGTTATTCATAAGCGCGAACTAATATTAATTTTTATTTGTATTATAAATAGAACTGAAATGTTAAATGTCGTTTCAGTTTTATCAATGTCGTTTTGACTTCGAGCCTGATTTTGACATATTTCTATTTTGATTTTGGCAAAATTGGAAACACAAAAAACTGTACTGCTTTGGGTTAGCTTTCTAATCCAACTTAAATCCGCTAGATTGGATGCCGTATGACAAAGTTATGCATGAATGAGTCACATTTTGAATTTTAGATGCCTCATTACATCAAAGTTGTGGGCAATATCCATTGATTCATGTATATCTTTCTCGTCCGACATCCAATTTTGGTGATTCAAGTTGGATTAGAAAACTAACTCAGAATACTACAAATTCTATTTTTCTAGTTTTGCAAAATTTGGAATTAAAAATGATCAAAATCACGTTTGAAGTCCTAACGGTATTATTAAAGCTCGAATGACATTTATTATACTATTTATCCATATATATATATATATATATATATATATATATATATATATATATATATATATATATATATATATATATATATATATATATATATATATATATATATATATATATATATATATATATATATATATATATATATATATATATATGAATATATATATATATATATATATATACACATATATATATATATATATATATATGCGCGCTAAATATTTTGTGTGTGTGCGTATATGTGTGAGACATATAGATAGAGATATAGATAGATATATATATATATGTGTCAGCGCGATATATATATATCTCTATAGAGAGATATATCTATATAGAGATATCTCTCTATATATATACACACACATACATGTGTGTACGTGTATGTGTGTCTCTCTATGTGAGAAAAACACACACACACACATATATATATGATATATAGAGATCTTGATTGATACTCTCGCAGACAGTATATACAGCGAGAGAGAGAGTCTACGAGCTATCGCTCTCT
>NW_012192872.1:1648085-1683744 GCF_000504015.1 Erythranthe guttata | reverse complement strand
AAAAAGAGGGGAGTCCCCACTTTCTTCGAGACTGAGCCTGGGACTATTTCCCTGTGTTCTTATAACATCATCACCCTCATAGTGAACACAGCACACACACACACACATATATATATATATATACATGTGGCAGTATATAATGCCAAAAGGGATCATCAAAGCTAAGGGAAAAAAGCTGTTGAAGTTTGTGAAGTCATGATTTTCTCTTTGAGGTAAGAAATTATATTACAGTTTTTCCTTAAAAAACCAGATTAAATAATTTATTGATCAAATTGTTGATGTATTCTTATCTCTCTCTCTCTCTCTCTTTTTTTTTTTTTTTTTGATTTTTTTAATTTAATTTAAAGAACTGATCCTTGATGAGTGTTCTCAAAATTAAATTTTAGATATATTTACTCATAACCCTAAAAAAAATTAAACTATGATTACATACTCATTTTCTACGTGAAATTAAATAAATATACAAGGAAAAAAAAAAAGAAAAACCCAGAAAATTAAATTCAATATATGATGTTATTAAAAAAAAATATTTTATTTATTTAATTTGTTTGAACTAGATATATATGATCTGAATTGAGTTACATGTTTGGTCTGAATAATGTGTGGATATATACAGTCCAGAAACTAATGGAAATATCTAAGTCAACAATTAATCAGTACTTTCTACACTCACTGTGCTTTTGAAAGCGATGCCAATTGGCCATGCTCTCCTAGATATTTTCTTCCTCTGCAAATAAAATAATTACACCATGGCCCAAATTATTATGTGATCACAAAATTACACCCACAATAAAATTAATATATAAGAAAAATAAATAAATAAATAAATAAAAAGATGAGTTTTCACATCCATGGGTTCATTGCCATGATACTTTCAGTCTTTCACGCTATAGCTAGTCTTTAATATATATGTGTGGTACTATCTAACTTTTTTTTTTTTTTTTTTTATGTTGACGACATTTCTTTTATAATTATTTCCTGCCATTTTCCTCGTACAGGTGGTTATTACTACGAATCCTTACACATAACAACAATACTTACAATCACACCACATATATATATTTATATATATATATATCTGCAAAATAGAAATTTTAAGTATAAAAATGGAGAAGCTTCTTAATCACTACGATAAGGAGTGCATGAAGATGGCTATGTTAAAGCACGAGGAAACATTTCGAGGCCAGGTAATCAAATTAACCTTTTTATTTTTTTTTTAAATATATATTATTAATTGACATATATATTATTTTTGTTTTCATATTTTGCTGATCCGGAAATTGACACAGGTTTACGAGCTCCACCGTCTCTATCAAATACAGAAGTTGCTAATGAAAGAAATCGCCAAAAGCCCGACGAATTACAGAAGCGCGTCGTCGCGCAAATTAGTCCAGCCCGAATTGCAGCAGTTTAATGTTCTGGAATCCGGCGGCACGGTGGCTGCCGCCGCCGCCAAATGCAGATCAGTCGTTATTACTGAAATCGACGGACACGATCATCTGATGAATAGCGATCTTGAGCTGACCTTGGGCCCGAAAAAATATTACACGAAGAAGGTCGTTAGCAAAGCCTGCGAGCATGCAACTGACCAATCAGATTCCGGGCCGAGCTTTTCTTCTTCCTCCACAGGATCGTGCCACGTGGCCATGGGACGAAGAAACACGAGAAGATCAGATCACTACGAGTTGCAGAAGAAATTGCCAGGCCCGGAAATTATGGCAAGTAATAATAATAATAGTAATAATCAAGATAGATTAAATAGCAGCCCGCCTTGGATTTTCCAGGCCTTGAGCCTCAACATGACTTGATATATATTTAATTAATTATCTTAATTCTCTGATTAATCTGTGTGATTAACTTTGTTGATTAATGTATGTGATTTTTATTCTTAGAATTTATTTTTTCATGCATTTCACATATCGTCAACAAATTCAGGCCGTGTCGGATTATCTATATCGAGAATGAAGTTGGATTAGGCGACGAGAGACGTAAGATGTTCGGTTTCATATATTAGATCTTGTATGTATATATATTTTTGTTAAGTTTTAGTGCAATATGAGATTTGTCTATTAAACTTCTCATTTAATAAAATTAAGAGATAATTTTAGGTATACATTGTTTTTTTTTTCTTTTTTTAATCACCCCTTACAAATTAAAAAAGAAATTACAGGAGGACTCCTCCTGTACTAATTTAATGAAATAGTCATTTTGTAATTGCAAAAAGCTTTAATTCTTCCTGTAGTTTTGAATAAGTACTACGAATCTAGCGTGTCAGTCGAACGTCTTATTAACCACTAATATTTAGTCATTGTAACTTAACAGAGGAAATCGAACGAGACGATGATTTTCTAATCGGGTTTTATGCTATATAATCTAATTAATTATATCCATATTTTGTTTTTGGTTTTTAATTTTGGTGTGGTTGTTGAATTTGCAAAGAAACATGTGGTGGTCGGGTTCGGGTTGAGATTGTGTGGATATGGGCCAAGAAAAATATCTTCGGGCCGGGGAATCACGAGAATAGAGCATATTATATTGACCCACATGACTCACATGCAGATAAGACTTCAAATCATGACAGTTAATTTAATGTGTCCTTTTGTTACATCAAACCTTTGTTGTGTTTACAGATCACCAAATCTAACAAACACACATTTAAATTCTTTATGACTTCACACCTACTTTTCTGAAACCAAACTTCACTTTGATTCAATATCACATCACAATCTACTCAATTGTGTTTCGTTTGGTTGCCAGGATAAGATCAGTCAAAATAATTTAATACAAATCCAATATTTACGGGTCGACCATATAAGTTATTAAAGATTATCAAACAAAATCCATTTATTTAGTTAATCAAGACTAATCTCTCCAACCAAATGAAGTCTTAATTAGTTAGTTAGAAACGTGGCAAACATATATATATATATTCATTATATTTTAGATTTTTAATTTGTCAACATAAACATAGGAAAATTAATCTCTACTTATTTTGTCTTTACCAAAAAATAAATAAAAAAACTCAATATATATGATGAACATCAATGCTAAATTGTTAACCCCATATTAGTCTTTTCTGGTCGTTGGATCCAGCATAGATATATATAGCACGCATGAATAAAATGTGTTCACAGGTGGGAGCTACGCCACGTGTCGGGCCGAATTTAGTGGTGCAAGAGATATATGTATATGTACTTATTAAAATCTTGAATTCAAACATCGATCGAAATGATTGATTCTAGCTAGTGTAAGATTCGTCAGCAACAAAGGTTAGGTAAAGGTTTTCATATTATTATTGCATAAATTAGGAACACTCTATTGATCAAGTAATACCAAATTAAATCACGAAAAATCCTCTTATTTGTGTAATTACACAACCCCTCTCGAGGTATATATATCCTCGAACATTTCCTCTGTATCGTGTCGATAAATAATATTATAGTTTACTCTTTGATGGGGTCAGTTCGGCAAGTACGATCCGAATTATCATAAATGGACTGAATTATAAAGAAGAATGAAGTGAATGGACCAAGATGAGCATAACTGACCACGAGGCCCAACAAGTATCCAAGATAGAAATGGGTCAAAGGCGACCTGTCTCGTAGCTCGCTACCTTGTCGCTTGCACAGTAAAGGAGGTTATATCCCAAAGTACATACGAAGAGGATGAATCAACTGAGACGAGCGACGAGCTGGTTGAGAGACGTTATAAGAAGAAGATATGGGAAATATTTTATATAAATAGATTCGAAAAGTTGTAATCGTACGTGCATCACAAGTAAATATGTAGCGTAAATCTAGGACAAATCAAGAGATCTAAAAATAAGAGATGTGTATCTTTTGATCCTTAACACTAAAGATACGGGACGATTAGGGTTACATTTTGAACACACAATAACTCTAAATGATGCGCAACTCTTTTATTTGAGTTGTCACTCCCTCCCTCTTTACAATTTTCCGATCGCTAGTTGCTTTCGCCAGCCCTAAATTCCGGTGTTTGACTGAATTTTCGACGGTTAAGAAAGACGTGTTTGGAAAGGATTCTTGAAAGTGCAGATGTTGCACGCTCGACCTCTATAATTTGAAGAAACTAAATCCTCATTAATGCTTACTAAACATTACTATTTATTTTTAACAAAATGATATCTTTAGGAAAAAGTTATATATTACCTAAAGGGAATATGAAAGCCATTGTCTAGGTGTGTGTTTAGGAGGGCCATTGATTGTACTTGTGGACACTTTTTGATGATGATGATCAAAGCTTTTAAGTACTCCACTAATTGCTACTTAATCAAAATTAAGTTGGTTTAAAAAAAAAATCAAATAAATTTGTTCTCCTTTGATTAAATAAGTATTAGGTAAGAGCCAAATACATATCATCCCATAAAAGGGCCAAACACCCTTTTTCCAGTTATTGTTTTCTTAAAATTAAGCGCCAACCCACATGCGGTAAAGTATATTTTATTGGTATATTGTCTTAATGTGTTTTCATTTGTCTGCCACCAAGTTGACATTAGATTCCCATTTCCTAATTAAAACAAGGGCTTCTTCCCTCTTACAATTATGTACATGAATCAATCCTTATCTGGAACACATCTGTTATCTACTTCAATATTCTAGTTTTTTTTTTGCAGGGGTAAATTACGGCGACCCTTGAGATAATATTAAATTACGAAAAAAATCTATCTTGTATGTATAATTACAAGCAGCTCCTCAACTATGAATCTTTTTACACATCTATATTTATTGTGTCAAATTCAACATAATTATTAGTTTGTGCTGGTTTTGTGCGAAAATACAGTTTCTGATGCACTGTGATGCCGACAAGCCAAGAGTATAATCATCTTGTTCCAAAATGTGGAGCTCGAAAGTGGTAAAAATATTCCACATGATGTAGAAGATTCCCTAATTTTAACACCGTCAGAGTGGACGCGTAAAAAATTTCATAGTTGAGGAGGACGATTGTAATTACCAAAAAATGAGATGGGTTTTCGTAATTTGAACTTACCTCAGGGGTTACCGTGATTTACCCTAATTTTAATACCTTCTAATGGGCCTTAGTCCTAAATTATAAGTTTTGGGCCGTAGTACAAATCAAAGAAAGGCAAAGCCCATAGTTGCCCAACGCCGAAACTAAAGTTAGTCATGGGCCATAAGCCCATTATTAATTTGATCGACAACTATAACTACTGTTTAATCGGCATAATTAAAATTTAAATGTACACATTTTCTTCAATCATTTCCAATTTCAAGAGTTTTCTATGCTTTTCGATGATTTTAACATCAAAGAATTTAATAAATATAAAATTAAAAAAATAAATTGAAAATTATCAAACGCATTTTTTTAAATAAAATAAAGAATACAAGCAGTCGAATCTCAAATCTCAATTTCATGATTGACCAAACAAATACATATGCACTTGCACTATGATTTATTTACACACACAACACACACACACAAGCAGAGAAAAGACACCAAAATTCAAAATTCAGGTCCTCTTCCCTACCTCAACATACAATGCAATATGTAACAAACATCCCACATTTCTGCATCAGTACTAACACAAAAAAAAAAAAAAATACAATTTATCATGATATCGAGTGCCGCCTATCTTTGGCCGGTTTAGTTCTACCTCGGGAACCTTGAGCCGATAAACCATCGGCCCTAATAAACCTCCCGAGTTTCTTCGACACGGAGCTTATGAATGATTTCTTCGGAAGAGGAGGCAGAGGAGGTTTATCGGCGGACCCCGGCCGAGACACTGTCGTGGCCGGTGAGGGGCTACCGAAAGCAGTGGGCGACGGCTTTTCAATTTCATTGAGCCTCATTTTCATCTTCACGAGCTCGAGTTTCAGGTCCTGGTTTTCCTTCCGTAGAGACGAGACCTCGTCGGTTACAATGTGAACGTCGCCCGAGTAGGGCCCCGGTTTGGCCGGAATAGCAGAGGTGTCGTTGAGGCTGCTGCTTCCGTCCACGGCTTCCCTGAGCCGCTGCTGCTCGTAGTAGAGTACTTGGACCACCGTCTGAACAGGCAGCCTGTCGTTTTGAGCTGCGTGGGCGCATGCCTCGCGGGACAGCTTCTGACAGTCCATCACACTGCATACCTTCTTTCTCTCCATGTCGCTCAATGCTGGATGAGCCTGTTGATACAAAGTGTTTACAAGTTTGTTTGGTTCATTCATTTTATATGAAATTGTATTTAAATGCATCCACAACACACAAACCTTCAAATAAATATCAATCGCTCTATACATTCCATCTTCAGTCATTCTGTACTGCTCAGGCGTGAGCTCAGCAATACTGATGAACTTGGAAACTGACAGGTTCCGATCCGAAGCGATTTCTGCGATGAAATTCTCCATTAATTTGGCCACTTTTTCTACCTCAATCGCAGAAGGAGAAACGTGGTCCTGGTCATCTGCATGTACCCCACATCCACTTCAAAATCCAAAAAGTTAGTCATATCCTTTGCCCATTCTCGAAATCGAGGAGCGTCTAGCCGGTGTACGAATAAGAAGGAATTAACAGATCGTCGAGCACGGCCTGCCCTAACTGCAGGGCCATCCTCCTCTCCAGATCGAGCCTGCAGGCAACCGTCGTCTCTAGGTATATCGCGGCCCTGAGAAGCATCGACAGGAAACTAACTGACATTGTGTTCTTCTCTCTCGGAAGAAGGCTAACTATCGTTTCCAAAACTACCCTTTTCTCGTGCTCTTGTCTTGGATCGATCTTCTTCCTCCCTTTCCCAAACGCGTCCTATAACGAGTAAAATCATAAAACTTTCGTTTGATCCTAGGATTGAAATAAATCAAGAATTTAAAATGTGAGAGAGAGAGAGACTAAGTATAAGGCCTCACCAAACCTCGAAGAGACTTTTGCGCATAGAGCATTAGTATCGGACCAAGAGCATATTGCTTGAACCCTCTAGCCATCATTGCAATCAACACCCTTTGAAAGAGATCAATTCGTAAAACGGTCAAATCTTCGGCCCACCAATCAACTACGGGCTTCGAGTCATTCAGGCCGGTCCCACCGGCCCGCACCGGCGCGGCAAATTGGCTGTCTTTGCACGCGACGAGTGCTATCGCATCGATGCAACGGCTCACCAATTTTACTTTCTCTGCAATGGGAAGAAGATTCTCGGCGGAGTGCAGGATTGATACCGCTCCAGCGAGGCTCTTTAACGCCACCTCGTTTACGTAGGACTCGGTTCTTCCTACTAGATTCCCAACGGAATATTCCTCCGTCATTTCAAGATACTCGGCGGCACACCGGAGGGTCGCTATGTTCTCGGTGGTTATTTCAAAGTTTATTCCGTAACAGAAATTTGCCGCCAGCTCGAACCCCTCTGGCCCACCGGGGAAGTCGGGGATTTCGACTACGGCGAGATCCGCGTCGGTGGATTCCGTGACTAACTTCCGAATGTATCCACATTTCGAAACTAACGGAAACTGTTGCAATTTTTTTTTTTTTTTTGCAAAACAACATTTTATAGTTTATTATATATTCACTTCATATATACATATATATAGATATATATATTCATGAAGTCATCCTTGATTCCATATTGAATAAATCACAATTTATTAACATTCTTCTGCACTAATTAAGATACAAAAGACAATATTACACATAAGTTTTTAATATTAATTACCTTGTGCAAAGAAAATGAAGTACCTCCAGCATTAACAGTTACATCACTAGGGATTTCCTGAGAGAAGATCCTGTTCAATCAAACACACAAAACATATTACAAAAAGAAAAATAAAATTAAAACCTCCAATTATTTTCCAGGATTTATAAATAATAATCAAATAAATAAATAATTAGATTTATAAAAAAAAAAAAAAAAACCATTCGCTAGTTCTCTTCATGGCAGTAGAAAGGAGCTCTTTCTTCTTGTCAGACATATTTGAAGATGGTGCCTTCAGCTCCGGGTCAAGATCCACCATATCTCAACTATTATTTAAAGGGCCCTTTACCTCATTTATTACCAATCAAGAAAAAGGTGGGAAGAAAAAAAAAAGAATATTCTTACAGGGTTAAAATTTATATCTTGAATATAGACAAGAAAAATAGATTATGGTCACCCTGTACTTGAATAAAAAGGACTAAACAGAGTGTGTAATAATTATTCAATATAGATCTATCATCTGCCCTTTACATAATTGAGACTCCATTAAAACAAACAAGTAGCTGTATTTTTTGGATAATATTTTTGAGAAATAAAATGGGAGGGAAAAATAGATTTGGTTCAGAGTGTGTGGTGGGAGGCACACACGATAGAGTGGCGCCAAACTAACAAAGTTCTCTATGTGCGTGTGTTAGTGTGTGTGAGAGAGAGAAAAAAAATAAAGAGATTAATTATCATCCACAAAGTGCCAATCCAAGATTTTTTTTTTTTTTTTATTTCAAAAAATACCAGATTTTCATATTATTAGTGGCCAAGAACGAGGATTAAGAGATATAAATCGGGTTATTAGTCTAATTTTATTTTGACGAGGATCGACAGCCACTCGAAGTGTAATGAATAAAACCGGGTCGATTATGGAGAAAAAGATGGATTTGAGTCCAACTTTTGTTCACATGCATTAATAAGGTTAGTGTCCCACTCATAATTCAATGTCCCCATGAATATATGCCTGGTTTGAAGTAGAATTATTTCTTGCAAGAGTTGTTTGCATACCATATTCATTTTCTGTTGATTCTTCCATCAAACTTATGTAGGGATGGCAATGAGTCGGTTATGGGGTGGGTTTACCTAATTATGAGATATGACCTCCGAAAAATATATAAAACTCAGACCCGTTACAACTCGTTTTAACTTAGACTGGACTCGTCTCAACTCATACCCGAATTAAACGGTTCTGACACGCCAAATTTGTTAAAATAAAACAAAAGTTTATATTTTTTAACTTTCATTATATTTTTGCTTGTATATTTTAATAAAAAAAAATTCTCAAATTAAACTACAATATTAAAAAAAAAAATAGTACAAGTGATATAAAGTGAATAGTAAAATTATATATATAATTAATTGTATTTAACTTCAACAATAAAAGATGTTCAAAAGGCAAAACGGCTAGCGGTGGTCGACAAGTTTGATAGATATTACTTACGAGAAATAAGATTCAAAAAAGTGAAACCGTGAAAAATTGGTAGACACGATGAAAGTTGGAAGTTTGATTAATGAATCCTAAATTAATTTTTATATATAGAATAACTATTAAATATAGTATATTTATACGGGTTGATTCTGGTCGGTTCCAATAAGACCCAGAACCTAACTTACCCAGATCCACCCGAAATGGGTTGGTTCCGGATCTAAGACCTGGCAAATCCTTACCCAATGCCATCCCTAAACTTATGCATATGACCGTTCGTTTTAACGAATTTGGTGATAGAAAATGTACATATCCTAATTAAACAGAAGAGTTATATTTCATTCAGTACACTCAAACGCTCACGCGATATTATTCATCACTTCTTAAAGGTTAAAAATGTATCCGAAAGCAACACATAAATAAATATGGTCCTCCACAACATATCATCAGTTCACATCAACCCTAACCCTCCTCCTCCCAATTTTAATTTTTTTTTTTTTTTTTTTTATTAAAAAACTAATCTTATTATTTTTGCCTTCGACTTTCGATCACGAACAAGTTTCGCCCCAAAAAAAAAAAAAAAAATCTGATTAATCTTCATATATACCAAAAATTGCATACCCAACATGTTGATTTGGTTGATCATTCCTGGAAAATTATTCATGCTTATCTATATAGTTTCATGGGTCCATTTCTGCATTTCTTTGTCCCTACTGATGATCTTAATAAATCTTTATTTAATGGGGTTGCCATAATACTATTTATTGATTGATTGATGATGATTCAATACATATAGTATTTTTTTTAATTAATTATTGTACCTAACATTAGAAAGGAAATCGACGAACGATACGCTGTCAATACGACGTACAACTATATTAATTAGGGTAGGGGGTTCCTAAAGAACAACAATTGTAGCAGAAATGTGACTCACAATTTAGGGAAGAAATGAAAAACAAAAGGCTATTATTATTAAAATAAAATAAAAGGCAGACAATGAAAAGGAAAAATACAATATCATGTGGGTCTATTATTAATATGATTTGATCGTATATATGTGGTTGCTTTATTTTTTGGGTAAATGGCAAATAGGTACATGACAAGGGTATTTAATTAAAAGAGTGACATCTAATCGTTGTTGTCTTTCGAATAAATCCAGCTCATTCAAACTTATTTGTAAATAAGGAAAATTCTTTTATATATGTCAAAATTACCCCCAATTCATTGAAACCCAATTCAACTCCAATTTCATGATTTACACCCCACTTTAGCCCAATTTCATCAATTAACCAATTTTAATCCTAATTTCAATTTTGACCCCAATTTTGACCCGCCATCACCGGAGACCGCCGGTCTCCGGCCTTGACTGTTTTTTTTTTAACTTTTTTTTTCCTGATTTTTTTTTCGGCCGGTCAACTGCCGTTACCGCCAGGTCTCCGGCGTTGCCTTTTTTTCTTGTTTTTTTTTTTTTATAATTTTGATTTTTCTCAAAAAAAAAATATTTTAATTAATATTACGTCTTGGCTGCTAAATTACTGTCTCCAGCAGTTATTTAACTGTCGGAGACAGTCTTGATTTTATTATTTATTTTTCTTCAAAACTATTTTTAATTAATATTACTGTATTCGTTGCTAAATTATTATCTCCAAAAGTTATTTAACTGTCGGAGACAGTAATTTAACTGTTAATTGACATTTTCTTTTTTAATATATTAATTAATATTACTGTATTCGTTGCTAAATTACTGTCTCCAGCTGTTATTTAACTGTCGGAGATAGTATTTTAACTGTTAATTGGCATTTTTATTCTTAAAAAATATTTTTAATTAATATTACTGTATTCGTTGCTAAATTACTGTCTCCATCAACTATTTAACTGTCGGGGACAATAATTTAACTGTTAATTGATTTATTTATTTATTTATTTTAAAAAAATTCTTAAAAAAAATATTTTAATTAATATTACTGTTTTGGCTGCTAAATTACTGTCTCCAATAGTAATTTAACTGTCTTAAACAATAATATTAATAATATTACTGTTCGAGAAAATAATATTCATAATATTACTGTCCCAAACAGTAATATTACTGTCAGAGACAGTAATTTAGTAGCCAAGACATTAATATTAATTAAAATATTTTTTTCTAAGAAAAAAAAAGTCAAGCCGGAGACCGGCGGTCAATGGTGGTTGACCGGTCGGAAAAAAAAATTCAGGAAAAAAAAAAATCAACGCCGGAAAGAAAAAATTCAGAAAAAAATTATTTTCTGAAAAAAAAATCTTTTGGGGGGTTAATGTGATATATTTGTTTAAATCCGGGACAATGTGTAATATTAAGAAAGTTAGAGCATAATGGATGGAATTGATAAGAATTATATTATGGAGGGTATTTTACACTAGATGCATGGGGATGGGTTTAATTGATAGAGTGTTTTTTTTGTGGACCAATGTGCATTTAAATCCCATGTGATGGGTTTTTTTGGCATTCGCCCTTATTTTTTATATCTACTTGCATGGCAAGTGCAATTGCCATCCTCTACGGCTTCAACCAAAAGTTTTGGCATCTCCAAGAAGAAGTTTAATAGCTTCTATTAAGTTGTACTTGTACAACCAAACAAAAAAATATTTACATATGTTCAAACACTCAAAATCAACGAAAATTTAAGAGATATGTAAAATGACATAGATGTGTGTGAATGCTGCAAAATTTTAGACCAAACCGTCAAGAACTCCTCACACCAAGTGTCTTCTACCAAAAACCCTAGCCGGTGCCAATCACTCAAGGTTCTGCGCGTGTAATGAAAAACATTACATAAAGAAATCTGACAATTAAATTGAACAAAATTGTCATCTAAAAATAGATTTTGACGAGAGGAATCACAAAGGTTGGTATCCCGTCAAATTCTGACAGTCGGAAATAAATAACCCCTCCGAGAAGACCCATCATCGTTGAAATACGCGTAGAAAATCTAGAGCTCTAAGCTATATGAAATTACAACCAAAATAAAGAGTTCGGCGAGTGGAATCCATCAGTAGTTAAACCATCAAATTTCGACCAAGAGATAGATAGAGTTATGGCTCCGAGAAGGAACATCGTTGGATGGAAACCTATGGAACAAAAAATCGAATCTGAGAGTGGAAAGAGAAAGAGAGAGATGATGAATGAGGGTGTAATTTATCATATTCAATAATCAGACCAAATATTTGTAATTTCAACAATTGTTTTGACTCTTGACTCTTGAGTGTCAAATAGATATGATCCGGGTATAATGTAACTGGGCCCACTAAGAGAGGATCTGGAATGAATTGGGCCTCCTCTTTATCAAAAGGCCCATTTAAATTAAAACAAACTCAATCCAATTGACCTCAACTCGTTGTTATAACAAATCAAATTTAAATACATATTTTTTATTTAATACGAAAATGAACTTAATTAATATAAAATTAATAAAAATGTTTAAAGAAACTAAATTCATCAAAAAAAAAAAAAGTTAACGATTTTAGTTTGAATTGCCCTCACTTTATATCTGTGTCCAAACACTTCCCAAACAGAAACACGTCTAAATATGCAATTCAACGAATTCAGGAAAGTCGTGTAAATTATCCCCCACCCTAATCTTCGACTTTAAAAGCACGAAGTTAGAAACCCGCTTTAAGGAAAAGAAAAAGGGTAAATTTTATTTTCCTCTTTTACTTTGGCTCGCTATCATTTTACCCTTCTTATTCTAGATTGTATCGATTTGCCCCCTATACTTGAAAAATTGTCAATGTGGTCATCGTTGTTAGATGTCAGACATTTGACATTAACACTGTTTGATCTAAGCTCTGAAATTACAAAAACGCAATCTCTCCCTTTTTTAATAAATATTAAAAAAACAATAAAAAATAAAAAATAATGAAATAAAATAATAAAAAATTCAAGACAACGAGAACATACTCCATGATGACAGCCACAATTTTCTTTTAGTTTTTTTTTTTAATTTTTTTTAGTAATTATTTAAACTGGAGTGGTTTTTTTAATGGGAAAAAGTAGAATTTACCCATCTGCAACAAATCTCTTTAAAACAAAATTCCAATTTTGCCCCCTTATCCATTCCAAAATTCTGCAGCAAAAGAAAACCCTGCAAAAACCTCCTCAATTCATCAATGGCGCCTCGTTCCACAACAATTTTGCTCTAGAAATCTTATCTCCAACGACGCCGTTTTATAATCTCGATTTCCAATGGAGCTGTATTCCTCATTCAAATCACACCCAAAACCAGACCTATCATTCACAACCTCACTCTCGCCATTCCCATTCCAAAGCAGCCACCTCAAATTCCCCAAAACCCCATCAAATTTCTTCACCGTTTCATCAGTCGCCGCCGCCGCCGCCGCCGACCCAAAAGATCTCCCCCAAAACAGCCCGCAGCGGCTTCTCAAAGAGTTGGCCGAGCGGAAAAAAGTAGTTTCCCCGAAGCGAAAGCCACCCCCAAAGAGATTCATACTCAAACCCCCACTCGACGACGCTAAGCTCGCCGAGAGATTCCTCAACAGCCCGCAATTATCGCTGAAATCATTCCCACTACTGAGTTCCTGCCTCCCTTCAACCCGTTTAAACAACGCCGACAAAACATGGATGGACGAGTACTTGCTCGAAGCGAAACAGGCGTTAGGGTACCCGTTGGAACCCTCGGATAATTACGGCGACGACAATCCGGCTAAGCAATTCGATACGCTGCTGTACATGGCATTTCAGCACCCTCACTGTGAGAGGACTAATGCTAGGCACGTGAGGTCGGCGCATTCGAGGCTGAGTTTCTTGGGTGAGTTTGTGTTGGAAATGGCGCTCTGCGAGTTTTTCTTGCAGCGGTACCCGAGGGAATCGCCGGGACCCATGAGGGAGAGGGTTTATGCTTTGATAGGGAAGAGGTATCTGCCCAAGTGGATTAAAGCTGCTAGCTTGCAGAATTTGATTTTCCAGTTTGATGATATGGATAAGCTGCAAAGGAAGGATCGCGAGCCCCCCGTGAAGTACGTTTTTCGTCCCGTTTTGTTTTCTTGTTTTTTTTTTTTTCCGAGGGTTGGTTTGCTTCACATTGCTTATATTTCATTTTTTGCCGGATTGACTACTGAAAATGGAGTATTTTGGTCCCCTGTGAATTTTGAGATTCGGATCGGTAAACAAATGCGAATCAAACTAAGTTTTAGAATGTAGTTTGATATTGGCCTTTGTTTGAGTGATATAGTTGATAGTCATCACAACCTTTGGTTTTCGGAAATTGAGCTTAACTAAATGTGATTGCTAATGTGTGAAACCGTAAGTGTACACATCTCTATGATAAATAGCCCTATGCAATTTAAAATTCACGTTAGCTACACACGTCTTCTTCTTGGCCGTGAATTAAATTTCCATCAACTTCTTACGCCATGAAACAAATGTACAAATAACGAACCGTAAAGAGAAAAAGGTAGAGCCGGGAGATTTTAATATATGATTGTCAAGAATGAAGCATGCTCGGGTATCATAACTCGATTGTTAAAAGTTTAGAAACATCGCATTATTCTATTCGCCATCCAATTGTCTATTTTTTCTACTTTAAGCTATGATATTCCATATATACATACGAGTTTTCTTTGTAATGACAAGCATTATATGTATTTATCAATACGCGTAAGCAATAGGCTATATGCTGTTTATGATACAAAAGGATTGACCAATGGTAGTGATATGTAATTGTGGCAGGTCCGTGTTCTGGGCGTTATTTGGGGCAATATATCTGTGCTTTGGCATGCCGGAAGTGTATCGTGTTCTTTTCGAAGTGTTTGGAATGGATCTTGAAGCTGAAGATTGTCAACCTAAACTAAGGAGACAGCTCGAAGATGTTGACTATGTCTCCGTTGAGTTCGATACCCGAAAACTCGGCTGGCAGGATGTCGCTGCTTATAAGGCAAATCACTAAATTCCCTTTTTTTTTTCACGTTTTTCCGTTAAATGTTCGATTAGAAAATATTACGTACTTAATATTTTCGTTGATAAGGTTTTTTTTGAAGTGTTGTTAATGATGCATAATTGCATTTGATATTCGACAGCCACCGGAAGATGCTCTATTTGCTCAGCCTAGGCTTTTCAGAGCATGTGTGCCACCTGGCATGCATAGATTCCGTGGGAATATTTGGGATTACGATAGCAGACCTCAAGTCATGAAAACCCTAGGGTACCCTTTGCCTATGGTGGATAGAATTCCTGAGATTACCGAAGCAAGAAATATCGAGCTTGGATTAGGATTGCAGGTATATTTTTCCTATCTGCATACTGTGTTATATGTACATTTTTTATTTCTTCTAACAACCGATACTTGAAATGCAATACAGCTTGCTTTCATGCACCCGTCCATGTACAAGTTTGAACATCCGCGGTTTTGCTTTGAGCGTCTGGAATATGTTGGTCAAAAGATCCAGGTACACTTTGCATATAGGCTTTCTCAAATATTCTTTTATATATATATGCTACAATTGTAGATGTTACATTTTACTTAGGGGCCTCGTTTGGCTACCGCTGTTAAGTCCTATTGACTGTATAGTAGGATGTATTGACATGTTTGGTTGACAAGATTCCAGTTAACTGAAGTCCGCTAAAAAAATTTAAGCCCGCAATCAACTGTTACTATCCAATAAAATTAGAACCCCCATCGATTAATTAATTTTGCAGGTAGTCGCCAAATAGGAATAGACAATTTTGTCCATGAAAATTAGGATAAGATTACTGTTAAATTAGGGCTATTATTGAGAAGTCATATATGATACCAAATTTTAACAATTTTATTACTAGATCTAATACAAGTAACGAAACATGTTAGTACTAACTAACTAATTGTTCTGTCTAGTTTATTCCAATCTAATCCAAGATAGGTACCAAACGAGGCCTTCGGAGTTTGTTTTATATTATGAATCTATCTATGTATGTAGATAATTCATGTCTATTTTAGGTTTTAGTAGATTTGTGTCCATCTCGGGGAAGAATATCTTTCCTACACAAGAGCGGGCTCGTTCAATAATGTAATAACTATATCGAGAAAAATTTGAAATTTCAGATAAATTAAACTAGGTTTCCCTAATCTTGGACAGGATCTTGTAATGGCTGAGAGGTTGCTTATGAAGCATCTAGATGCTCCCGGAAGATGGTTACAGGAAAAACACCGTCGTATTCTAATGAACAAGTTCTGCGGCAAGTACTTGAGGGAGAATTATCTACACCGATTCATTATCTACAGTGAAGAGGTACAAGATTCTTACGAGCATAATCGAAGGTTG
Organism: Erythranthe guttata; assembly: GCF_000504015.1. The sequence continues at coordinate 1,667,350 of NW_012192872.1, read as the reverse complement.
AGAAATCCAGCCACCACATCAGTTCAACAAGCTATACACGGGCTTTCTTACGCTGTTTATGGCAAGCCCGATGTTAGGAGACTCATGTTCGAGGTTTTCGATTTCGAGCAGATCCAGCCCAAGACGGTTACTAGATGAATAAGATTTAACCTAATCCCATGATACACTATAATTTCAAAATATATTCATAGACCAAGTATGATAATGATGATGAGAAGCAGCAGAAGAAGATCATGTGTACAGAGTTGCATTTTTTTGATATTGTTATAAAGGATTATAATTTTGTATTAACTATTCAGAGATTGTTGTTTTAGATAAATAAAAAAGAAAACAAAAATAAATGCTTGTGCTAATGCAAATCTCGTAACAGTTCATGTAGGAAACAAATGAACTCCGTTATATATACAGACAAGACAACCTATTTTCTTGCACAATTTCTAGGGTATTGAGAACACTATTTACAGGCTCAAACTATATAAAACAAATCTCTGTTTTTTTTCTGTTTTTTTTTTTTCTTTTCTTTTCGTTTTTTTTTTTCGGTTCTGTAATTCAACCATCACCTCCTTCTTGAGTCACTGATGAAGCTTCACAGTAGCTTGGAAATAACACGGCACGAAGTCCAGAATGCTACAGCGGCAGCATTACAGAGGGCCGGGTTTTGATATATTCTGTTCAAAACGGTATAGAAAAAATACGGTTATCAAGAAAGGAAATTCCGTTATTGAAATGATAGCAAACTAATTCCATGTTTTAAGATAGTGTAAGAAAGTGGAAAACAAATGTCCAAAATTGACAAATGTTGTAATATGTTTGAAGTATAGCTCACCCAATGGCAGTAGCTCCCCAGGATGCAACATTGTAGATTACTTTGCTTCCGTCCCAAGCCTTCCGAAGCTTACCCTTCCTCTTCTTTACAGAGAATGTCTTGCTTAGAGCTGTAACAAAGTTTACACAAGTTTTATTTGATTCAGCTTTTAATAATATAATGAAAACTCATGAAACATTTAAAAAAAGTCGTTGGGAAGAAAAAGGAAAGAAATTAGTTGAACCCACCTTCTTGAAGCTGGTTTGGAGCCAAATCCTGCAAAAACAGAGCAACAAACATCTCAACGGAGGCGGGAAAAAAAGGAAATGAAGAAGGCATATATGAAAAACTCAGCAAGTCATGAGAATCTAAGACATTAATCGAGGCAAATATGAAGGTGCTTTATGCTGCACCAAATTCAGATATCAAGTTGGATACAAGATTTCAAGGGCCCCTTTAATATTTAGAACTCGTATAATTCAATATGAATTATTTATAAAAAAAAATGAACCAGATGGAATTTGAAGGTTCTGAATACACAAGAGGGCGGTCACCTTGAGGCATAATAATCTTGAAATATATTAAAAAATCGAGGGCAAGTTGAAACAAAGAAGATTAATGATTACCTTAGTTTGTTCAAGGGACAAAAGATATGCAGCCATGAAGGACGCTATACCCTCCATTATATCCTCTCGTCTAACTAAAACATAATCTTCGGTTTCAAAGTCAACATTTTCACCTCCCCAAATATCATTTTTGCTAACCATATCCCACGAACCGCCTTCCTCTGCATCACAGGGGAAGTAAAAAGCAAATATGAAGTTATAATAATAGTACTCGATAAGGAATAAAAAAAACTATAATTGAAGAAACTGACATATTAGAGAAACATATTTCGACTTGCATGTCTTTTTTTTATCATAACATATTTATAGGTTCTTAAGTTGGTATAATTGGAAGTCGTACCGGCCATGTTTTTCTGCAAAAGTAACGCCTGAGCGTCTTCTATTTTCTTGATGAATCCGGGGCATTCAAAACTTGATTTCAAGAGATCACAAAGCTGCAACATAAAACGAATTAACGATTCAAACAATTTAAAATTATCTTTCAAGTGCTTGATATTTTAAGAGATTGTAACTGCAAAAGTATAGCTCGAGCAAGCTAGATACGGCATTCAGAAAACAAAAACAATACAATTGATGTAATATGTTGATTAACCACATTCTTGACAACAAACACCAAAGCATAAATTGCGATGAAAACGGAAGTAAATAGTCTGCTCCATGAATAACTAAGCCAATATTTTAGGCTGGTGAAAAATAAAATGAAAAGTAACAGAAACTGACAAGTGAAAAAACCTTTACCTCAGCTGTGCCAGTGTCGCAGTTGGAAGAAGCAGAAGTGCCAGTAGAATCTTCCGGAAGATCAAGTTCCCCAGCAACATCATCGTCACTTTCAGAAGCACTCTGTTGTTGGAGGGCCAGCTGGCATTGCTGGAGCATCGCCTCTAAGGCTCTCCTGTTTATACGTATCTCGTCATTCTGAGGGCACTTCAGCTCTGCCAACTCCATTACTCCTAAAAATTGTTTTTCCTGTTTTTTTTTTTAAGCAGAAGAGAGAGTTTCACCATTCTATTCCACAAATTGTCCATAAAATTAGCTAACGTAAAAAAATCACCAAAAATTGCAGCAAAAGGAGGCGATCCAATTGGATATTTGATTAACTTCCACCGAGAGAAGCATTAAACGAGCACTACGGAACAACTCTGTCATGGTTTTAATAACAAAATTGATAAACATTGACATGAGAAATCGAAATCGTATCTGCAAAATCACTCAAAACTTCATGTGACAGAGGCAATCCTTTTTGGTCAACCTATTAACTCCAAAAGAATTTTTAGACTCTGCGATCAACGGTCAGGATTTGATTGATTGAGCCCAACAAGAAAACACACGAGGAAGAAACTGCACAGCGCATACCAAAGTGGAGTTTGTACTATGAAATTAATGCAATTTGAAGTTAACCTAATTTCTGCATGATCTTCAATTTTCATTCAAACCAACTATACAGTGTTCCAGTCATCAGTAATAGTTGGAGGCTGAATCAGTAAATCAGAATTAGGGCTAATTGATTAAATCCACACACACACAGAGAAAAGACACGATAACTTGATAAAATCCGGTGATTTTCTGTGAGAAAGAAACAATTTTGTTCAAATCACATGAGAGAGAGAGAGAGAGAGAGAGAGAGAGAGAGAGAGAGAGAGAGATTCTAAACATGAATTACCGGCAAAACCGCGAAGAATCGACGGGGAATATCTTCAATAAATTGAATTTACTGGGAAGAAAAGAGTGGCCGCGCTTATGAAAATTCCCCCAAATTTGCTGCAAATTGCCGACAGCTGACGTGTGGAAGAAAGAATCCTCCTCTCCTGCTTATAAGCAAAAATATATAATTAATTTATAAATAAAACTGAAATATATAATTAATCAATAAATAAATAAAACTGAAATATATAGTTGCGTACGCTCAAATAGTGTGCGCCAAGAAGGGCAGGTAAATTCGCCGGTACAACACTACTCTATATTCAATTTTAATGTTTTGGCTTTGGGTAAATTACGAATACACCCCTGAGATAAATTCAAATTATGCCTGTTATCGGAATTAATTAGTTACATTTACCCCTCAAATAATCGGTCCAGTAAAATAACATAACCGTAAAAATGTCTTGATTGCCCAAAGAGTAAAGAATTGATATTTAAATTACGAAAATCCCCCCTAAACTATATCCGGTAGAGATGGAGTGGTGGCGGTGGTGGTGGTGTTGTTGTTTCTGATAGAGATGGATTAGTGGTGGTGGTGGGCGGCGGATTACTAAGAAAAAAGCCGTGCGAACGTTTATGAACACACAATTTTCATTATTCAATCTTACATTGGCAACCAAACAAGGTGTTAAGATAACATACAAATCTACTAAAGAAACACACAAATCCTACTAAAGAAGCACAACAAATACAAGCACCATTCCACAATACTCATCTTAACTTAATTAAACCATTATTAAATACATTAGTTGTAAACATCAGATGCTTGTTTTTTCGGCAGGAATTGTACGACACTCGTCGGGATAAAAATCATTTCTGGAGATGAGGGAAACAGGCAAACACGTCGGCTTTGGGATGCTTTGCTTCGGCATGTTCCCTGCACTTCACCTCGGATGTCGTGCACATAAATGTCTGCATACACACCTTGCACTGCATCCACCATCCCAAATATTAATCAATTAAACTGTTAATCTGTTACTAATTGAAAAAATAAAAATCTCCAACTAAAATCTTTTTTTTATCCGTGCAAGTTTTTCTAATATTATACGGCAAGAATCAGAACCCATCGCCAAACGACAGGTAAATTTTTCAAATGTATTTAAATATGGTATGCATCGACTATCGAGTCCAAGACAACTCGAGCTTCACGCCACATCTTCCTTTTTTTTTATAGATAAAATTAGCCACCGTAAGAGGCCTATTTGCCATGCATGGCTAATCCCGGTAAAACCTTAATAAAATCAATCTCAATTTAGGGCTAACGCAATATTTCAGCAAAAACAAACGAGTTTGAGTATGCTATTAGAATATCAAAAGGTAACTAAGTAGCATCACTAGTTTCTGCAATGATCGGTCGGTAAAAGCAGTCTTAACGAAGGAAGAAGCATCCAAAGCACCCTACTTTCGATAAAATTATATTTTCTGGTTTCAAATTGCAGCTGTAAGGAAAGATATTTAGGAAAACGAAAAAAACGAAAGAGCAGACTACAAATTGTCAACCGTTGCTTGACTCAGAAGTGATGGAACAAAAATATACCCCTGAGCCTAACTGTTAAGACTCATTAGACATATTCTTCGTAAAAAGAACTTAAATTATCGTCAAATGGTTATTAGTTCAATTGGATAATGGTCGGTACTCAACCATCATCACCGCCCAAAAATATAATATTCGTAATAATAAATAAATAAAATGAAATTAGTCTACATCTGTAATTATATACGAGTGAATATATGCACCAACACATCCGTATCCCCTGTATTCAATACAAACCTAAACCTGACTCTTGTGCAACTCAAAAGGACAAAGATCCAATCTTTACGGGTGCTTAGGGTACGAAAATTTTACGGCTTCTTGAAGGAGAAAAATTGGCAATCGAAAATCTAATTTTATTTCATTTTTAATTTTACATATACTTGCATCATACCCTAAAACTCATCAAACTTTGCCCCAAGAAATTCGTTCTAAATAAATTAATTAACTAACTTCAAATTAAACTAAAAACTTAGATAATCATAGCTCGCTTTGATCCTTTCACAATTTCAATATTTAAAAAAATATAAAAAATAAATAAAAATGGATACCTGAATTGTCATGGCTTTTTTGTTGGTATCAAGCTGGCTTCCTGCACCGATCGGAAAATTAAGAAAAAATAAAAAATAAATAAAATAAAAATTAACCACAAACGAAGAAATCGAAGAACAGGAAATGAACCTTTGCCAGCTGCTTTCGATTTCTCCAAATTCTTCTCACGCGCCATCTTGGCTTTTTGAGCATTACCACCACCCATTATTTTATTTAATTCAATTTAATTTTTCCTGTAACTCCGTTGGATGATCGGAAAATGTGAAGATTGTGGAACCCTAGAAATGAACTCTTCTTTTTTCCCTTTGAGAGCGGAGGGAGAGGGCGCCTATGAACAGAAGCAATTCGTCCAAGGTCAATTTTGGGAATGTATATATAGATGTTCGAGAGAGGGTTCTTTTTATAATTATTCTAGGTTTCATATTTATTTGTGTTTACCCCTAAGGTTTGAGTTTATATGACTTTGACTACACATTTTAGTGTGATCAGTGGATTGGTCCTCCTCTTTTGGTGAATTTGATATGTATGACAGTATGATTTATTTATGGATTATTCATTAAAAAAATTGAGTAAATTGATTTCATGAAGTTGAGTAAAAATTTTATTATTTGAATTCCAAGTCTTATATATAAGTGCATTGCTACCAAACATGAGGCAATTCTAATAAGCTATGTAGAACGGAATTTCAACTGCTTAATGTTTTCATGTTTCGGACACGGTTTTTATCCGACACTTGAGGACACTTGTTGGACATTTTATAGACTGTTTTGCAATTTTTAAAAGTTAGAAACATGTGTGAGTAACAAATTTTCAAATACTTTTCTTGTTTACTGAATTGTTTACATGATTTAATGATTAATTGCAAATTAATAGTAAAATATATGTTGAATATGTTTGTAATGAATATATATATATAAAATAAAAACTTATATATATTTTTATAACAGATTTATAAATATACACCTATATTTTATTTATTTATGCATTTTTTTGTATCTTCATTTTCATGTCCGTGCTACATAGTGCTACATAGTTAATAAGCAATAACTAATAAGTCTTTGTAGTCAATGTTAATTGGAAGTGTTTTGCTTCCTCAAAAAAAAAAATTGGAAGTGTTTTGCTAGTTTGTTTTATTTTGAGAAAAACTATTTTGGGGAAAAAAAAAGAAGAAGAAAAGTAAAGTTAATAATATTTTCGCGGAAGATAAAAAATACTATATCAATTAAATCATGTTTAAAAGTAAAACTACCTTCAAATAATTGTAGTACAAGGTATATTCAAAATACCTTCAAATAATTTTAGGAATGAATGTGTAAACTGTAATATATTATATTTCTTATTTTATTTTACAATTAAAAAATTATAATAATTACTAACACATAGTGAGTACGTGTTCTTCGATCATATCTACAAATACTCTAGTCTGAGTAGGATACTAGCTAGAAACCAATAAAGAGTGATCGTTTGAAAGTCGTTTTCAGACAACTCTTTTGCACGTTGTTGTGTGAAACTTGGGTCCCACTCCAACCTTAAAAAATACAATTTCTTATTTCTGTAACCAATATAGTAATATATTTCTCTCTCTCCTCCAAAAATCCCCCTTTCCTTTTATAAACTTTTTTGTTTTCTTCTTTCCTTTTCGACACACACATATATATACAATATATAGATATATATATATATATATATAACAGGTCACAAAGAAGAACCCCATCTATCCGCCGTCGTTTGTCTATTTGTTTCTTTCTTCTTAAGCTTCAGACATGGATGCTGTGAATACATTGCTGTTGTGGGTTGTGAGTTTCGCTGCCGGAATGTTTTTGATCTTCGAATACCTTAATTCGCTCGACGAAACCAGAAAATCCTGTCTCGAAGCAGATCAAACCAGATCAGCAGCAAATAGTGATTCTGAAATCAATGATGCTACTAATCATGATCAAGAAGAGGATGAAAAATCTAATGCTGAAAAACAATTGGTTTTTGAGCATAATTTTACGAATAAAGTTTTCGAAGAAATTACACAAGAGATCACAGAAGAAATCACAGAAGAAATTACGGAAGAAGAAGAAGAAGAAAATCTAGTCATAACGAGTTCCGATGAATCGAGTGGGGTTCTAGAAGTTACTGGAAGCAAAAGGGATGACGATACAATTTACAACTATGATAATGATGACGATTGGGAGGGAATAGAGAGAACAGAATTAGAGAAAATATTCGGTGAAGCAGTTGTTTTCGTTAGTTGTAAGAGAAATTCCAATCAAATTAACGAAGATGTGAAATTACAACTCTACGCCCTTCAAAAAATTGCTCTACAAGGTCCTTGCCATGGATCGCAGCCTATGGCATTCAAAGTTTCCGCCCGAGCTAAATGGTACAATTTATTTCTTTAATTCGAACTTTTTAGTTTATTTTCCAGGTTTAGTACTTCACGAATAGAACTTTTAATTGTCTTAAAACTAATGTGTCTGAATAAAAACAGGAATGCCTGGCAGAAACTAGGTGACATGAGCAGAGAGATCGCAATGGAAAAGTATGTTAGCCTTTTAGTCAAAGCTATTCCCGGGTGGAACGTTCGACGAAAATTTTGTTAGTTATTACTAGAATACGTATTATTTTAATTTGATTTTTCTAATTTTTCAGTCATATTGGCTATGTCTATATATTTAAGTGTTTTTTACTTCTCAATAAATCTGAATATTTATTTTTCTATATATTATAATTCTGATGGTGCCAAAAGACCTGTCTTATGTATTTTGATATTTTCTAATTAATATTATTATTGATTAAAAAGATGAATTCTAAGTGTACTCTGTAGTCTGTACATAAACTGCAAAAGCTGTAGACAGAGTCTGGAAAAGTACTTACAAATATTAATAATCTTGGAACTGCACTTGATCCCTGATCCATTTTGTGGCTACCCATTTTTCTCCTTCGATGACTGGACAGCTCCCGTGAAGAGACGTCTAGCGATAATGTAATAAACAGGGATGATAATAATAATTAAAAATGGAAAATTAAATGGTTTGGAGAGGAAATATGGAAGTGCCACTCACTGGATCAATTGTGCCGTTTGGGAATAGTGAGTAGAATAAAAGTCCGTCTCCTCTGCGTGGCTTTACTTTCAGACCGATGCATTTACGGTAGTCGTAATTGCCATCCATGTTTTGTCCATTCTTAACAATCAAATAATTAAATTAAATTAAATAAATAAATAAATACCGAGTGAATGTAACGCTGGGAATTAGCAAACCTCAAAAGGGAACATGGTTTCACCCCCTTCTTCAACATCGGATAGATATAACAGGAAAGAAGCAACCTTAAGATTTCAAAAAATCAAAGTGAGTTTACGCAACTAAATAGTTCAAAACTCTACCAGTAATAAGTAATGCACGTGGACATTAAAAAAAACGAGTGTAAAAATGCTACGAAATTGGACATTAATTATACTTTTGTCTTACCCTTTGGCTCTTCTGTGGGCCGTATTCAGCAGGATTGAAAGCATCGTAGTGCGAATGGTATCTCTGCCCAATCTCATAACGCAGGACATTAAAGGACTGAAACACCACCATTAGACATTATCAGAGGTTTTTTCGGATAAACTGACATCAAATTTTGAAACGAATAATCTCAAAACTAACTATAAGGTAAGTTTACTTATTGAGATCCCTGTTTGTTATCAGGTATTCTATGATTTTTACAGACGGCATTTTATTTCATTGCCAAAGCTACCGTTCAAGTGCCAAAAAAAAAACAATAAAAAACTTCATGAATTTCTCGTATTCTAACTGGAGAACAAAAATAAATAAATAAATCTTAAACGCACTCTACCTCTCCATGATTCTTGGGAATCATTGTTGCTTTAGCAATTTTTGCATCAATCTGATCGAGGAGTCCAGTACTATCTTCAGATGCACTAATAAACATTCCCGAACTACAAGGACAGAAAATAATCATCCAATTTTAATCGAAAATCAGACACAAACAAAAATATTAAAAAGACTGCAACTGTACATTCTTATGAAATCAATTCACTTCAGTTGTAATAAACCTTGTCCTAGTTCCTTTGGTATTTTCTGCTGTTTCTCCCTGACGAAAAGCTAATTTTGACGGTTTGAGGTGCGGCTTCGTCATTTTTATAATGCTTTCGCACTGTTCTGCTGTAGCAAAGTTTGGGAAGAATAATGCTCGAGGAATCCAGCTCAGAATCTAGGACATGAGAATTGCGGAATCAAAAACATCGAGTTAAAACAATCTAAGGAAATCATAATAAAAAATTGAAAGACGAAATCAGTTACAGCATCATACTTCATATTAGCAATTTAGCAATTCACGTATTTATGTCCAACGCAGATTGAAAAGAGTTGCCAATATCTTCAAGTTTGTTGGTTATTGTTTGCAAACTGAGCCCATTATATGCAATAAAATTTATTACGTAAACCTTATACGTCAATAGCCAAGAATTTCAAGTGGCATCTGCCAAGGATCCACAACCAGTAGAACAATCTCAACTAAATGCAAAATTATGCCAACGAAACTGTAATGTCAATCATTTAACATAACTAATGTACGCCTTTTCATTTGCACAACGCATCCGAGTGTTTCCTAAAAATATCAATCGAAGATCTATAGCAAAGAAACCGAAGGAGGCTTCATCATCTACGTATTTTTTTTTTTTAAATTCTGTAGGTACTATAAGTTAGTAATTTACAAGCGAAGCTTTAATTCAACCAACGGGGAACACAAGGAAAGATCTGGTCACAGAGTTGGAAAATCATGTTTGCAGAAAATGTTGAACAGGGCAAATTCTAAATTTGCAATAAGGAAGATCCTACACAGTGAGAATGAACCGATTGTTCGAAAACAAAACAAGGTGATAAAATCTCTTGCTAGCTTTTCACATAAGAATTAAATACCACATTAACATTAACCTAAGAATTTCTAACTAGGTTTTCAAATAAGAGTTTCTTCTGCTTCAGCATATGACATCATATATTCCGTCACCAATCACCATACAACTTTTAATTTACTTCAGAATTCAAATTAAGAGCACCACCAGCAATGTTGAAAAAGGGGAAAATTACAAAAAAAAATGGAATTGGCTCTGAATCCGAAAAACATGTATACATATACCTGAAAGGGGATCTCCTCCACGGAATCCTCGCCGGAATGTCCACGTGGCAGCGTCTGAGATTCTATCTTCATCTCTTCCGTCATTTCCCGCATCGCCGGCCTGGGCGTCTCCTGCCGTACACGCTTAACTGTGACAATTGTGCTCGCGCACGCGGACACGCATATATATGTATATATATATATATACATATACATACGTACGGAGAAAAATTATGTAAACAATCACGATCTAAATTATAAAAAAATTATAAGAAATGTACCTGCTGAGAGAAAAGAGACGAACCAAAAAAGCCGGCAAGGAAGAAGAAGAGGCACAAGAGGAAAATCGACGGCAACCCTAGGCTGATCCGTTTCGCTCCGCCAATTTTACTCCCTTTGATCTTCATTATTTCCAACCTTATTGCTCCTATGTTTCTGAAGCGTGATCAGTGTAAAATTAAATGATTTTATTTTTAATTTTTCGTTTGTTTTTTTTTTTTTTGGAATCAAAAGAAGAGTGTGTTAGTAGAAAAATGGCTAGCGCCGGCGAAAACAAGTGGTTGCGGTGGCGGTGGGGGTGGCGGAGCAAATTTATACAACTCGACTTTCGTACGCGGCGGGAGTTCTTCCAGACTCATTTATTAGATAATCTATCTATGAGTAGTATTGTCATTGTAAAAAGAATTAAAATATTATAGCAAGAAAAATTAAGAAATAAATAACATTATTTTATTATCTATTTAAATTTAAAATAATTTACCAACTAAACTCCGAGTGGACAATTGTTTTTTTTTCCCCTTTAATTCATTATCTAGATTTAAAATGGCTAAAATATATATATATATATTTTTTTTTCACGAGAGTTCTCATAAAATGAGAGAGATGCAGGATTATGATTTGGTGTAATATGCAGTGCACGTGGGACGCAGATTAAGCAAATCAGATTCATTACACACACTAATTTCATTGGTAATACAGTTGGAATCCATTGTTGTCGTCACTTTTTGATTATTCTTTACAACTTTTATGTAACATCGACTAGTTTTTTCACCATAAATTACACGGTTAATAGCATTTTGCCCACTGAACTTAGACGCATTTTGCACTTCACCACTACAAAAAGTTGCACGGTACCCCTGAACTCACATATTTGGAGCACCGATTACATTTTTGGCCGAATTCTTGCCGGAATTGCACACGCGCAACTCCCATGTGCCAAGTCAGGGGTAATTTCGCCAAATCACGTAATATTTTACCTCCCCCTTGTTTTATTCTCACTTTTTCATCATTTTTCCCAACATATATGTTTCTGGTACTTGCTCTCTATGGATCCTTTTTAGTCCGGAATTTTGTTTTCTCTTTCTTACTCTCTTCTTCGATCCACGTTGGTATTTGAAAATCTATATATGAAAATAGCAAGTCATAATTGTTGGAAGGTATTCAGATATGAAAATAATAAGTATTCCACAAATTATTCCCTTTAGAATATTTGGAAAATCTGTAAATTGAAACAGTTGACTGGAGACTGAGGAAAATATAAATAACATGATTGTGTCCTGTAAGAAGATTCTTTCTTAAGGCTCATGAAAATGTAAAAACTACTGGAACTAAACTTGGAACAAATAAAAAGAAGAGAGAAGTATTACCGTGCATTAGTCGATGAGCAGTACTGCTATTCGGAGGACCTACTCAGGTGATTCTAACGCGCACAAGCTCAGTTGTCCATATTCTTCGGAGCGACAAATCATTAAGCATCTGTGCAAGATACAGATGTGTCGGTGTCAGAAATACATCCAAATCAAAGTGTAGGGAACTTTCTAAATTCCAGTTTTAAATGTTACAGATTGTTTGTACCACAGTACAAAATTAAATGCGTATAAATCAGCAAGAAATTAAACTTATAGACAAGGCGACCTATTTACTGAGATGAAATTGTAAGGCATGATTTTGAAAATATCATAAAAATATAAATTCAGGACTACCATATCTGAATCAGGGATGCGTTTCTTCCAAGAAATCCATTTTCAAATCCTTCAAGACCCATTTGTCGGATCATTTTCCATTTCCGGAGTTATTATTGGAATCTAACCTTAAAAAACTCCTTTCTTACATTTCAGAAATCTTCATCTATTCGCATTGCGAAATTTGCAGTCACTGGCTCTCCTAATGATTGTTGAACCCCAGGCCAAGACATGCCAAAATTATAGTGTCACATATCAGAAGTTATCACACATCACGTACTAGCTGTCAACTTTCTTGTACCAACTGAATATTCTCGACATTTTTGCTTCAACTCTATCCTTAATTGTCTTTTTCCCTGTCATCGCATCTTCAATGTCTAGTGTCCTATAGGCAAGAACAAGCAAGTACATTGCTGGATGAAGTCTCCTGCAAATGACATTAAATAGCATAAATTGACTTCAAAAGCTACCAACTCAATAAAAAGGATAGAAATTTGACGCCGTAATGCTAATCTCGTCCAGACTCGACAGAACTTTAGAGTTTAGGATATTCGATGTTTCCTTTCTCGGAATTTGTAGGATCTACAAATTACTTACTGCTCATAATAGGCATCTGTATCTATTCCATCCCAGTATCTCTGTGCTGAAATATTTTTTCCTTTCTTGTCTCTTCCAAATGTCTCAATGTACCATCCTCCTATGTCATGCATTGCACTGCGAGGCTCAAACAGCCAATATCTGTAGCATGAAAAGTTGAATACATTCATGCCTTAAGTTTTCAGAAAACACAATAAATCACTCCATCCTCGTTCAAGCCTTACGATAAAACAAACTTACAATCATATTTCAAAATGTTGAACTCGGGTGAATTTAGAAAACTAAGTTACATCAGCAGTTACGTTTAAGACAGCTAACTTTTCAAGTCGTATATCCTATGAAAAGAAGATACAATTGTGTTGACATAAAAATTACAAGATATAATTTTTTTTATAATAGAGTAAGGGTGGATTCATAAGTTGTAGTAAAATAAAGATTCAAACAAAGAACTGTTGCTTACTTGCTTGGCGGCATACGGGCTCGAGTACATCTGCATTCACAAACCGAGATTTTCTCTCCAACTCGAAACCAATGCAAGTGTTTCACCTGAGACATACATTTATCAAATCAAAAGATAAACACACTACATTTACAGCAAGCATGAATCCCATGTATAAGCACTTTCAAGCAAAAGAAAGATAGAAGCCAAAGCAAAAGGCGGAAAACATGTTTTTAGGATTCACTGAGTAAATAATTTACATTAGATATTAATATGAATCAAATGATATTTGCAAAAAGAATACACAAATTAGTTACGAGTTATATTGACAAGTTCATCCTAATGAATGGCACATTTCAAAAACATACGTAGGAAACAGAGCATATCCAAAACCCCAGTCCATCCTGAATCTTTCTTATACAGATTTGTACGTATTTCTAATCTTCATAATTAACATGGGCTTCAATGAAACTGCATTTGTACGTATTTTTGTTTTCTTATATTTGGTGGTAAGAGGTTGAGGGAAAAGATATTGCACACACCAGCAATGTTCTATGCTTCATAATCATATGTGTCTTCACACCAGCATTGTCGTAGACATAACAGGTTCCTTCTTCAGAGGTTGTTCCCAAACCTTCTATAGTTCCCAGATGAACTCGAGATCCAACTGACGAGGAATCTGTAAATGCATCTCCAGTAGACACACGCCTTGCATGCGATTGGTCTTCACATGAAATAAGATAGACACGTATTTGGTCTTCACAGTCCTCATCCTCTTTCACATTGGGACTTTTAGGTGGAACCCTTGTAGCCACAGCAGCAACTCTTCCAGCTATATGTAATTCTAGATTTCTATACGCATCGGATTTTCGAAAATCAGTATAAATAGATTGCTTCTTGAAATCTTTACCTTCATCTGCAGCAGATTGAAACTTTCCGCTTGCAGTATCAGCCAAATTAACCGAACCCGAAGCAGAAGATGTTAGTTTCTCAGTGTGGGCATGCGATAGTTCACGATTCTTGTTAGCTAGACATACCATTCCGAAAAGGTCTCTACCGGAAACCAAGTGTAGCACCTCTGATGTAGTACCCATGGACCTCTCCTCAGCTTCAAAACGATCGGGAAGGAGATCCATAAATTCAATCTCAGGTCCATAGTAAGCAGCATGGACTGCCGAATAGAAATCTCTTTCCAGGACGTCGAAATAACCCGACCCATCGGTCACTCTTCTTTCAGACAAAATGTCGTTTATCGTATATCTATACCATTTCAACCATTCCACCACTTCCATCTGCTTAGCTGGGTTCCCGTAGGAGTTGCAGTTGAAGATTACGGTATCTCGTCTAGAGTGTTTCTCACTGAAGATTCTTTGGGATAAGATATGATGGTCGTAGTGAGCTCTCTTGGTAGAGTCCGAGAGAATCTGAAATCCATCAAGTTATAAATCAAGCTACAGCTTTGGAATCCGAAAAACTTTTAGTGAATTTTTTTTTGCTGGAGCACGAATCATGCATGACATTTTTCGTAAAAAGAGAGATTCGATAAATGGATATAGAGGTAAATCAGAAAGAACAACAACCAAATCTAGGAACACTACTACAGTATTATATCCTCCTACCAACTCATAGAGCTACGAAGATATTGGTCATAGATGATAGAACTACAGATTCAGTATTATATTCAAAATTGCGGAGCAACTTTCTACGGTTATTTACGGACATGCGTTAATCAGTGCTGTTCTACCGGCCAGAAGATAATGTTTAACACAACCAATTAAAATTGATAACAGCAGGCATTCAAAATTTCCCCAAAAATGAATAAACCGATTAGTCAAATTTAAAAAAGCAGCTCGCAATTCAGAAAATGCATTGCACGATTGACATAAACAAACAATTTGGGGGAGAGAGAGAGACCTCATAAGCAGCGAGGACTTGAATGAATTTCTTCGAAGCGTGCGATGAATGATTTTGCGAGTGAGCTAGGTCGGGGTGAGTTTCCTTAGCCAACTTACGGAAGGAATCCTTGATTTCAGCGAACGAGCTGGTCTGATTCACCCCGAGGATTTCGTACGCGTTCATCCCGTCGAATTCAGGTGGCGCCGCCCACTCGGTGTTGGTGCTCAGCCATCGCTTACCGGAAAATATCGGGTGGAAAAATTGAAGAAAATTGGAAGAAGAAGAAGAAGCCGTAGGGTTCGCAAAATGATCGGAAGAAAATTGAGCCGGAATTGAAGTGATCGATCGGCAGAGATGACGTCGGAGAGCTGCGAAATTGGTGAAGTACGCCATATCTATGACGGTTTGTTCTGTGATGACTACGAGCGTGGAGATCAAACGCCGGCAAATAGTACCTCACGCTCTGCATTTTTTTGAATTTATTTTTCAATTAAGTAAATCAAAAACAAAATTATGATTACCAAGATCATCATCTCCAAAAAGTACTACAATCCAATTCACATGATAATTCGACGAGATCCAGATCCACCCTCTTCTCCCAAAAGGCCCGATTCAATTGGACTTGTTCCTGATTGGGCTTTGTAGAATCGGCCCGAATCATGATTTACATTATTTAAATAAAATAATAATAAAAGTAAAAGAAAAAAAAAACATTACAGAAAAGAAAAACGCATTTAGCAAATGCGACTTCCTCCGTTGGGAAGATACTAGTGGGGTGTGCTGCTCAAAAGATGTGACGGTTGATGATAAAGACCATCTTTTTTTGTCTATGTAGGCAAGACAAAGATTTAAAGGCCACATATTTCAATATCAGGGTCACTTTCTAATCTCATTATATAGTTAATTAAATACAGACAAAAACCATTGTTAATTTATTTTTTGGGATTATATATATTCCATTAGACAAGAACTTGTTTGTCCCTATAGTTTAAACTTTAAAGTTTCTCATGTAGGGAGGGGTTGTGAACGAGCCGAACTCGACTGTTTTAGCGGACTCGAGTTCGAGCTTTTTTTTAGTTGTTCGTGAACTCACTAGCCTAAAAAACTCGAGTTCGAGCTTCAAACCGGCTCGCTGAATTCGCTAATCAGCTCAGTTCATTTACACCCGTAGCTTCACGAGTCACATGAAACCTTTACCTCTTCTTTTCTTTTCCCGTGAAATGACATTAGCATTATATTGTCACACATACATCCTTCTTTCTTTTTATTCTTCTCTATTATATTGTAAATAAAATTATGAACCCTTGTATATATATCTTACTTGCATAGTGATTAGTTAACACTAACTTGATTATGGTGTAATTTAGGTGAAACAATTGTAATATACTCCCTCCTTCCCATTTTATTTGTCTTTCTAGAGAATTTTTTTTGTTTCAAAATAATTGTCATTTTAGGATTCCAATGAAGTATTTATTGTATTTTTCTCAATTATGCCCTTAATACTATTAATAAAATTAATGGGAAAACATTTATTAAAGTGGGTTTTTAGTCATTTTATTATGATTTTTCTAGAATCCATGCACATTTATTAGTTTTCTTAATATGTGTGAATTAGCCTAAAACGACAATTAAAATGGGAAGGAGGGAGTAGTATATTATAAGGACCCTTTGTACGTACATGAATTTCAGGAATATTGTTTGGGAGATATTGATTTGTGTACCTTGACTTATGGGTCCATAAAATTTGGACTGACTTTGGTTTGATTATTTATTGTTATTGAGTCAATAATTGGATCTGTATAATTCATTGTGTTACCAGCTTGCGCATCTTAATTCTTAACTTTTGTTGGGCCTCTTAATTGGGCATTGATATAACTCTAACTAGTTTTGTGTGATAAGTTTGCACAAGGTTCTAGAATCAACATTAGCATATGCAGTGTGAGAATTTTCACTCTAATAAAAGTTGATTATATGCTGGCACCAGACTCAAATTCGCTATCTTCATCGGTCGTTAAATCATCATAATTTACATTTATCCGTCAAAATATTTCGGTCGGGAGGTTGGGACCCTCGTGATAGAGAAAGAATTAAGACAATGTGGCATATGATCTTCATAAGTAGTGCCTAAAATGCAAGATCCGGTAATAACTTCTTGAGTTTCCCCATAAAGATTTTCACACTTCTTGAATTGAAACTTGCCCCTGTTTTTACTCACTATTACAAGAAACATACATTAATAGATTGTCTTCAAGACGTTTAATGTGAGTGAATTAAAGACACAATATTATATATAAAAAATTAAAGGATGGGTAAGAAATTTGCCAAAAAAATAAAAAATAAAAAATAAAAAATAAAAAATAAAAAATAAAGATGAGAAGGTTTATGTTGGTTGGGAAGTTAGAAATTGAAACCTCCTCCACGTCTCTCCACCCACCACCCACTCTTAATTATTTATTTTTATTTAATTTTTTTTTGACAATTACAAGAACCCGTGACCAACTTAAACGTAATGTTCAAGAATTTTTCTCTTTCCAATATCTCTGCAATAAAATTACACTTTCCAATTTGTAATTATCCGACTATCTCTATTAACCAAAGGAATTGAATAAACACTTGACCATTACCAAGAAAAAAAACCTATTTACAGAAAGAAAAATAGAATGATTGTGTGAAGCAGAAGAAACAATAGTTTTAGGAGGTGATTTTTGGACCCTTTCTTCTGCAAAAGAAGAAAATATTATATTGTAGTACGTAGTAGAATTGCTTTCTTGAACCAAGTGGTGGTGGGATTCAAAGCCTGATGAACCACACGTGACCAAAGGTAAACATATTACACACTTTACTGTGTGTTATTTCCCATTATATTTTCCATTTTTGTTTTGGTGATAAACATGGCTTTTTTCCTTACCAGGTTTTTTTTTTTTTTTTTTTTGCCTTTTTTAAATATATACTAATTTTTTGTAGTAATGCAATCATGCATATAAACCAGACAAACAATATCACTGTCCCTACTTACTCGTCTTTGCATGGTTTCACACTTTCTTGTTAATTATTCCACCTCTCTCTCTCTCTCTCCTCTTTCTCTCTCTACTATATTAGTAACAGAGCCTTCACGATCTTTTGGCCAACACTAGAAATGGCGGAATTTACTAGAATTAACCCTTGGCATACACTACTCGTCGGAGTTGCGTTGCTTCTGGCGGCGCTATGCCACGTGTCGGCGGCGGCGGCGGTGGAGGAGGAGAGGAGGGGGACATACATCGTGCACATGGCGAAATCTGAAATGCCGGAGAGGTACGACGACCACACTCACTGGTACGAGTCGTCGCTCAGATCGGTTTCCGGTTCGGCGGAGATGCTGTACACGTACACCAACGTGGTTCACGGGTTCTCGACCCGGCTCACGCCGGAGGAAGCTCGGGTCATGGAGACCCGACCCGGGATTCTATCCGTTTTGCCGGAGACGAAGTACGAGCTCCACACGACTAGAACTCCTACCTTTCTGGGCTTGGATCAGAACGCGGCAATGTTCCCGGAATCTGATTCCATGAGTGAAGTTATCGTCGGAGTTTTGGACACCGGCGTCTGGCCGGAAAGCCCGAGTTTCGACGATGCGGGTCTGGGGTCGGTACCCGGATCCTGGAGAGGGGAATGCGAGACTGGAACGAATTTCACGAAATCCAACTGTAATAAAAAGTTGATCGGAGCTAGGTACTTCGCCAGAGGGTATGAAGCAACTCTCGGCCCGATTGACGAGTCGACGGAGTCGAAATCGGCGAGGGATGACGACGGTCATGGTACACACACTTCCTCCACCGCCGCTGGATCTGTTGTTTCCGGGGCCAGCTTGTTGGGCTACGCGCCGGGGACGGCGCGTGGGATGGCGCCGAGGGCTAGGGTTGCTGTTTATAAAGTTTGCTGGAAGGGTGGCTGCTTCAGCTCCGACATATTGGCGGCCATGGATAAGGCTATCGACGACGGTGTTAATGTGCTGTCGTTGTCGCTCGGCGGTGGTATGTCCGATTTCTACAGGGACAGCGTGCCATCGATC
>NW_012192872.1:1612571-1643715 GCF_000504015.1 Erythranthe guttata | reverse complement strand
TAGAATGTTCGGGAATGTTCGGGGAGCCATGTCACCCCATAGCTCTTTGT
Source organism: Erythranthe guttata (assembly GCF_000504015.1). The sequence continues at coordinate 1,643,665 of NW_012192872.1, read as the reverse complement.
TGTCTTCACCACTTTCTGAAACCAATAGTCCGTTAGAACCCTATCGGAATAATGTATCCAATTCATTATCCCATTAGAGTTTCTGACTACGTTTCAGGGGGCTAAGTGTAATTATCGATACCACAGGGACCTTACAGTTATTTAAGCTTACCTCAGGGGGGTGTGTGTAATTTACCCATAATATTATTATGTCAAAAAAAATTCGGTAATAAATGAATATGCAGCCAAACTTTTAGGTGCACTGGATAAATCAACACTCTCACCGTTAAAGACACCCGATTTATATGATAGTAACGTATACCCAGTCTAACATGACTTTTTTCTGTCCAAACTCTTTAACTAAGTTGCCCGATGAACTTTCGGCAAAACACGAAGATATAATTACCATGGTTTGAAAGAGTATTATAGAGTGTTTAGCAAACTACCCGTAAATTTAGACGATCCGAAAGAGACAGAAACATGTCTTCGTTATCTAACCTAATTTGGATACATACCTTCTTGAAGTTAACTAGTTAACTGATATTACTGTTACACCGACCAAATTTGAAAATAATACAAACCTCCATTTATTTGAAAATTCACACAAACTCAATATTTAATGATATTTTTACCCTTACTAAAATTTTATTTATGTTGCAGACCTTCCTCTAAGTTAGCTTTTCAATAATGTATTCACGATGACTAAACCGTCCTCAATCTTATTATATTGGATACGATTCAACCGTCACACAATGATTAATCGATGTTATCACACATCTAAATCTAACAAAATATGTTGTGTATCTCATAATACTACTGTACGAGAGCAAAATTTACCTAATACACATACGTCGACCCATCTTACTTGGAAAGAAACATTGATACACAACTTTTTCAAATTCGAATTGGAAGTTGCTTGCATGGTTGGTGTGCAATAAAGGTAGCCATTCTTAACCTGTCAAATAAGCAAACGATGTGTCACATTTTCTTTCACAAATAATTAAAATAAAAAAAAAATAAGAAGAAGAAGAATACAAGTTCCAATTAAAATTAGGGGCCTTAGGTGTTTGCAAATGATTATTTAAAAACAGAAGTTAGAGATTTAAAAACAGAAGTTAGAGATTGTGATTTAAGTTAGTTTTAAGTGTTTATTTCTAAAAGTTGGGGGTGTTTGCAAATATTTCGGAAAATGAACTAAAATTGAAAAAGCAGGGTTATGGGTGCTTTTAAAAAAATAGCTTAAAGCAGATTATTTTAAGAGAAGCAAAAGCAAAAGTTGATTTTGCAAACACCTAAAAATAGATTATGAGCAAAAAAAACCGCATAATCACTTTCAAAAAGCATTTGCAAACACCACCTTAAGATATAGGTCCCTGGTGACAAAACTTATTAGAACTAAATGACAAGTCCAATTAAACATTTGCTTCACATCCTTTATAAAATTCAGCACAAAAATGTCATTCCACTCATAAATTCAAAATTTACATTTAATATTTTATTTGTTCTATATTTAATAGTTTCATTTTTACGTTTAATATTTTTTAATTTTGTTTACAGAAAATATTTTTGTCGTTTTCTTTTCTTTCTTCATTTTAGCATTTATACAATATTATAAAATAAACTTATTTTTTCCTTTTTTTTCTACATAATATTATTACAAAAACAAAATTATGCTATTTTTTTTCATTGTTTAATACAATATACATATTTTTATGTAGTAGAGTATAGTATACCACGATATATTATAGTATAGTACTATTGTATACTATGGTATACTATGTTTTAATATGAAGCACTATCAAACTCTAGCCAATAACTCCCAGCCGTCATCAACCCTAGCAACCAAAAGTAGCTGTCGCCAAACTCTAGCGGTCAAACTAAGTAAAATTTCTTAAAAGATAATCCGATACAATTAGCCAAAAAATGTTTTTTTTTTTTTTAACATAAAAAAGAAAGCTTTCAATAACACACGATTTTTCGATTCACAAGTGCAGTTAGACACTCGTAGACAACTAGAGTCATTTTCAAAACCTTACTTTTGCAATTTAGAACCCTAGCACCGCTAGCAAACGTATACCAGCCGCCGTCGAGTCGTCGTCGCCGTATACGCAACTAAACGCACACATACCATGAATTCATCATAACCAGCCCTAGCCACCGGTAAAAAAACAACGAAAATACATTTGCAGGCACACATCTCGCCAACCCTTCCGTGATGCAATCGCCACTTCCCCGCCAAGGTGAGTCAGGGACATCGGCCCGCCGCACAAGGGCGTCTGAATTGGCCACCGTCGTCCGTTGCAGATCTATTGTTCCGCTGTAGATTTTTAAAACCTCAGATCTAATAATTAAAAAGAAAGAAAAAGAAAGCAAAAGAAAGAAAAGAGTGAATGAGATAGATTGGGGTGGAGAGAGAGAGAGAGAGAGAGAGAGAGAGAGAGAGAGAGAGAGAGAGAGAGAGAGAGAGAGAGAGAGAGAGAGAGAGAGAGAGAGAGAGAGAGAGAGAGAGAGGAGGATGATGAGGAGTTGGGCTTGGGGCGTGGAAATAGAGAAAGAGAGAGAAGAGGAGTAGGGTGGGCGGCGGAAGAATAGAGAGAGGAAGAGAAAGAGAAAAATAATAGAATAAAAGTAATATATTTTTTATTTATTATATTAAGGGTAGTTTTGGGTTTAAAAAAAATTAAAAGGATGTGTAAAAAATCTAATTGAATTTGTCCCATACATCTAATTATGTTTGGTTTGATGGGTGTCATGCATATTACCTATTAAAATTAATAGGGTATATTACAACGCCCCTGAGGTATGGTCAAATTACGAAAACCACCTTCATGTTTGGGTAATATAATTACAATCACACCTCAATTATAAATCTTCTCACACGTCCACTTTTGCGGTTTCAAATTTAGTGGAATCTTCGAGATTATATGGAATATTATCACTTTTGTACCCGTTTTATCCATTCGGACTATACATTTTGAAGCAAGATGATCATAATATGTGTTTTTTGAATTGCATATATCAGATTGTGGTGCATCATAAATTGTATTTTTACATAAAACAAGTACAAACTAGAGCGTATTACACAGAATCAAGATGATTATGTTGAATTTGACAGTATAAGGGTGGAGCTATAAGAAAAAAATATAGTTAAGGGTAAATGTCATTATCTTAAGGGAAGGTTTTTTTCACGTGGTTGTAATTTACCCAAATTACTACCACCGACTCTTGTCTTCAAATTAAACCTTTTTTGTGGCACCTGCCAATCAATCGTCACCATCTGTCCTAAAAGACAATAATAAATGTCGTCCAACATTCCTTTACCAATCTGCAAATTTATGTTTCATCTAATCCTTTTAATCCTTACAAATTGACAGTCTCACCCCCACACTAAAAAAAGCTATATTTTTGTTTTAATCTTTTTAGGGTAAAATTCATTTTGCACCCCTGTACTATGCAAAATGTATCATTTACCCCCTGAAGTATAGAAAACATCAAACACCCCCCATGCCGTTAGTTTTTTTTCTAATTCCGTTAGTCAAACCCTTTGACCGACTATTGCAAAGAAATGTTGCCTTTTTCTTATTAATGAAAATACCCAAAAAATTTATATATATATATAGGATGCTTCGTTTTTTGACAAATGTTCACCGGATTTTTCACCTTTTTCAGCCTTTTTTTTTTTACTTTATTCAATCATTTACTTAACATTTTCAGCCATTTTTCTTATAAAAAAGCTGAATAGTCGAATAAATAGAATGAAGCTTTGCAGATTATGAATGTAAACCCACAAAAAGGAAAACTAAAAGCCCTGAAATCTAAAATAAACCCTAAAATTGGAATAAAACCATATGAAAGAATTGCAAATTAAAAACAAAGATTTTCATATTATAATGGAAAAATCCTCGAAAAAGAAAACCAAAAATAAAATCAAATTCTAAAATCGACAAAAAGCCCTAATTTGAACGAACACTAGAAATCGTCAACAATCCACAAAAATATATGCCTAAAAAAAATTAGGAATTATATCAAACATAAAAACAGAGCAAAAGAGTCATTACACACTCAAAATTTAACACCGTTAAAAATTTGACCATTGACCGTTAAAAATAGGGGGGTGTTTGATGTTTTCTATACATTAGAGGGGTAAATGATACATTTTACATAGTACAGGGGTGCAAAATAAAATTTACCCATATTTTTATTATTATTTAAATCCTCTGTATTCAGAATCTAAAAATTACTACTACCGTCCCACTTTCATAGACAAAGATTTGTTAATAATTTAATATTATTTTCTCCGAAAATTAAAAAAACAATCATTTGAAGAGTAAAGGCAGTCACGCTGCAGTTAAACAAACTAAGGGCCCAGGCCCGGGCCGGCTTAAGTATCCGATATATTTCTCCCAAACAAGAAAAGCACAAAAGTTTGGAGAAATTATAGTTTTTATCTCTTAAGTTTACACTTATTTTATATTTGGTCCTCCATATTCACAAAAAATACATTTAATCCCTCATATTTTAATATTTTTTGTTATTTCTGTCGATTTACCGTTAGTTCGTCAGTTAAATCAATGATGGGCATGCACTTAGTACTGACGGAAAATTTACAAAAATGACTAAAAATATTGATTTTTTAAAATATTTAGGACCAAATATAATTTTTGTAAATATGGAGGACTACAAGTGGAATAAGTGCAAAGATGGGATGAAAACTGTATTTTACCACAAAAGTTTTGGGTCGCCTGCATTCACTTCCACTATTTATTTATTAATTATTAATTATTAATTATTTACTTTTGCTTTATTCTTTTATCAGATATCTATGTTCCACTTGTCTCTCTCATTCTTCTTTAAATTCCCATGTAAATCTTATTACCGTTCGTTCACGTATATTATATTTTATACTTATATATATATATAAAGGCCACACATCTTTCTTCTTCAGATATAACTGTAATTAATTTTTAAATCATGGAAGAAAAATGTAGCAATATTACTGCAGTTGAATTACGAGCTGAAGAACAAGATGAAGAAGAAGAAGAAGAAGAAGAAGAAGCTCTCTCGTTGAGTGATCTCCCACTTTTTCATCAATGGCGGAAAGATCAGATAAATATCGAAGAAGAAGAAAGTATTAGATCTCCGGTAATGGAAGTTAAAGATGATTTCGATTTCTGCTCCGCGTCAAAAGAATCCGAAATGTGCGCCGCCGACGAACTCTTCTTCAAGGGCCGGATTCTGCCCTTCCGCCACTCCGTCAGTAGTTCCGATACGGGTTTGCTCCGGTCCGGGTCAATGGATCGTTACTATTCGGGCGGGTTCATTTCCAGCAGAAGCAGCAGCATCAACAGCCACCACTCCATGACGTCATCATCCAGCAGCAGCGCCGCCGGATGCTCTATCCCCGCCGCCGTGAGGCGGCCCAAGCTACCGCCGCCGCGCAACCAGTTCCAATATTCTCACCCTAGCCCGTCGCCCAGATTGCATTTTCCGAACCAGAGGACAAAAATCGCCGCCGGCAGAAATTACGCCGCCGCGAAATCGTCACCGCCGTGGAATATTTTCCGGCTAGGGTTAGTCGCCGCCCCGCCGGATCTAAAATCACGGTGCCCCAGCAGGAATAACAACTTCGGTAGCCGTAACAGCAACAGCAGCTCCATCAGCAGCGGTAGTAATAGCAACGCGAAGAAGAAGAAGAAAGCTAGGGTTAATTTGCTCGGCGGCGCCGGCGGTTGTAGGTCATGTTCGTCCGATACGGTTGATACAGTTGCTCCAAGAGTCGTGTTTTACAAGAGGTGCGCGAGTGAGGGTGACGTGGCAAAAGCGCTACTTGATCTCCAACGACGGAAGAGTAATAATGCAGAAGATTCGACGATGACGACCGACGAACACGTGGCGAAAAAGCGCTTGTCCCATCATCGAACGTTTGAATGGTTGAAGCAACTTTCTCTTGAAGAAGATGAAGCGTAGATTTAAATTTAAAATAATTAAATAATTAATAATTTATTTAAAAAAAAAACATTATCACGCATGCCTCCTTTTGGTTTGATGTAACTTACCTTTTTTTTTTTTTTTTTGATCTTATGTGGTTGTTATTATTTAATAATAGTCTTTGTTAATTAATCGATAGTTTAATTTAATCTAATTTGATTTGATTGTACATGTGACATGTTTACTTTAATTTGCATCGCATCAAACCCCATTGTAAGTTTATAAATACTCTAGTACATCTAAACTATAGAATGGATGTCAAAATATATTATATTGTACTAACACAATATTATATCAAATTTGTAGATGTTGCAACTCAAATTGATCAAATGATTAATTTATAGGATCAATTACGAAAAGAACACATAACTTAGGTTAAATTACGAAAACCCCTTGATGTTTGTTTCCGTCTTACACCTATATCCTACAGTGTGAATTTTTACGGAGTCTTTTTTATTTCAAAGGATAAACTTTACACAATTTCAGACATTTTCTTTTATTTCCACATATTTAACAGAAGGTATAATAGACTGTACACATTCCATGTTAAAAAAAAACTCGATCAACAGTTAGTCAAAGAGGGATTTTGATAATTACGAATAGATGGAGCCCGGTGCTTTTCGTTATTCAGCCTAAATTCATGAGATTTTTCGTAAATTACCCTATTTTATATAAACCAACTTTTTAAGTCACTATATTTGAGATTTGGCAAGGAATTCACTCGTCAAGTTTGCACTACCTAGCTAGTTTAATTAAGTGCTAGATAAATTAGTAATAGGGTGACTTTAAGTTGAATTTTGTGAATTTCAATTAAGTTGAAAAAAAAAAATTGCAATGATAAACGGCGGTGGTGTATATAGTGGTGGTGTCTGTCATGATATAAAGTGGGTAACTTTAGCAAATACTTTATTCATAGTGTTGGCGTGAAAATGGTGCCATTTGATCACTACCAAGAAGCACGAGAGAGACATACAAAAGTGAACAAATTATATACACCCAAAAAAAAAAAAAAAAAACTTAGGCATCACGCATGGGATGTGAGAATGACAAGTTTGTGATCGAATTCATTTCAGATCGGACGAATTAGATCGAAATTAGGAAAAATTAGAAACTAAATTTCTACTCCGTTCTAAAGAAAAATTAGGAAAAATAGATGTTTTGGGTTTGGAATTAGAGTAACTCGTTCCGGGGTCGTCGGTTTTTTTTTTTAATGGAATAATAATCCGGCGAAGATTGAAATCTTAAGTGTGATTTTTGATTTTTTTTTTTTTGAAATTAAATTAAATTGAAAATTGGAATTATATATTTTTGAGAGGAACAATCTATGCCAAAGGGGGAGATTGTTGGCACGAGATTTCTATTTGTGAAGATTGAAGAAATCCGCCATACGTGGAAATTAAAGATTGGCAAAGATTTGTTTTCCATGTTTATTTTGGAATTAATTAGAGTCCTATTCTTGTAATATTTTTATTAGGACTTAGATTTATTTCCATGTATTATATTCTAGTTAGGTATCTTTTGTACTTATCTAGAATAGAAGTAGAAATCGACTAGGATTCTATTACCTAGTTAATCGATTTCTTAGGGCTCAAGTTAGGTTTAGGGTGGTGGATTTCGTGCCTATATAAGGCCCTCAACCTCATATGAGTCCGATGGAGCTTTAATAAGAAAAATCCCAGCATAAAGGCTTTGAAGGGTGCAGCCCGTGCTGCAGCCCTGTCTGCACGGCAGGTGTGGCAACAGAACAGGTTTCTTCTACCAGGCCATAAAGAAGATCGGCGTTTCGGGAGAAGTGCTTAAAAGATCTCGGGAGAGGTCGATCCGCCGTTTGAAGGAAGTTCAACATTGGAGGAAGTCCAAGAGTGCGGAGGAGGAATTGCTTTGATTATCAACAAGTTCGAGTCGTGTGCAAGAACGGCGTATCACATAAAGAGGGAGTCTTTAGTGTTTTATTAAGTCCTATTAATGTACACTTAAATCTGAACTAGTTTTGCAAGTCCTCGTGGATGTAGGGTACATTTGTATCCGAACCACATTAAATTGTTGTGTTCTTTATTCTGCTTTTCGTAGATTTATTACTGTGACAACACAACAATTCTGTTACGTCACCTAATGTCGTAACATGTAGTCTGTCTCAACAGATGAGTGGACTTTGATAGGCATTCAAATTCAACACCTTGAATTGATAATTTTGAATGGGCCTACAAATTACACACAATGTTTGCTTTATGGCCACAATCTGAAAGTTGTGGTCCCGCTTCTCTGTTTAAATGTTCTCTTGTTTTGTGGGCCCAAATGATGCATGTTTCTGCATGCTGAAATATCTGTTGTTGGCGCCATATTTCCGGCTATTGAAGATCGAGGAAATCCGCCAAGTTTTGGAATTAAAAGATTGGCAAAGATTTGTTTTCCATATTTATTTTGGAATTTATTAGAGTCCTATTCTCATAATACTTCTATTAGGACTTAGATTTATTTCCATGTATTTTATTCTAGTTAGGTATCTTTTGTACTTATCTAGAATAGAAGTAGAAATCAACTAGGATTCTATTACCTAGTTAAATAGATTTCTTGGGGTTCAAGTTAGGTCTTAGGGCTTATTTTCGTGGCTATATAAGCCTCCAAGACATACAAGAACCGGGGGCATTATTTGGGAGAAAAACCTCTTCATAGCATCGAAGTTTTGCCAAGGCGTTCTGCGGAGCAGGACTGTGCCATCGTTGCACTGTGCCAACATATACAGATTTGCTGTATAGATCTCAAGGGAGATCAGCCGCGTTTTCTGAAGGGAGTTCAGGCTTGAAGAAAGTTCAAGGCACACGGGTGGAGCTGCTGTTGGAAGAAACACGAAGTTCGAGTTGTGTACAAGAACGGCATATTACATAAAGAGGGAGTCTTTAGTGTTTTTAATAAGTCCTATTAATGTACACTGTAAATCTGAACTAGTGAAATCGTGTTTGCAGGTCCACGTGGATGTAGGGCACATTTGTGTCTGAACCACATTAATTCCTTGTGTTCATTTATTTACTTTAAGTAGTTTATAACTGTGTTAACACAAGAATTATAGTTGTAACTGAATACTGTTTCCACAACTTAACTGTTACAACTTAGGTTAATTGATTTCTATAGGCATATAAATCAACAATTGGCATCAAGAGCCTCTCACTAGATAAACATAGTGTGTGATTTTGGGAATTTGATTTATTTGCCATTTTCTTCCATAGGTACTATGAATGCTCATATGGCAGGCGGTTCCACGACTCGCCCACCACTGCTTACTGGAACCAATTACTCTTATTGGAAGACCAAGATGAAGATGTTCATCAAGTCAATGGATGAAGATGCATGGCGCACAGTTCTGACTGGCTGGAAACGACCTGTTGCCACAGATGAAAAAGGAATTCAAACTGAGAAACATGAAAAAGACTGGAGCAAAACTGAACAGATTGCCGCAAATATGAATTCCAAAGCATTGAATGCCATATTCAATGGAATTGATATCAATCAATTCAAAATCATCTCAGCGTGTGAGTGTGCCAAGGAAGCATGGGAAAAACTTCAAACAGCCTATGAGGGGACTACCTCTGTTAGATTATCAAAACTTCAGATGCTTGCTACTCGTTTTGAGGATCTTCGGATGGAGGAAACTGAAACCGTGAGCGATTTCAACTCCAAATTATGCGACATCGCAAATGAAGCCCATGGCCTCGGTGAAACTTACCCTGAAGTAAAACTTGTTCGTAAAGTGCTGAGATCTATGCCAGACCGGTTCGCATATAAGGTCACTGCTATAGAGGAAGCAAGTGATGTGGACTCATTGCGGCTTGAAGATCTGATCGGAAATCTACAGACCTTTGAAAACAAGCTGAACATCAGTAGAATGGATAAAGAGAGAAAAATCGCTTTACAAACTGTGTCTGTTGTGACACCATCCGTGCCCTCAGCTCCCATGACAGCACTCGAAGTCAAGCTTACAAAATCCATGTCTCTAATAGCCAAAAACTTCGGAGAACTCGTGAAAATGAATGGACATCCCAGAAGTCCTACAAACAAGCGAGAAGTTAGGAAGGGGATTCGATGTAGAGAATGTCGTGGCTATGGTCATATTCAATCTGAATGTGCAAACACTCAGAAGAAGCAAGGAAAATCACTTGCTACAACCTGGAGTGACGATAACTTTGAATCTGATGATGAAAGTGAAGCAAGTGATGCTGAAACTAGTATTGACTTCTGTGGTACATGCAGGGTTACTGACGTGACACAAGATGTTGTCACATGCACTGAACCACCACACCTCAGGTATGCTACTCGTAATCTCGTGAATCATAGAAATTTAAACACAATTTTTTTGCCCACAGGAGAAGAAGATTCAGAGGATGATGAAGAATGCTCCATTGAGATGATTCAACAGCAACTGAATGATCTTCTAAAGCAATGTCATGAGGTTAGTGATGAAAACAAGCGTTTGAATGAGAAAGTAAAGGAACTGGAAGAGGAGAATGAAGCAGTTAAAGTCAACCTGAAGGCCAAAATCGATGAGCTTGAGTTGGAAAATGAGGCACTGGAGGTAAAACATGATTTTGCTTTGAAAGATATTGACAATCTAAAAGAATTGTTGAGACATTTGCGAAACAACGATTGCAATAAGACAAGGCAGATCAAGAAAAATCCTCCTTCAATGAAAACTGCTGAACCCTGCCTCAACCTGAAGTGTGACAACTCCCCTGTCGCAACAGCGTTAGAGGCGTCAGTCAGTAAGTTAAATCGCACTACGATTCTTCCTTCAAAAAGGTTAGATGAAATTTTAAATGCTCATCCCTCAAATCCTGATAAACTTGGTCTTGGCTATATTGGGAGTAAGTTCGATAGTAAACCTAATCCAAATCGAAAAATTAATTTTGTGAATAATACTGTCAAACCTACTTCACAACATGTTGCCTCACAGTCTTACACAAAAAAGTTTGTGCCAACTTGTCATTTCTGTCACAAAGTAGGACATGTTAGGCCAAAATGCTTTAAAAGATGGAAATTGATAAATAAGAGTTTAGCATATCAATCATCCAATTCCGCTGCATGGGATCACAATTCCCAAAGAAGATACTCTGATAATAAATGGATGAATAAGTATAATGCAAACTGCTTTCCTGCTATTCTTTCTTTAAAAGCATGTACTACGAACTCTTGGTATTTTGATAGTGGTTGCTCCAAGCATATGACAGGTGTACCTAATTACTTGAAGAACCTGCATAATGTGTCTGGTGGACAAGTTACTCTTGGTGATGGAAACAAGGCCTTTGTGAAAGGAGAAGGTAACTTGGATGTTTGAGGATTACCTAACCTTGACAACGTTCTGTATGTAGAGGGTTTGAAATCAAACCTACTCAGCGTAAGTCAGCTATGTGATCTATACGACTCAGTGTTGTTCACCAAGCGTAAGTGTGAAGTGTTTGATCGAAACCACAGGTGTGTTCTATCTGGTTATAGATCCTCTGATAATTGTTATAAAATTGATCAAACTGACCAAGTTGAACAGTGTCCCCTCACCACCTCTGATATCACAGATATGTGCTGTCATCGACTGGGGAATTTGAATTTTCAGGATCTAACACGAAATATTAATGCAGGTTGTGTGAAAGGTGTTCCCCAACTAAACTCCAATACACCAGATTTATGTGGCAAATTTCTAATGGAGAAACAAACTGAGAGTATTGGAAGAGAAATACCAGAAGACAAAATCACAGAAGTATCAGTACCGACATCTTATGTCACAACTGAAGATGTTACCCCTGGTAAAGAAGGTATGAAAACTTGTAATAAGCCCAAGGTTGACTACCAGGAAATGGTCAGGTATGTCTATCTCACTTCCACTGTTGAACCAAAAAACATCAAAGAAGCAATTCTTGATGAATTTTGGGTGTTAGCCAAGCTTGAGGAACTTGAGCAGTTTTCTCGAAATGACATGTGGGAACTGGTTCTGAGCAATGACAAGGTAAAGCAACTAGAGGATGAGGTATTTATCTCACAGAGCAAATATGCCAAGAACGTGGTAAGTAAATTTGGGTTGCAAAAGGCAAAGCCTTTAACAACACCAATGACCTCAATTGAGAAGTTGGGACGAGATTGTGATGGCACAGACGATGATTCCACACTATACAGGAGCTTGATAGGAAGTTTGTTTTATCTTTCTGCTAACAGATATGATATTCGTTTCAGGGTAGGTATTTGTGCTAGGTACCAAGCAAGCCCTAAAGAGAGTCATTTGAGTGCTGTAAAGCGCATTATCCGATATGTTAGTGGAACACCCGAATTGAGAAAATGGTATTCAAAAGATACTAACAATTGTCTTGCAGGGAACAGTGATGCTGACTGGACAGGAAATGTGGATGACAGAAAAAACATCACAGGAGGTTGTTTCTACATGGGTAACAATTTGGTATCTTGGTACAGTAAGAAACAAAATTCCATTTCCTTATCTAATGCTGCGTGTGAATACATAGCTGTAGGTAGCTGTTGCACTCAACTCTTTTGGATGCAACATATGTTAAATAACTATGGCTTTTATGAAAAAGAGTTGCATGTTCTTTGTGATAATGAGAGTGCCATAAATATTTCAAAAAATCATGCTCAGCATTCTAGGACAAAACATATAGATATTCGTCTTCATTTCATCAGACAATTAGTTGAGCAGAAACGTGTGACTATAGATTATGTGTCCACAGACAATCAATTAGCTGATATTTTCACAAAGCCCGTCGACTTCCTTAGGTTTGATTCCTTGCGTAAAGCGCTTGGAATTTGCCATGTGCAAAACTGAATTTTCTATGATAGTGCAATTAATATTTGTGTCCGGATTGCACTTGAATTTTTTTAATCGGACATTATATGTGTCACGTAAATGTGACATCATTGTTTTTGGAATAGGAATGATGGGAGGTTCATTTTGACTAATTGTTTGTGTGTTAGTTTTTGTGAATTAATTTTTGTTTCCACAGTTAGCCATGATAGAAGTGTGCTGCCCCCTCTATCGGGAGTGATCAATGTCTATGACTTCATTCATCTCAAAGATCATACCTCTATTGGGAGAATTATGCTACCGCATATGCATCTCTGACTTCTATTTAAAAGCTATGTGGATTCTTAAGGAGGTTGCCCTCCTAATGTTTGCTTGAACATCATATCAACAAAAAAAAAGAGGAGAAGAAAAATAGTTCGAATTAAAAAAAAAAAAAAAAAAAAAAAAAAGAAAAGAAAAAGAGAGAGAGAAGAAAAATAGTCCGAATTCAAAAAAAAAAAAAAAAAAAAAAAAAAAAAAAAGGGAGAAGAAAAGTTGGGATGATATTCAAGCATATATTAGGAAATTCTCCTTGAAGTCCACGATCGAATTGCTGTGCTAATCGCATACGCATTCATAACCCTTAAAAATTACCTAAATTATGATTTCTTGAGTATGGTTATGGGGTTATAGTTATATCGTGCATCCAAGAGTTTGCTTGGTGGCCTTCTATTGTGATTTTCTTTAAGATTATCTAATTAATTCATGAAAACCAAGCCCTCAACTTTTAATCTTGTGATCTTCTTGATTTTCTTTTCCTTAAAAGATGTGATTTTTTTTTCCTTTTAAAAATTTTTAAAATTTTTTTTTTGTGGGCTTTGTGAATTTTTTGGCTACTAGTTGTCTCTGGCCACGTGGCTATGGCCATGTCATCTGCCTTCTCTATTTTTTTGATGTTTCGTGTGGAGAATATCTTGTTTGTTATTGGTCACGGATTTTGGGGGATCTTCTTCTGATTTGAAAATACCCGGTATTTGAAGAGTCCTCTATTTTTCTGCCTCTTTTCTCGTTCTTTGTGCTTTAAATATCTGCCCCTTCTAGGGTTTCCGAGTTTATTGTGGCCTCTGGCTGACTGTTGACACATGGCTGTCTTGATACGTGATCTGTCCGAATCTCTAAAGAAGCATGTGGGAATATACTTCTGTTTTATCATGATGTTTGTGGGATCTGTTATCATCCTATCTTTTGGGCTTCTAGGATTTCTCAATATTTCTTATACTCGACCTCTCTCTCCAATATCTCTCTATGTTTTTCAAAAGCTACTCGTCTCTTCTCTTCTCTGTGCTCCACAGATTTACTATGGAAAGAGACAAATCAGTCGAGGGGTCTGAAATGAGGAAGCACAAACAACTGTCCATCGCCATCCGACAAGAAGTCTGGAAAAACGTCAAGGTCTGTGACGACAACAGTGGTCTCTGTAGTTCCCATCTCTCTCGTGGCAACAATACCGGAGCCCATACACATGTGCAGTCACCAGCCCCAAGCTCCAAATAAGGTGTTGTCTCTGATCCGCTGGACAATATTATGGTTGAAAGTGATCATTCCATGTCTAAGCCAGAAGATGTTGGTGGTGAATTAAGACCATGTTGCAATTGAAGAAGTTACTTTCAGCACCCATGCGCAGCTTCGCCGGCCTCAAAGGAAGTTTGAGAGCAATTATGGTCTTGAGGATGAGTCATACGCTTCGAGTAGCCACCAATCTCTTTCTGAGCAGACTTATGCTACCTTTACTTCCGTACATCCAACTAGATCTGAGTCATCAAAATCTTCACGGAATCCTAACTTTCTGTTGATTCTCCGTTGTTGGGTCTCGCGGTTACTTGCGAAGGGAAATTTTTCAATGTGGCTCCTGAATTGAATAAAGATTTTTACCGGAGTTAGAATCAAATTACTGTTACGCCCTGTGTGTCAATGACACCATAGCCGTTGTGATCACTGTATGTTGGGTTTCCCTGAAGCGTCACTCATGCCGTTTTTATCAACATTGGGGAGTACATCTTTGCTCAAAATGGAGCTCTTGCTAACTCTCGCACAAAATGTTGGAGTGTTTGTCTTTTCCCTCGTTGATCTATCACTCGCTGTCACAACATTTCTTAGTGGGAACTACAGCTTCTATGCTTGAACGACCAATCACTATTCATCCTAAGGTATTGGTTGGGCATTTTGATGATCCTCAAGAAGATTATTTATCTGTGGTCCAAGTTGCTCTCAAGGCGAACAAGAGTTCACTTAATGACTCTGCCTCTATGACCTCTAATGTTGCTCCTGAAATTTGTGTATCAACGAGGATTTTACAAAACTTCACATTGGTGTGTTAGCCAATTCCTGAACCGAGCGTGAGCATTTGCCGTTTCCTTCTTTGATATATCAGCTCTTGATCAAACAAGGCTTGCCCATTCGTGATGCCACTCTATTGGATCCTCCTGGCCGTCCAATCACTATCCATGGTAAGGTCCTTTCTGAACATTCTGCTGATCTGCCTCCTATCGATCCTTCTGTTGTTCAGACGGCCTCTCGCGCGAAAAAGGATCCCATTGTCTCTGCCTCTATTCCGCCAGTTGATGTGGTCACCAAAGATGAGCTCACTCATTTTCAGGAGACTATCCAGGCTCAGCTTGCTCAAGGGTTTTCGTCTATTCAGGACCAGCTTCTTAAGACTTTGGCACAGTCTGGTCAGAAAGGGGGAGTAGCAACAACTCCAGATACAACTCCGGATGTCCCAGCAAAAACTTCAATGATGAAGCAGCAGTCCACAACCGCAAGGCAAAGCGTCTAGCAATTCTCACCGACTATGATTATTAAGGGAAGTTTCCTTGAAAAACTTTTTTGTCCTTTTTGAATTGCTTAAATTTATGTTTTATTTAGGACTGTTATAATAAACTTTCCTGCTTTTTGGATATCATCTTGGTTATCTTTATTTTGTGCCTTGGGCTTGTTTTGGATAACTTTGTGTTGCGGGAAATTTCTCTGTTACAACAACTTCTATTGTACTAACAGTATGTGATGCAGGGGGAGTTAATCATTTCTGCAAAAAGAGAAAATCTCATATGCAGGGGGAGTTCTTGTTAAATATGGATTCTGACCAATCTATGCCAAAGGGGGAGATTGTTGGCGCCATATTTCCGGCTATTGAAGATCGAGGAAATCCGCCAAGTTTTGGAATTAAAAGATTGGCAAAGATTTGTTTTCCATATTTATTTTGGAATTTATTAGAGTCCTATTCTCATAATACTTCTATTAGGACTTAGATTTATTTCCATGTATTTTATTCTAGTTAGGTATCTTTTGTACTTATCTAGAATAGAAGTAGAAATCAACTAGGATTCTATTACCTAGTTAAATAGATTTCTTGGGGTTCAAGTTAGGTCTTAGGGCTTATTTTCGTGGCTATATAAGCCTCCAAGACATACAAGAACCGGGGGCATTATTTGGGAGAAAAACCTCTTCATAGCATCGAAGTTTTGCCAAGGCGTTCTGCGGAGCAGGACTGTGCCATCGTTGCACTGTGCCAACATATACAGATTTGCTGTATAGATCTCAAGGGAGATCAGCCGCGTTTTCTGAAGGGAGTTCAGGCTTGAAGAAAGTTCAAGGCACGCGGGTGGAGCTGCTGTTGGAAGAAACACGAAGTTCGAGTTGTGTACAAGAACGGCATATTACATAAAGAGGGAGTCTTTAGTGTTTTTAATAAGTCCTATTAATGTACACTGTAAATCTGAACTAGTGAAATCGTGTTTGCAGGTCCACGTGGATGTAGGGCACATTTGTGTCTGAACCACATTAATTCCTTGTGTTCATTTATTTACTTTAAGTAGTTTATAACTGTGTTAACACAAGAATTATAGTTGTAACTGAATACTGTTTCCACAACTTAACTGTTACAACTTAGGTTAATTGATTTCTATAGGCATATAAATCAACATCTGTCATACTGATGAAATATCTGTCTGATTTCATAAGTGGAAGATATTGAGAAATTAGAAACGGGAGAGAGGTGATCGTGAATACGTAAATGGAAAACGTCTAGCAAAATATAATTAACTTCGCAACTTATAAGCCCTTCTTATATTATCTAGTCTCCATTATATATATATAAATTTTTCATGTGAGTATACTTCTCTTATCTATTCATATACTGACTGATAATACTCGGTCTAAACTCTCTAATTAGTAAGCTCTTCGGGGTCGTCGTTCCTAAGCTAGCTCTCTATGCTATTAATTTGTGTGTGTGTGTGTTGTGTATTCATGTATTTTCACGTTTTATACTTTCACAATTTGTTGTTGGTCAGGTTGTGCTATCAACACTGTACAAGGGTAAACTTGCATGTTCAACACCCGTATAATCAGGGGCGGACCCATGGAGTATTGGGTGGGGGGCTAGAATTTTTTGTTGGACTAAAATGATACTAAATTTGAACTTTGGGGACTAAATGGTATAAATTAATAGAAAAATAACATAAACTATTAAAAATCTAATAAAAAAAAGGGTAAATTATACCCACACCCTTGAGGTATGCTTAAATAACTTTAAGGTCTCTGTGGTATCGATAATTACACTCACCCCCTTGAAACGTAGTTAAAAACTCTAATGGGATATGCATTGAATACGTTATTACGATAGAGTTCTAACGGACTATTGGTTTCAGGAAGTGGTGGAGACAAGAAAGAGTTATGGGTGATTTAAGAAATATTGGGGGAGCCATGTCACCCATAACTCCCCATAACTCTATGTTATCTCCACCACTAGCTAAAAATAATAGTTCATTAGAACACTATCGGAATAATGTATCCAATGCATTATCCCGTTATAGTTTCTAACTACGTTTCAGGGGATGAGTGTAATTATCGATACCATAGGGACCTTAAAATTATTTAAGCTTACCTCAGAGGTGTGTGTAATTTACCCATAAAAAAAAGGTAAACTTTCTTTTTCTCCAGGGGCGGAGGCCCCCCAAGACATACCTTGGGTCCGCCCCTGCGTATAACCCAATTAAAGGGGTTCCTGGGACTTCAAATGGTATCGACATCCAATTAAAGAACTTTTAGCAAAACTGAAAAATGTTATATGCGTTCTAAACGGTACCAAATGCTTTTTAGGAACTTCGAGCTAATTATCCCACTATATAAATCTAATAAAATTTTAAAATATCATATCTGTGCAGCATAAAGAAAATTACGTTAGTGTCACTATTTTCTATCTAAATTCTCTAATCAACAACAAGCTTCTCGATAAACTTTTAGCAAAATACGAAAATATAACTGTTCTGATTTGAAATGATATTAGTGTCCCATATAACACAAAGGCATAAAACTATGGAAGCTAGGAGAAATATATTTGGAGAAAAGAGAGAATGATATCTCTTACGTATATTAATCATATATATAGTTACATGTAGGAAACCCTAACCTACTACACAAGGTAACCTAATATACAAGGAAACCTAATATACAAGGTAACCTAATAAATAAGAATAATAATAGGTATAAGTAATATATATAATATAGATACGCTAATAGTCAATAGAAGCAATAAACTCGATCGGTTCCAGAAACGTACTCACAAATTTGTCACGTGCTCACCACACGTGTCCCATAATGGGCTTAAAAACTGATTTGCTGCCTCAAAAGCTGTCCATTAATAAAGGCCCAGTTTCATCCACGGGCGTATTTATGGCCCATTATAAATTGACCCGACCCATATTATATATTTATCCTGCATGTTGACGCATGTGATCAGCGTTAGATTTACAGCTCTCGATTCCTGGAATCATTTACATTTTTAATATTTTTACAGCTGTCATATCAGCACCCAAATCTTCTCTACCTGATGGAAAATCAAATAAACAAGATAAAACAATGGGTGGGGGTTCGAATTTTTCATCAAATTTATAAATTATTACAAAAGATAATTAATATTTGATAAAATTAATGAAAATGAGAGAAAAAGACTTGACAAAGACAAAGGTTGAAGCTAGGTCAACCGATGGGGTAGAAGTAGAACAAGTGACAAGCTGGCGGTTAGTTAACAAGTATCTGTCACCCTAATTATTCAATTAATTAATTTAATCCCACATTAATTATTATCAAGAATCCGCCCACCCAAGACAAAATTAATAATTTTAGTATTAATTTTGAATTATGTGCTTTAATTATCGTCATATATTAATCCAATCCAATTGGCCTTCAAAAGACCACCCAGAAAAAAAAGAAGAAACTTACATCGATCATGGGAATCGCCGAAGAAGCTCACAACGTTCGGGTCGTCGGGTCGGGCCAACTGACCATAGTCCTGGCCCACGGGTTTGGTACGGACCAATCCGTGTGGAAACACCTCGTGCCGCACCTCGTAGAAGAGTACCGGGTCGTGTTGTATGACAATATGGGCGCGGGCACAACCAACCCGGATTACTTTGACTTTGATAGATATTCAACCCTAGAAGGCTACGCCTATGACGTCATCGCCATCTTGGAGGAGCTTCGAATCCAGTCGTGCGTGTACGTCGGCCACTCCGTCTCCGCCATGATCGGCGTTATTGCCTCCGTCACTCGTCCCGAGCTTTTCTCCAAAATCATCACCGTTTCTGCTTCTCCAAGGTCGTTATTAATTATATTATTCTTGGATATATTAATATTAAATGATACATTTCACTAGCAGCTTAAACTTTTGGTTGAGATAGTCATTCAACAATTATTAATTATTTTCGTATTAATTATTATTTGTATAATTAATTATATACATGAATATTGCTTAATGCAATAAGGCCATAACTAATTATTTGGATATTGATTTAGGTATTTGAACGATCCGGATTACTACGGAGGATTCGAAGAAGAGGACATTGTGCAACTATTCGACGCAATGGGATCGAACTACAAGTCCTGGTGTGCCGGGTGGGCCCCACTAGCGGTCGGGGGCGACATGGAGTCGTTGGCGGTGCAAGAGTTCAGCCGGACGCTGTTCAACATGAGACCGGACATAGCGCTGAGCGTGGCCCAAACCATATTCTACAGTGACGTTAGACCTCTCTTGGGCCACGTCACTGTGCCATGCCACGTCATCCAGAGCGTGAAGGACCTGGCGGTGCCGGTGGTGGTTTCCGAGTATCTCCACCAGAACCTTGGCGGGGATTCCATCGTTGAGGTCATGTCGACCGACGGTCATCTGCCGCAGCTGAGCTCGCCCGATGTGGTGGTCCCCGTGCTTCTTAGGCATATTCGATTTAATATTGCTGCTTGATCGATGATCACAAACTTTGGGGTTTATTTTATTCAAGTGTCTAATTTGGATGGTTTTATGAATGATATGTTGTTATTGTTATTGTTATTTATCTTTCTTATTTATTTCTTTTGTTAAGGAATTAATAGGCCCTATGATATGCTGCCTCCCACAATGTTGATTAGAGATGGAATAAGATAAATATGCTATTGGGCTAGGGTGTAAATGAACTGAGCCCTGCCCGATAACTGCTCTAACTCATATTTGAATTTTTCGAACTCGAATTTGAGTTTTCTAACGAGTCGAGCCCAAACTTATTCTTAATTGTTCGTGAGCTCGCGGACTGCGAGTTTTTTTTTCAAATTTTAATTTATTTTAATTTTAAATATAATTAAATACAAAATAAATAATAAATTCACAAAAGTAATTAAAAAAATAAATCACGGGTCATTTTATTTTAAATTTCGTTAATATTTTTAGAATTACTCATCAAAATACATACGAGTTCGAGGTCGCCAAATCAGCCAAACTCGACTCGAGCTCGGCTAGTTTACACCCCTTTATTGGGCCACACCTGTATTGGGGCTGCCGTGATAGATTTGGGTTCGACGCCACGTGGAAGATAGCGGTGATATTGATTTGTTTTACGAAAAAAAGAAAAATGTATTATTTAATAATTAGCATATATGTTCATCACTGTTGGTACGCGGTGCTTTGTCGCGTGGGAGTGGGACTGAGAGGGTAAACAAGTGGTGGAACTAGTTCAGTAGTACGAACGCAAGTTACACAAATGCCCCCGTGAAGACCCCCTTTCCTTTGCACGTGCTTTCCCATTCCATGAAATTGCCCGTTTGTGTGAATTCCTAAAAGAAAATCTCTCTCTCTCTCCTCTCCTCTCTCTCTCTCTCTCTCTCTCTCTCTCTTCCGAGTCTGGTCGCCCAAATCACAAGCAAAGGAACTCTTAAATAACCAATTAGCAAACGCGCCTCCAATCCTGTTATCTTCTCCTGCACCATTTCCCTCTAATTTTCTTCTCCCCTTTCTCCTCTATTGATTTCTCTCCAAATGGCGCCGGCGCCGGCGGTGGCGGAGCGAATTGAGCTCGCCAAGCTCTGCAGCTCCAAGGATTGGTCAAAGGCTATTCGAGTTCTCGATTCACTCCTCTCCCAGTCATGCGGCGTTCAGGACCTGTGGTAAATTCAAATTCGGATTTGAGGTTACCATGTTTTGGATTTAATTCGTTGTTTTGATCTGACTGATTAATTTTTTATCAGCAATCGAGCCTTTTGTTATAGCCAATTGGAGTTGCACAAGCATGTTATTAAGGACTGCAATAAGGCGTTGCAGCTTGATCCTAAGCTTCTCCAGGCCTATATTCTTAAAGGTGGCCTCTCATTTTTGTTTTCTCTACTTCTGTTTACGAGTTCTCTTCCCTTGATGCGAAACTGAATCTAGTCATTAGAATCACATTGGTTTTAGCGGGACGATTATTAGAAACTGAAGTCAACTAATCTTCAAATCATGTCGAAAAAGAAAATTAGCGGAGTCGACTGTCGGATTAGGAGTTTTTTTGCATAACTGTATCGTTATTTATCATATTTTTTGCACCGTTTTTTTCTCCACTAATGCAACTCATAGTCAAAGAGGATAAATATGATGTTTTACTGGACTCGCTCTTTGCAAGTTTACTGACCTTAGACTTTGTTTTGTTTTGTATGTTTATTTATTTGTGTTATCTTGATCGACCATTGCTAATGGGGTAAATCATAAATGTAGGCATTTCTTAGTAAGACCTGGTTGTGCAATATAAGTTTCGTGAATGCACTAGAAGGCCGATTTTTTTTTTCTTTCTTTTGTCCTCGGAGTTCTTTATTTTGATGTATGATCATCTGCAACTAGAATGGAACTCAATTAACTCGAAATTTAGTCATTATATTTACAATTCCGAATGTTCCGTTTACCGGCAGAGGATACGTCGTTGATGTATTATTAACTATACTTGACATCAGTGATTTTACTTATTTACAGGTTGAAAGCAATTCAGAATTCTGTATCGGTAGTGAAAAATTGTTTCACATTTTGTTTTTTCCAAAATAGAATTATGTTGAAACTTTTGCACAAATTGAGATTAGTTGTATTTTTTTTTTTTGTGTGTGTGTGTGTTCTATTTTAGTCTTTATATTGTCGGTCATTTTGATTGGATATGAGTTAATTAGATCTACTTTTTTAATGTGGAACAAATGATCGAGAAAACTTGAAAATTCACATGCATGAATTCTTCATATTTCTTGGAGATAAGTGTCTGAACATCGTTTGAAATGATATCAAATTTAATTGTCTGTCAAAGTTAATTTCAAAGTTCAAAGTTATTTGGAAAACATGACTAGGTAAGTTCTTGGACACTTCTCATGAGTGAAAATATGAGGCTCAATCCCCTTCTCCACTTGTAATTGAAACCATCGCACCTGTCAATCACTTTCTACTTATTTCTAGATCATTTTTGAGTTAATAAATGTCACTACCTCTCTTTTACTTGCATGATCTATATATAGAGACTAGAGTCCCACCAATACTGCCCACAAGGTCGATTTCTAGTGTACCTCAGTTGAAGATCTCTTTGAACACGTACTATGATATTTAACATATGGCTTATGTTTTGACACATGGATATTTTTGGACATTCCCTCGAAAAATGTCCATTGTAGTCTGTCAAGGATATGATGTCGTACCTGGAGTTAAGTTTTGCCTGGATGGAATTCACATTGAATCACTGGATGAATTGTAAAAAGGCATACATTTACTTTACTCGGGACTTCCCCTTAGAAAATTGTATAGTACAAATAATTTCAGAACTGGGTGCCATATTGATCTATCAGTTAAGCTTCAAGTCCTATATTCAGAGGATATGGAGCATATGTCTTAGGACTTTAATGCGCTAAGATTTTGTAGGAATCATATCGTCCTATGTCTTAAATATCCATTGATGAGAAGAATCATGCTCTTGAACCCGATGAAAACATAGGAGTTCTTGTACGTGTTTGCTGCGAATGACGAATGTAGTTTGTGACTCTTCACTTAAATCATCACTCAATCCTGACCTGATTAATTTCCTCGTTATAATTCCCAAATGACTTCTCCTTGAGGTCTATTTAATATAGAATGCTGTTGAGTCGTTCTGAATATATATCTTGTAGGTCGTGCATTCTCTTCTCTGGGAAGGAAAGAGGAAGCTCTTTCAGTTTTGGAGCAAGGATACGAGCATGCTGTTTGTCAGTCTGCGGATTTGAAACAGCTCCTGGAGCTGGAAGATCTCTTGAAAATTGCTAAAGAAAATGGCTCCTGTCAGAATGGTACGATGGAGTCCTCTGAGTTGTCCTTTCCTGCACGTGGATCTGTTGTTTCCAGATCGAGTGAAATATCTGACAACCATGTGAAATCAAATGGAAAGAGTCAACCAAGCAGCAAGTTAAGCAAGCAAATCGAGGCTCACAACAAGTTACAAAATGGATCGAGTACTGATGTCCGAGGAGAAAGTGTTCTTGACAGTCAACCCAAACCAAAAGATGAAAGTCATCCAACTGAAACTAATGTGACGCACACCAAGTTGATGAGGAAGTCTGTATTGGATGATTCATCTGAATCAGGCACTGGTTCATCTATGGTTTATGGTGAATCTAGTGATTTTCCTGATATATGCAGTGATTCATTTAGCTTATCAGATATTCACAATGAATTAATGGATGAGGCCAACAGGAGCAAAAAATTTTGCGTTGCTAGGATATCAAAGAGCAAGTCAATTAATGTGGATTTCAGATTATCAAGGGGAATTGCACAGGTTAAGTTTCGTCTGTTTTTCTTTATTTCATGGTTAACATCATAATCAATTGTTCTAGAGCTGCCAGAAGTTCACAGATGACAGTGAACTTTTCTGGTTCATCGTCGATATCTTAAAATGGTGAGCTTGAGTTTCAAGTTTTTGGGTTTTCCAATGATTTGCTTCCTTTCCTTTTAGTATTTCGTGTCATGTAAGTTCTCATCCTTTTCTCATTACAAAATGGTTTTCTGTTTGATGTGTCTAATTTCCAGTTAGCTCATCTCCGATTTATATAGCAATGCTAGTGCAGGAATCTTATCAACAAGTGACTACTGGCACAATGATTGTCTATTTTAGATTACTTCTTAGGGTTTACCTTTAAGAAAAAAAATATTATCCTGGTGATGACTTCGTTTAAGGTTGTAATGTTCCAAGCATTACGCATTCAAATCCTTCGCCTGACATATTATTACTTTTTTATGAATTTATATGGTGAGTTTTCACAATGTCAAGATGATGCTATCTTCCTTTGCAGGTTAATGATGGAAAATATGCTTATGCTATATCCATTTTTGACAAGGTTGATATTATTCACTTTCTACACTTTTTCTTCAATCCCCAATTTTCCTTCATGCCACTTGGTTCGCAAATACTTTTGACAATCTTTTGTTTCACAGAACTTCATCTTTTTATTTTTATTTATATGTCAGATACTACAAGAAGAGCCCGATTACCCCGAGGCCTTGATCGGAAGGGGAACGGCATATGCATTTCAACGAGAACTACATGCTGCTATTGCTGATTTTACAAAGGTAATGCTCCAATGATCCTTTGTGTGGAGAGTATGTGGAATCTTGGATGATGGAAGTCAAACATGGTTATTTTGAATAGGCAATACAATCAAACCCATCAGCAGGTGAGGCTTGGAAACGCAGGGGGCAAGCTCGAGCAGCCTTGGGAGAATCTGCTAAGGTGTTTATTTATTTATGTTTCCTGCCATATGTTAATTATTTATTTTGTTTGAGTTTATTTTGGTTGGTTTTCTGCTGCATTGCGATTTAGTCTAGTTTTTAGTGCAATAGGGGTTCTTAAATTTTTTGAAGTTCGTCTATTCTGCAAAAGTTTTTATTTTCCCTTAAGAGTTGTATATATCCTCAATATATTACAAGATCAACTAACCCTCAGGTACCTGTCTACCTCGAACAGCCCCTCAGAACAATCTTAAGAGATCACAATGTACGGATGAATAACTACTAATCAGATTTAATTTCCCAGAGAACCCCTAATTGTAAATCAAAAATCAAACCACAACCTCAATTAAAAATTTCAGCCATTTATTGATCAAATTTACCATGGCTCTCCTGTGGAAACTCAGGAGTTGTACTCAGGGTTTTCCCCTGTCATTTTCTGAAGTAATCCGAGCTGGAAAATCAACAGATTTTATACCTACTTTATTCAGAAGAGTGACTTATATGCAGCATAAATTTGGGAAATTCAGTATAAGTAGTCTTTTTACATGCAACATTCACATGTTCTCTTTCTAAAATGGTCTTTTCATGTGCATCACATGTGGCTGTTGCAAACATGGTCTTTGATCTACCAAGTCATTCTCACAATAGTTTGCTGCACTTAAATATGAGTTGAACATAGATTCGATTTACTTGCTTTTTAGGAGAACAAATTTCACTTTTCAGAATTAACTTGATTAGATACTTTTTATGTTGTTATCCTTGGTGGTTTAAGCGGAGGTGGAAGGAAATAGTTGGCAATATACTGAGTAGGTAATGAGTGGCTATTTACATAGTCAGTGCAGTGGATGTAGTAAGTGAAAGAGGAGTGGGAAGGAGATGGAAATGAGGGTAGTGAGTGACTGGATCAGACAGAAGAGCAGGAGCAAATGATGGAAGAACCTACCACTTGGCAAATTTGTTACTGTAATTTACTATTATATGGTGTAGCATTCTCATTTCGTCTGTAGTTTCCTAGGTCTACAGGTTCCCCATAAATTGGTGCATGTATAGATTTATATACAATTTATGTCTAATTAGATTCTTGTTTCCACTTTCCAGGCAATTGCTGACTTGACAAAAGCAATGGAGTTCGAACCAAACTCATCTGACATATTGCATGAAAGAGGTAGTTGAATTATTATAAAAAAATATTATTTTCATTTAGCATCAAGATTTTTAGGTACTTACCCAGAATCACCAATTACTTCCTTGCTACCTATGCATGTGTGGGCTAATTGGATTTGCATGATCTAGACATATGACAGAATTTTGCATGCCAGGTGAAATGTTGTCCTTACGAGCCCGAGATATCATGTTAGAGTTCGAAATAGAAAATGAAATCAGTATATTTCAATGATAACATATTTGTTAATGATTTCTTGCAATCCATTGTGCCGTTCTTTTTCCATTCTAGGAGGATGATTAGTCAAGATAAAAACAACTACTATTTTGTTTACTATACGCATACACAAATGCAGGTATATTTGTCTGTGGGTTTGAAAATATTGGTGTATAAACTTCACTAAAGCAGTAGATATTAGATAGTTTAGAAGACAATTTGTTTTCTGCTACCGACAGTCTCTGTATTCTTTTGATATGAACTCAACCCTGAATACTCAGCGGATTGTGCCTGAATTGGTGAAATTAGAAAGTTTAGACAACTTAAGAACTAGGAAAATAAAACCTTCCACATGATCCGTAAGGCAAACTGGATATAAACAATGTGAGATTCATATATGATCACATTACCAAAATTTCTGCCTTTCCGGTGCTTTGTTTAGTGATCTGGTTACATATATGATCACATTACCAAAATTTATGCAGGAATTGTAAATTACAAGTTTAAGGATTACAAAGCTGCTGTCGAAGACTTGTCAGCATGCGTAAAAGTTGATGTGGATAACAAATCTGCATATACCTACTTGGTGAGCCAAACTGCTAAGCTTTATTCAGGAACAACTGGATGAAGTTAATATGCTTATATAAAAAGACCACAGAGAATTACTTGCTGAATTTTGGCTCTCTCAGGGTTTGGCTCTATCTTCTCTTGGTGAATATAGAAAGGCAGAAGAGGCACATATGAAAGCTATCCAAATAGATAAAAGTTTCCTTGAGGCTTGGACTCATCTAACTCAGGTATCCTGCCATAGAGTTTGATGTATCACCTGCTTCACATTCATTGCTCTAAAGAATGCTTTGCCTTGTATATAACAATGTTTTTTTGTGGCTCAAAGAAGTAGCACGGTGTTCTCTTGCATGCTAGTGTTAATTGAATAGTGGAAACTAACTTATCCTTTCTTTTTTAAAATAATATTTCTTGCATTTGTATATCCAACGGTTGGATCCTAAAGCGATATGGCATCAAATTCTAGAAACTATAGGAATAACAAATATGAACTTATTTCAAACCACCTAAAAATAAAAGATGGAAAAATATGCTTGGGATGGAGGTGTATGGAGTAGTAGGTTGGTAAAGGTTCTCCTTCTTCTGGATTTTGCTGGTCTTATCCTCTATCTCTTTATATCTGTTTGTTTTGTCTCTTTTAAGTTACTTGCGTGCATTCCCAGAAATTCGATCTGCTTCCTTAGAGGCTCAAAAATTGAAGTGGGATTTATTTTTGGGACTTTGCCCTGAAGTTTGAGTTTAATGTGGACGAATATGTACATTCTAACAGCTTTTCTGAAAATGACCAATGAAATTACTTGGCGATTTTCCACAACGTAGTGAGGAAACATAAAAATTGCACAAATAATTTCCTTCTGAAGTCGTCACAACCCATTTGTTCTTAGAACTATGTCCATAATTGTCTGGCAGCGAAGGGATTTATCTTCCTTTTATTTTGTGATGAAGTTGTACCCTTATTTGGTGAGAGGACTTTATTGATGTCAATACCAATTACAGTCTGTTCACTTTATGTACATATTCAAACTCCCAAATTATTTAAATCATCTAGAAGTTGTCCTCCCATGAGTTTAGGTATATATGCTTGAACTTTGAAGTTAATTTATCTATTTCAATCGAGAGCAGTGATGTTATTCTTTGACAAAATCAAACATAGTTTTCAATTATAACATTTCAAATGAGAGGTAATCTAATTTTTATGGTCAACTCACCCATTTATTTTGTATATTTGGAAGAATGGTGTGATGGCTAGACAAAAATTCTGGTGAGTTAGAATGCGCCTAGGAAATTGATTGGCAAATAAAACGCATAGCACATTTGATTCTGTAATTAGCCACATTTCTATGACTATTCCAAAGATCTAATACAAACCACAACATGAGAACTAACATTGAACAAGGCACGAGTAGTTTCCTATCACAAGAATCAGACAAGGCCTTAGATATCCAATAAACTTTAGTGGTTTGATGTAGAGGATTTATGATGTGATAACATGCAGTATTGGCTCATGATTGCAAGATGTGCATTAATCTATGAAGTTAGTTTAACAAGAACTGTGAATAATATTTCGATCTTTCGACAGTTCTATCAAGACGTCGCAAATGGAGAAAGGGCTCTACAATGCATTCGTGAGATTCTAAAAATTGATGGAAGGTATACATTACGGATATGATATCTTTTTGTTTATATCCTTCTATATTCTGTTCAAGGATATGGAAGTAAGAAATGTTTGATTACTGATGGTTTAGAAGTGAATGCTTATGTAATTTTTGGGTTTACTTGTAACATGGAAATTGGGGTTATAGTGGAACATAAAATATTACAAGGTTCAATTAATTGTTTATGCTATCTGTAATCTGGAGATTTTAATTGTAGTCCTACTGATGCATTTAGGTTTGCCAAAGCATATCACCTGCACGGGATGCTTCTACACGGGACGGGAGAGCACAGGTAAATGTTCGAAGTTACTATATTCAAGATAGTCATAAATATGAAGCTAGAATATCCATAACCTTTATTCATCAATATTTAGTAACAAATTTTCCACTATGTTTTATTGTCTCGAGAACTGCAACTATCTCTTCTTTTTTATGCTGTGCGTGCTTGCTGCATTTGAAGTTTTCATTCAATTTTTTTCCTATCATTCGTGCAATTTATTAACTTATTTTTACGAACGTTGTTTTATGGTTTAAGAATTATTTATTAAGAAATATATCCCCTACCTATAAATATGTGAGGCGTCTCATCAAACAACTTTGTCTTTTAAAACATTACGTTTCACATGATTGTATCTCTAAGAATTAATTCATCTACTTGAGTTTCTAACTGGTAGCTTCTTCTGTATCAGGAACGCCATCAAGGAATTATCAATTGGATTAAGTATTGATAGTTCGAGCATTGAAAGTCTATATTTAAGAGCTTCTTGTTATCACGCCATTGGAGAATTTAAAGAGGCGGTATCAGATTTTTTCTTATTTTTTTTCGCCTTTTTGCCCCCACTCTCTATATGTTTTACAGATACAAGAGTTTGGTTTGTAGAGTATCTTCAATTGATCGATGCCACGATGCAGGTTAAAGATTATGACGCAGCGTTGGATCTCGAATTGGATTCAATGGAAAAATTTGCACTCCAATGCTTAGCCTTCTATCAGGTTTTTTATTGTTCAATATATGATGACATGATTCCAACGAGTGTTTGATGGCGCAGTCATTTTGTATATTTTTTATTAAACATACAATCTACTTTTTCTGCTTCCTCGCGAAGTTAAAATATCGTTGTACAAGCTATCATTGGCTGTACGAATAAGCCTTATTGCTAGTTTATCTGGGTTAGTCATGCTTTGTAATGGAACTTGAGAGTCAGTCCATATTTTTGCGATAAAATAGCTGATTCTACCTTTTGCAGATCTACCTTGGTTCCTCATACAGTAATGACTCAGAGAGTTCCCCTTTATATCTAGAATATTGTATTGGTGTTCATCAAGTACATTTTGGATACAGTGGTTAGACTTGAGAATTAATTATTAGTTAAAGCTCGAAAGTTCCAAAATTTGGAAAAGACTTTTCTGAGCTAGATTCTAATTTTTTTTCTCAATTGAGTTGGCTGTGATTAGTTGGGTTTAATGTAGGAATTTGGATGTGTTCAGAAGAAATTTGATGAATAGGTAGCAGCGAGACAAATATGCCAAGAGAGAGAGAAAGATATATAAGCCTGAAAGTTGAATTCTTTACCAGTTTTGCTAAACTTAGATTTCTCTACTCTTGGTTGATTTAGATCCTCTTAGCTAGTGGTAATTGATGTTGGGTTCACTGTACTGAAACCATATCGCCTTCACGCCAAGTTTCGGCCATGGATGCAAAATTGTTGATCTTGTGATTTTATTATTATTCTAAACCAGCAAAGACAATTTAACCGGCATTTTATCCTGATTTTCTTGATCGTTTTTCTTTGCTTGTGTCATTTCTGGCTTTATTGCGGTTGTATTTTGCATCATACTATAAATGAAAATTACTGAAGTTCAAGGGTGCTTTGTCATTCCCAAGTACTATTGGTACAGATACTTGAACTGTACAATTTAAATTTCAAATAGGTTGTTGACACAGCTAAGTTAAACTCTTATTCATGATACTCGTACCCTTTTTCTTCATTGACCAGATAAGCGTAATTGTATTCATCATCATGATGTTGTATCATTAGATCATCCAGGCACCATGTTCGAGTGTAAGAAGTTGACTGTCATCTTTCTCTTCAATTTTGTCTTGCAGAAAGAAATTGCATTATACACAGCTTCAAAGTTCAATACTGAATTTTCTTGGTTTGACCTTGACGGAGATATAGATCCCCTCTTTAAGGTAAAATATGAATGATAACTCCATGCTCCCTGTACTGTGTCTATGTCATTACACTTGCATTGTTCCTCAACTTTTTTTGTATTATGCAAGGATTTAATTTTCTCAGGACTAACATGATAAATTTTTATTCGTGTAAGTGTCTGCCTAGCCTATTATACAAAGGCATAATCACCAAAACATCATCATCTAGAGAACATTTTATTCTATACTTCCGGTGGTTATGTTATCAATCTGTATCCCTTGTCACGGTTGTCTGGCTAAGATAATTCATGCGATTCCCGGTTTATGATAATTGTTTTCTATTTTTAAAGCCAGAAGATTGTTTTTTTTTTTGTTTTACTGATGCAAACTTCCAGAGGATACGAGGATTTGCATCCACTGTGGATTGGTTACATATATGTAGATGTAAATACATATATTAATATTAAGGATATATGTATATATATATATATATATATATATATATATATATATATATATATATATATATATATATATAT